>CM047808.1:71401332-71924814 GCA_026214975.1 Gentiana macrophylla
ATACCAAAAACCATTCAACAGGCTCTGTCTTGCCCTAAATGGAAAGATGTTGTCATGGAGGAACTCCATGCCCTAGAGGCAAATCACACATGGGACTTAGTTAACATGCCCAAGGGTGTTAAGCCTGTAGAATGTAGATGGTTATTCACTGTGAAACACAATCCTGATGGAACCATCAATAGGCACAAAGCCAGGTTGGTTGCCAAAGGATACACACAAACTTATGGAGTGGACTTTAATGAACCTTTTGCCCCAGTTGCTAGACTTAATACTGTAAGAATTATCATATCCATTGTTGCTGTTCATAACTGGACTCTGCATCAAATGGATATAAAAAATGCTTTCTTAAATGGTAATCTTAAAGAAGAAGTCTATATGCATCCACCCCCAGGATTTATTGTCAAACCTAACCAAGTCTGTAGATTGCATAAGTCCTTATATGGACTGAAGCAATCACCAAGGGCATGGTTTGATAGGTTTTCTAAAGTTATGAAACATGGAGGTTACTCACAAGGTCATGGAGACCACACACTGTTTTACAAACATACTAACACAGGAGGAGTCACAATCTTGATAGTATATGTAGATGATATTATCATCACTGGAAACTCCAGTCATGAGATTACTCATCTGAAAAACTTATTGCACCATGAATTTAAAATTAAAGACCTTGGCCAACTAACCTACTTTCTAGGTATTGAAGTGGCCAGATCTAAAGAAGGGATTCTGCTCACCCAAAGGAAATACACTATTGATTTGCTTAAAGAATATGGACTACTGGGGTGTAAACCTGTTGATACACCAGTAGACAACACTATCAAATTTGGAAGGGATGAAGCTGGAGAACCAGTCAATCAAGAGAAGTACCAAAGACTTGTAGGTAGACTCATCTACCTATCTCACACAAGACCAGGACATCCGCTTTGTCATTAGTCAACTCCAATCAATTCATGCACTCACCAAGACAGATTCATCTTGATGCTTGCAATGAGGCGCTAAAATACCTCAAAGGAAGTCCAGGGAATGGTATCTTGTTCAAAGCTCGAGGAACAACCAAAGTTGAAGGATATGTTGATGCAGATTGGGCAGGATCTCTCACAGACAGAAGATCTACCTCTGGATGGTGCATATATCTGTTTGGAAATCTAGTATCATGGAGGAACAAAAACGAATCTGTTGTGGCAAGGAGTTACACTGAAGCGAGTTTAGAGCCATTGCCTTGGGAATTTGTGAATCTGTTATGGATCCGAGGGGTAATGAGGAACTTAGAATACCTTATGCAAGACCTGTTACCCTATACAGTGATAGCAAATCTGCTATTGAAATCTCTAACAACCCTGTTCAACATGACCGGACAAAACACATCGAAATCGACAGACACTTCATCAAAGAAAAGCAAGAAGATGGGAGTATACACATTTCCTACATCAACACCAAGGTGCGGGTTGCAGATATTTTCACCAAGGGCCTGCCTAGAGTTCCTTTCCAACAATTCTGTGACAAGCTTGGTTTATTAGACATCTATAAACCAGCTTGAGGAGGAGTATTAGTTAATATTTCTTAATATTAATCTATATCTCTATTATTACCTCTTTATTCTATTTAAGTTGTAACACTTATTAATGCTATCCTATAATGCATATAAGTGATTAGTAATTAACTAGCTGTTTTATACCTTAAAACCCCCAACTACCTTTTATGAGCCGTCCTACATTTATTATGCTTAGCTGCCATTTAGCCGTTACTCCACTTTCTCATTGTAACCCTTTATATACTTGTAATCTCCTCTCAGCTTTAATAAGATGAACATATTATTCTCTTCATCTTTTCTCTCTTTATCTTTTCTACAGAGATAGCATCATAAGAAATTATAATCAATGACTGGGCTGTTCAATCATTCTAATTCATGCAGTATTTTAGCTAACCATGATACTTTAAGATACAACAAAGCATAAAACTAACATGAAGTGAATTTGTGAATGATGTATATTTCATTTATCCTATAAATTCAACACAGCTAAAATTCCCTTATTTTGCGGGGAAGGGGTGGGGGGTGGGGGGTGGGGGTGACTATAAAAAATACGGTTGTACACAAAATGACAAACAGAAGTAAATTACTACCTGAATATGCGGCATAGGACTCGATCCGAGAAGAACAAATTGGCCTCCTAACTCCAATGTTCGGAATATCGCATGCCTAATGAGATGCACACCTTTTTGAGGAACCAATCTTGTAACGCATCCAACCTTCAAATGAAAGGGCGGAAATTGTTAGAAAGAGAACCTTTTCGGTAAAAATAATTTTATTCAATTGATTGATTTGTTACAAAGAGTATCCTCTCTTAAATAGGAAAAAACTAGAGACCTGTCTGATTTAAACTCCTTGATTTGAGGAATCGAATCAAATCAAATCGAATTAAATCGGACTTTCTATAAAAAGAAAATACAACAAAATCAAATAAAATCGACATAAATGCGTAATCCCAAAAGCTCTTTGGAACGTGGGAAAATGCATAAAAGACTGAAAAGCCCTCGCCAACACTCCCCCTCAAGTTGAGCATAGATATTGATCATGCCCAACTTGCACATGAACTCTTCAAAGTTCTCGCTTCATTAGGGCTTTTGTTAGGCCATCACCGCTGCTGAGCGAGATGGCATGAAGAATATGCAAATCACCCCGATTCCAAACTTTCTCCTTGATGAAGTGTCTATCTACTTCCACATGTTTGGTTCTGTCATGTTGTATCGGGTCATTTGCAATAGCAATAAGCGGCCTTGTTATCACAGAAACAGCTTCATTGGGACTTCGGTTTCAATCCTCAAGTCTTCTAGGACCTTTTTTTACCCACAGCTTTCTTCACATATCCCATGAGCCATTGCCCTAAATTCTGCCTCTCATTGTACTCCTAGCCACCACTGTCTGTTTTTTACTCCTCCATGTCACAAGGTTCCCCCACACAAAGGTACAATAACTTTGTGTGGACTCGCTTCTTTGGAACTGACCCATCAAGATCTCAGATAGATTTCAATGCTTCTTTTCTCGACTTTTCTTGAACAAAGAACCCTCCAACAAATCCCTTCAAGTACCTTAGAATTTCGAGCACACTGATAGTGAGATTCACTTGGGGAGTGCATAAACTGACTGACCACCCCCACTGCATAGGAGATGTCAGGTCTGGTGTGTGCAAGGTATATTAGCTTACCCACTAGTCTTTGATAGTGTTCTCTATCAACTTCCTTTTCTTCATCTCTTCTCTTTGACAGTTTTAAGTTGCTCTCCATTGGAGTACTAGCAGGTTTGCATCCTAACAGTCCTGTTTCTTGCAAGAGGTCTAGGACATACTTTCTTTGAGAGACAACCATCCCTTTATCTGATCTTGCCACTTCCATGCCCAAGAAGTACTTAAGCCTCCCTAGGTCCTTGATTTCGAATTCTTCTTTAAGTCTTTCTGTGGTGTTTTTTATACCCCAAGTATCATTTCCTGTTAGGATGATGTCATCCACATATACCACAAGAACTGTGACTCTTCCATCAGTGCCTCCTTTTATAAATAGGGTATGATCAGAGTGCCCTTGCTTAAAGCCAATTTTCAACAGAACTCGCCTAAACTCACAAACCATGCCTGGGCTTTGTTTCATCCATATAGGGACTTCTTCAACTCGCACACCTTGTTTTTTCTTCGCCCAAAACACTGAGGCAACTCCATGTATACTTCCTCCTTGTGTTTCCATGAAGGAAAGCATTTTTACATCTAGTCGTGCAAGGGCTACCCATATTTACAAATATATTGAAAAGATGATTCTCACTGTATTTAACTTGGCAACTGGTGAGAATGTCTCTGAATAATCAATTCCATATGTCTGGCTGTATCCCTTAGCAACAAGTCTTGCCTTATACCTCTCAATCTCTCCATCAGATTTGTATTTTATTGTGAACACCCATTTACACCCTACTGATCTCTTCCCTGCTGGTAAATCAGTCACCTCCCATGTGTCATTCTTTACCAAAGCCTTCAGTTCCTCCTGTACAGCTGTCCTCCACTCAGGTCTCTCTAGAGCTTCATTTATGTTTTTGGGAATTTTATCTTTTGAGATGCTGGACAGGAAGGCTTGATGTGAGGAGGATAAGTTGGTATAGGTTAGGTAGTTTTGAATGGGGTACCTAGGGTGTTTTGTACATTCCCTAGGGGGTTTTCTGATAGCAATGGGAACATCTAGAAGGAGGTGATCATTCTGGGAGATAGGGTTCAATTTTTGGCTTGAAGGAGATGGGGAATTTTCTGACTCAGATGGTGACAAGTTTGGGGCTCACTCAGGACAGTTCCTCCACCACTATTGTCGACCTGCTTTCGATGTCTCTGTTTGGTTCTTGGACATCTTGAGTGACAGATGGTATATATGTGGTAGATTTAGGGTGCCTCCGGGAATAAGTCGAGACCCCTCGAACACAGTTACTGATCTGGAGATTGGTCCTTTGGGAACTCCCCTCTAGCCAAGCTCCCAGAATCTTCATCACTTTGTCTTTCGATTGGTCGAATGTGGAACACTAGACACTTCTATCCCATGATCAGGGTGCACAAAATCTTTATCAGTAGAGTACATGAAATCAGCACTATCTTCAAGTGTCATTAAGCTCTCCCCCTGAAGATGATGCTGATGAAAGTACATCTGATTTTCAAAAAAACTAACATCCATTGTTTCTATGACCTTTTGTTTTTCAAAATCAAAGCACCTATAACCCCTTTTGTGTGCAGAATATCCTACAAAGGCACATTTTGTAGCCCTGGGATCAAGTTTGCCCTGATTATATGTCTGTGCAAAGGCAACACAGCCAAATATTTTTAGGGGCAAATCTTGGATCAACCTAGTATTAGGAAAAAAATCTTTGAGTTTATCAATAGGTGTGCAAAAGTCTATGCTCCTAGAGGGAAGCCTGTTAATGAGGTAGACTGCAGTAAGCAGTGCCTCTCCCCATAGGTATTTAGGGCATTTTGAAGCCAATAAGAGAGATCTCACCACTTCAAGCATGTGTCTGTTCTTTCTTTCAGAAACACCATTCTGTTGTGGTGTGTTGACACATGAACTTTGATGGATGATACCTTTGGCTGTGAAAAACTCTTTTAAAATCTTGTTATAATACTCAGTGCCATTATCCTGCTACGAGTATTTCAATAGAGTGTGAAATTGTGTTAAAACCATATTGTAAAAACTCTTAAAAGCTTGTTCAACCTCGATTTTCCTTTTAGTAAGTAAACCCAGGTTACCCTGGTGTGATCATCTATAAACGAGACAAACCATCTATGTCCATTTAGAGTGAAGTGTCTAGAGGGACCCCGGACATCACTATGGATGATTGTAAATGGTTTGGTTGGTTTATAAATTTATGAGGTAGGTCTTTGCGTTTATGTTTTGACATTTCACAAATTTCACAATAAGTGATCGAGACACATTTTATTGATAAAAAGTTTTGGGTACAATCTTTTCAAATACCCAAAATTGGGATGTCCTAGCCTAGCATGCCACATTCGATTTCACAATTGGACAAATTGGTGAATTGTAACATCTAGTCCTAGGCTCTTCATTATTCCCTCAAGATTCCTTCTTCCAAAGACATATAGACCATCTACCACCACCCTAGCATTGCCAATCTCCTTCCCCAAAGTTGCATCCTGCGAGCCTACAGCTAGTAGAGGAAAACATTATATTGTAGTTGGCCTCCGAGACCAGTTTATTTACAGAGATAAGATTGCAAGATAGTTTAGGCACATGTAGGACTTCATGGAGAGTAAGAGAGAGGAGAGATGAGAGATCGATCCTTTGCCTGCAATCACAAAGATAAGATCCATCTCGCTATCTTCACCTTCGATTACCTCCACTAGGTAAATATGAGGAGAATTTGTTGGAAGAGAAAGTCATGTGATCTGCACACCGAATCAATGATCCAAGGTGCTTCGGGATCTGCTTTTAAGGTGGAAAGGGCAAAGGAATTACGAGAATCTGCAAGGTTGCACTGTGAATTTTTGTGGTTGGCCAAAAGTTGGCTGAGCTGCTCTAGTTGATCCTTTGTCAGGGACAGAGGTACAGGGGTCTTATCACTTGGCTCAGAAGACACTTGGTTAGCCCTGCTTGTGTTTCCACCACTCTCGCTGCCTCTCTGGTTTCCAGTTTGGGGGTTTTCCATGGATGCCCCAACAGGTCTCCTTTGTGTGGCCCTGTTTTTTGCAGTGGTCACATACCAATTTTTTTCTGGCCTTGGTGTCTCCTCCCCTTGCTGAGACTAAAGCCGATGCTTCAAGATCTTGTCCACCAGTATTCTGACTCTGAAGGGATTCAGAGCCAATATTCATCACCTTTCTCCTTGCTTCTTCTCTCCTTACCTCTGCAGCACCTCTCTCAATGAGGAATAGGTGTTTTTCCCAATATCCTACCCCTCACTTCATCCAAATCTTGGTTCAAACCAGCTAGAAAAGAATAGACTCTCTCATTCTCCTCCCTTTTCTGGAATTTGACACTGTCTTCTGTACACTGCCATGTGTCCTCATGACATATGTCCAGCTCTTGCCAAAGAGTGACTATCTCATTGTAGTATGAGGTCACATCTTTGCCTCCCTGTTTCGAATTCCACAGTTTAGTCTTTAGATAATAAATCTGTGAGGAGTTCTCTAGATCAGAGTACATCTCCTTAACTGCATCCCAGATGTCCTTTGCTGTTGAAAGGAACATATGGGGTCTGGCTATGTTTGGCTCCATTGAGTTAATCAGCCAGGCCTTAATCATGGAATTCTCTGATTTCCATGTCCTGTGCTTGGGGTCATTTGTGGCTGGTTCTTTTTCTGTACCAGTTAGGAACCCTAGTTTGCCACGCCCATCGATTGTTAACTTGATGGTCTGAGACCATTCAATCCAGTTCTTTCCATTCAGTCTTCTTGGGACTGATAAGTATGAAGGAGGAAGGTTAGAACTCCCTTCTTCATTGGTGGTTCCAGAGGATTGTCCACCAGTGGGGGTGTTGATCAATTCTCCGGTGAAGGCTGCGCGGTAGTTCATATTTTTAGGGTTTAGAACAACCTACGCTCTGATACCATGTTAGAAAGAGAACCTTTTCGGTAAAAATAATTTTATTCAATTGATTGATTTGTTACAAAGAGTATCCTCTCTTAAATAGGAAAAAACTAGAGACCTGTCTGATTTAAACTCCTTGATTTGAGGAATCGAATCAAATCAAATCAGAATTAAATCAGACTTTCTATAAAAAGAAAATACAACAAAATCAAATAAAATCTGACATAAATGCAGAATCCCAAAAGCTACTGGAACGTGGGAAAATGCATAAAAGACTGAAAAGCCCTCAGTTTTCAACAGAAATTTACATTGGTAAGGGAAAAGGGTTCATATGAAAATCAAGGTATAAAGATCTTGTTAGAATATTAGCTATATAATTAAGGGTGTTTGTTGAAATATACATAATTAAGTGTATTTATTTGGTAATTGGAATTCATCTGTAGGAAGAATTATAATTTATTTCATTTTTCTGGATAGGTGTTTAGTAACTTAAACGGCTAGTTCAAGTGATAATTCTAGTTCAAACTCTGCCACCCATATCTAATATTCGGGCCGTTGTACTGTATGGCTACGTCTCGTATTATACGCTTCTTTCATTCGAGAAGATCATCAATATATGATATATTATTCTGCACCATCGCATTTTTTTCGAGTTGTTATACTCTATGGCTACAACTCATATTATACTCTTTTTCATTCATTCGGGATGATCATCAATGTATGAAGAATATTGGTTTGGAAGTTGGCTGAAACTATTAAAGACTTTGGGTACACACGGGGCAACTCATATCATACCTTGTTTGTGAAACACCTGTCTGGCAAGATCACTATCCTAATAGTATATGTGGATAATATGATTGTTAAAAGGGATGTTGACAATGACATTCTGAAACTCAAGAAGTTGCTTGCTAGCAAATTGAAATCAAAGACCTTGGAAGCCTCAAATACTTCCTAGGTATGGAAATTGCTGGAACTAAGGATGGTCTCATGGTGTCCCAGAGGAAGTATATTCTTGACCTCTTGGAAGAAACTGGTAGGTTGGGCTGCAAACCAGCCATCTCTCCCTTAGAATCTGGCCTTAAACTTGGAGATCACAAAGACAGTGAGGATGGGGACAGAGCCAGATATCAGAGATTAGTCGGGAAAGTCATCTACCTTACCCACACAAGACCTGACATTAGCTATGTTGTTAGCCTTGTCAGCCAGTTTACGCATCAGCCAAAGAAAGAACACATGAATGTGGTCAACAGACTTATGTGCTATCAGAAATCAAGTCCTGGACATGGCCTACTTTTTCAGAAACACCAGTGCAAGGACCTACAAATTATACAGATGTTGATTGGGCTGAATCAATCACTGACAGGAGGTCCACTACAGGCTATCGTGCATTCTTTGGGGCAATTTGGTAACCTGGAGAAGTAAGAAACAGCACACTGTCTTTAGGAGCAGTGATGAAGCTGAATTAAGAGCTCTAACTCTTGGTGTGTGTGAAGGCATGTGGATTCTAGGGGTTCTAAAGGATCTGCATATCCCACTATCTACTCCGACGAAGCTTCTGTGTGACAACCTTTCCTCTATCAGCATGGCTCAAGATCCCACGCATCATGACAAGTCCAAACATGTGAACATTGATAGGCACTTTCTCAAGGAAAAGATTGACAACAAGGAGCTCTTTGCTATTCATGTCCCATCTGCACATTAGATTGCTGATTTTCTCACCAAAGCTATTCATCCAACACTGTTCAAAGACTTGTGTGGCAAACTTGGTTTTTTCAACATCTACAACCAACCTTGAGGGGGTATAGAATTATTACATATTATTATATTAAGTTACATATTAAAGTATTACATTGATCATTTAATAGGCAGCTGTCATTTTCTAGCCGTTATTCCTCTTAAATCAGTAGACAACTAGGTAGTTGGGAACACACAATTATTATGGTGGCTGTCATCCCTATTTGCTATGCAGCCTGTTGGACTCCTTTGTAACTATTTAAACTTTCTCTTTTATCTTCAATAAATAGAAGATTTTCATTCCATCTTTGTCTAAATTCTTCACTTTTATAACATGGTTGCCACTCAGTATGACAGTAAGATGTATTATAGACTGATATTGCTTAAGAGTACTTTGAAACTAGTCTTCATACTTTTCAAAAGAAAAAGGCATTATACATACAAGTAGCTGTGTTGAAACACCCCAACAGAATGGGATTGCTGAAAGAAATAACAGACACTTATTAGAAATGGCTAGATCCCTAATGTTCTCTATGAATGTCCCTAAATTCCTATAGGGAGAGGCTATTCTAACTTCTACATATTTAATCAATAGATTGCCAGGGTCCTGAAATTTAAGACACCTAAGCAAACCTTGATGGATGCTTACCCCTGTTTTCATCTTAACTCCAAAATTTCAATAAGGATATTTAGTTGCACTGCTTTTGAGTACATCCACTCAAAACATAGGAATAGACTTAACCCTATAGCCCAGAAATGCCTTTTTGTGGGATACTCTATCAATCAAAAAGGGCACAAGTGTTACTCTCTTATCACCAAAAGATTTTATAACATTATGGATGTCAATTCCTTTGAAAATCAACCCTTCTATAACTGCAAAAATGACAGTTTTACTGAAAGTTCTCAAAGTTGAGATTTATTTGATATTCCCCTGCCTGTTGGCTCCCCAGAACTAACAAATATGCAGGAAAGGAATGCAAGCAATGAGGGACATCAGTCTCAGAACACAAATATAAGACTATGGCCTCCCATTACCAAAGTTCACCAGAGGAAGAAGTTTCATTTCAGACAGCAAACTGACCCAGGTACTGAAGTAAGGGAAGAAATTTCTATTGTCCCATTAGCACATAAAAATAGCGCTACATGAGATGTAATTCAAGAAGAAAAAAATTCTCTTATTATTTATAGGGTTAAATAACTAAATAAGAAATATGTTTTCTAATTAGAAATTGGTTTTATTTTTCTTCAAGGAAAATGAATTAAGACTAAGGAAAACTCTTGTTTTGTTCACACTGAGAATTGGCCAAGAGTTTAAACTATATAAAGAGAGTTCTTCCAACATGCAATTCATACTAGAGATCTGCACCACTTACAAAGAAAAGAGAGAGCTTTAAGTTTCTTGTCTTAGCCATTAGTAAAGAAGAAAAAACGAGGTTTTTCTTGAAGCATTTTTGATGAGAGGTTCGAGTGCACAATCGATGTCCATCAATCGTCGCTTGTAGATACAACTCGGAAGACCACGGCATCTCATTTGGTTGGGTATAAATCTCTAAAATTTCTTTTAGGTTAAATTAATTAATCATATTGTTGTTAATTTCTGTTGCAAAATTGATATAAGAATGTTTGATTTCGTGCTTCCGCAGTAGATCACGATTGGATCGAGATCAAGACGAATCTGTGTGAATCCGACGTGAAAATCACGAATCGACTGCATGAAATGCGGCAGCTGTGCGAAAAAGTCAGCAGCAGCACGGTAACTTCGGTACGTATACCGCAAGTTCGGTAGTCCGAACAGGTTGCACGGAAACTACGCCAGCGGTGCCGCAAAGTCGGTAAGACCGGATCCCTCTGAATTGCGGTTTCGGGTCGGATTCAGGTTCCGATAAATCCAACAGAGAATTAGTATAATTTGTAATTATTGTAATTATAGGTTTATTCCTTGGTTTATTCCAAATCTAATTCCGCATGGTTAGTTTTTTTGTTAAGTGTATGATAGATAAGAATGTGTTTTTTATGACAGGTAGTTCGGATCAACAACTAGCTTTCTAGTAGGAGTACTATTTTATTCGCACTTCCTTTTCTTGTGTATTTAAAGGGAGTTTCTCTTACTTTATTCATAATCTGAATACAAGAAAATATTTAGCATAATTGCATTTACAGGCAACGCTATGAACATACTTTAAAATGAGCTGAACCCCCACCCCACACGCATAAAAAAGCTTCAACGCAACAGGATACTATTTTCTTGTAATTAAAGGATCTATCAAAAAACCAGTATGGATAGATTACAATTACCAACGGCTGCCTGGCATCAGCATAGGAAAGACTCAAATGTCTCTGTAGAGCCTTTTTGTTTTCTGCCTTGCCCGCAATATCAAAGGCACTATATTGGACTTTAAGGAGATTATCAGTCGCTGGATTCCATATGTCAGTGTCAATGCCATTGAGGATTCCGACAAATTTCTTAGCATGTGTGTTAAGCGTGGCATGAAGGCCTCTTCCACCCTGAACATGATGCACAAATATAAAAACCTAACAGAACATATCACAAACAGTAGCCCAACTGAATTGAATGAATCACAATATTAAGCATACAACACCTTCACATTTAAGCAGGCATTAATCAATTCATTACTATCAATTCCATAGCGGTTGATGTATAAATGTTAAGTTAATGTCTAACAACTAGCCAACATGTGTTGAATATGTTCCATATTGGGAACTTGTTGTTTCTCCACCATATTAAAATATGGATTTCTCTCATAATCTAGGTTTTGAAAAAAAAGGCTTTGGAAATGAATTAACTAATATATGTATTGCTTTATTGTATCAGACATTGCATGTTTATTATTACATTCTTTTGTGTTTATCCTGATATGTCAGGAATTTGTGGATGTTAGGATTAGGATAGGAGTTCTAAAGCGTGTTGAGGTGTCCCTAAACATGAGCTTTGATGTACTATGCCTTGTTCATCAAAGAAATTACCCAAAATCTATCAAACTACTCAGTCTCATTATCGCTTCTAAGTATCTTTATGTTTGTTTGAAACTAAGTTTTAACTAAATTGAAGAAACTTTTAAACATGTGTCTAGCTTTTGACTTGTCATTAATTTATTATGGACATGTAGTGCGTGTGTGATCATCAATAAACGTTATACCTCATCATTTTTGTTGGAAGTAATCTCCTTATTATATCCTAATTATGCTAAAATGTTTTAGTGTAATTTAGTTATTCCTACTCCCCTCCATCGAGTTACCAAGTGGTTGTCTAAAGTCCAACTAGCCGTTGGAATTTGACAGGTAACAGGTAGTTTTCTGTTTGGCTGTTTAGCCGTTGTAATTGGGGGGTTATTTAACCTCCCTTTCTTGTAATAAGACTGAGATGAAAATCTATTTGATCTAATAAAAATTTTACTTTGATTCTGGTGCTACAAATAATATGGCTTCCTCTAGTGATAAATTTCTCCCTTATAAATCCTGCTCTGAGTATAAAGGGATTACTATGGCTGATGGATCTTCTATTAATGTAGCAGGGTTAGAGGACATTGTCTTATATAACAACCTTATCTTAAAGGATGTTTTGCATGTTCCTAACCTATCTACTAATCTCATATCCATTCAGAAGTTAACAAGGGACTCTAAATGCCTTGTTTTTTCTCCTAATCTTTGCCTGATACACGATCAATCCAAGAAGAAGAGGATTGGGCTTGCCACGGATAGAGAAGGCTTGTATTACCTGGTGGACCAATAGACTGATATGTGATAAGGAGGAAGGACTATCACCGTGTTCATCTTTTTTATCTAAGGCTAGTCTAGATAAACTTTGGTTATACCACCATAGATCGGGGCATCCCTGTTTTGTTGTGTTAAAACAATATTTCCTAGTTTTATAAAAGGTGATGATATCAAAGAGCTTCATTGTAATGTATGTGAATTCGCTAAGCATAAGAGGGCCTCTTATCTTGTCCAAGGGAATAAATGGTCCAATCCATTTGTTTTAATTCATAGTGACATTTGGGGTCCAGCATCTATGGCTAATGTGAATGGTTCTCTCTGGTTTGTGACGTTTATTGATGATTATACCAGGGAAACATGGATTTAACTTTAAAACACAAGTTTGATCTTGTAAACATTTTCCGTAAGTTTTATAACCTAATTTTGACTAAATTTGATGATAAAATTAAGAGGTTAAGGAGTGATAATGCTAGAGAGTATTTCCATAAACTGCTAAATCCTTATCTTCAAGAAAGAGGGATTATCCATGAAGCCTCTTGTGTGTATACCCCACAACAGAATGGGGTAGCTGGAAGGAATAACAGAAACCTAATGAAGGTGTCTAGAGCTATGATTTTTTGGATGATGGTTCCCAAGAACTATTGGGGGAAGTAGTCCTCACTGCATCTCATCTTCTTAATAGACTCCCTACCAAGGTCCTTGATAACAATAGCCCTATTGAGGTTTTAACCAAGTTTATTCTCAGTATGTCAAAGTTTGTGAATATCACACCTAGAATCTTTGGGTGTGTGGCCTTTGCTCACATGCATACTCCTAACAGGGGTAAAATGGATCGTAGAGCTATAAAACATGTCTTTACTGGATACTCCAATACCCAGAAAGAGTATAAATGTTACCATCCTCCTACAAAGAGATTCATCACTTCAAGGGATGTTACCTTTCATGAAGATACATCATATTTCAAAATTCAGGCAGAGATGTCCTCATCTTATCATAAAAGGGATATGTGCTCCCTGGATATATCGCCATCTACTGGAAATACCTCTGATCATCTTAAGGAAATTTATCAAACTGATGGGTCTAATCATGAGACTATTGATTCTCCTATGGAGGGAGGAAACTTGGAGAAAAAGGGAAAAAAAAAACCTATAGTTTATACCATTAAGAAGGCTCCTAAGTTGGCTGAGATCATGTCACTACCTGAAACAGGTACTGACATCGATTCCCTCCCAACAGGAGATGATTCTGACGATTCCCTCCCAAAAGAGACGATTCTGAAGAAACGAGTATTGACACTAATTCCCTCCAAGAAAGGAATGACCGATGAATCTGAGAGTATACCTAAATCTAGTCTATAGATGGATTACATATTGCCTAAGAAAGAGAAAAAGAGAATGAACTAAGCATCCTATGAGAACATTCTTCATATAAAAAATTCTCTAAGAATCATAAGTGATTCCTTTAGAATCTCCTTAACAGAGATACTCCTCAGAATTTGAATAATGTCCTAACTGATGAAAAATGGTCTAAGGCAATGAAAGAAGAAATGTTGGCACTTGAGAAAAATCAAACTTGGGATCTAGTAAAACTCCTTAAGGGGGAAAACATTCGGATGTAAATGGGTATTTACTACTAAATATGGATCAGACTGATCTATTGAAAGGCAGAAAGACAGGCTTGTAGCTAAGGGATACACCCAAACACATGGGGTAAACTACTATGAAACATTTGCACCAGTTGCAAAGACGAACTGTAAGGATCTTATTATCCTTGGTAATAAATCTTAACTGGACTCTCCAACAATATGATGTCGGGAATTCTTTCTTCAAGTCAAGCTAGAAGAAACAATCCATATGGATGTCCGTCCTGGCTTCCAAAATAAGAAAGGCCTGCAAATAAAAAAGGGCTCTATATGGGATAAAGCAATCCCTAAAAGCTTAGTTTTGTAGGTTTACCAAATTCATGATCAAACTTGGGTACAAGCAGAGTCAGGGGGATCACACCCGGCTTATAAAACACTCAGAATCAGGGAAGAAATCCATACTACTTGTGTATGTTGATAACATTATTGTCACTAGAGATGATGAGGCTGCTAACAGGAATCTGAAGATTTATATGGACAAAAATAATGACATCAAAGATCTTGAAAGACCCAAGTATTTTCAAGGTATTGAGGTTGCCTACTCAAGACTTGGAATATTCATATCTCAACAAAAATACATTTGGATCTACTAGCAGAAACTGGGAAATTGGGATGCAAGCCTGCTGGGACACCTATTGAATATAATCATGGCCTGAATGAGTCTCCTGATGATGAACCAGTAGACAAATACTCTTATCTTAGTGGGGAAGTTGATCTACCTGGCTCATACAAGGCCTGATATTGCATTTGTTGTCAATATGGTTAACAGATATATGCGGAATCCAAAATTTTTCCTCCAAATGGCTGGATTCTGGAATACCTCTAAGGATGCCCTAAGAAAGGAATCATATTCCAGAAAGGTGACAAACTAGAGCTTAAAGCTTATATTGACTCTAACTATGCATGCTCTACAGATGATAGAAGATCTACCTCTGGACATTGTATCTTCCCAGGTGAAAATCTTGTGGTTTGGCTAAGTACAAAACAACCAATGATGGCTAGGTTTACTGTTGAAGCTGAATTTAGATCTATGGCAGGTGGGGTCTGTGAACAGCTATGGATAAAAAAATTAGTCTAATTGACCTAAGAATACAATGGGAAGCTCCTATGAAACTAATAATTGACAACAAATCAGCCATTTAGATCGCTCATAATCCTGTTCAACATGATAGGACCAAACATATTGAAGTGGACCGACACTTCGTCAAAGAGAAGTTAGAGTGTGTGGTCTGATTTCTACAGAGTTTGTTCCTTCAAAGGATGAAGTTGTGCATCTGTTAACAAAGGGTCTACTTGGGAAATATTTCATGAAGATGTTGGCAAGCTGGGAATGCCTGACACCACCAGCTAGAGGGGGAGTGTTGGATTAATCTCCTTATTATGTCCTAATTATGCTAATTTGTTTTACTGTAATTTAGTTATTCCTAATCCCATCTATCGGGTTACCAAGTGGTTGCCTAAAGTCGAACTAGCCGTTGGGATTTGACAGCTAACGGGTAGTTTTCTGTCTGGTTGTTTAGAACCTCATTTTCTTTGTAATAAGACTAAGATGAAAAACTATTTGATCTCATAAGAATTTTACCTTCATCTTCCTCCCTATTTCCTCTCTTACAGTTTTGCATGTAATGTATTAATCTTTGAAGGTCCCCATGTCACAATGGACCATGGTAAAAGGTGAGGTTAGTTTGTAAGGTTGTGGACGATAGAGTTGCCTCGTATGCTTTGCCAACTCACACACCTCACATTGAAGAGAAAAAATTGTTTTATTGCTAAACAAACTGGGAAGCAATTTTTTCATACGAGACACCGGATGTCCTAATTTGGTATGCTACAGTAGGATTTTATCCTAATCCAAACTTGAGACTGAATTACAAAAGCCTTTCCATTTCCCTTGAATAGGGTAATTATTACGACTAACTAAAAGTAGAAAATAGATATAAAAGGTAGCCTCCTACTCTAATTCTACTACTTGGGCTACAAGCTATACAACCCTAATTGCCACTTGTTTAGGGTTGGGTTATTCACCATTATTTCGTAACACAAAGCATAACAACCTAATGCCTAAAAACATATTAATCTAACAAAGAGAGTCCACTTCGGAAACAATGGCAAATTGCTGGACCCAGCTACAAACCTGAATCAAGTTGTACTCATATGCTACAGACTGGGAATATGAATCAATCAGTATCTCTTTATTGGTTAGAAGTAAAATTAAGGAAATAAATAACAAATGAATAATAATGGACAGGGTGACAAGCCTAGAAGCAACACTTAGATCATAGCAAACTCTTCTATATTAACTACTTCCCATTGAATAGCTCGTTTCCACACTCATGGACACAAATACTAACCAATATAATATTTTTTTCCATGATCAACTCATTTAGTATCCCAGGATGACATAGTTACAAAAACAAAAACAAAAAAGAAAAGAACCTTTTTCCTGATCAAAACCTACCTCTATGGTCTGTACTTCTTGGGCATATGTTGGTGAAACAGTAGTCACAATGTTAGAGAACACGATTGCTCCCTGAAAAGAAACAGAAAGTGTATAAAGAATTTTTATTCCACTTTTTAAATCCTGGAACCAGGGAAAATACCAGAATAACAGCAAATGGCAGCTACCTTAACAGGATTTACCCTGTCATGTGCAGAGTTATCCTGCATCCTATCAGGCCGATTCAGTTGGTGAACATCAAGACCACATGATCCTATTTCTGAAGCTGGTGCAGTCCCTTGATACTCAAAATTGTGGCATGTAAAACATATCCGAGCTGAATTCAATCCTTTATGCACGTATACATCCCAATACAATGGAGCCTTTAAAATCATTCAAGAATTGTTAGCTGATGTGTAGCATCTGTGCAGAAAGTTAGAGAAAATAGTCTGGGCTCAGTACCACAAAAGCAGTCTGCCAGTCATGGCAATGGATTACATCCGGCCTCTTTCCAGCATGAAGAAGTAATTCAAGGGCGGCCCTGCTAAAGTAGGAAAATCGTTTCAAATCATCACCTTCTCCATAGTACTGTCCCCTCCAGAAGAATCCACCTGGATGATGAGGCTCAATGAAGTACACAGGCAGACCTGAGAAGATATTTGAAGTTAAATGAATCAAATGTTGGATGCCAAGCATGCAATGAAACATGAGAACTGCAATTGCATGTGTAGCGAACACTCTGTACCTTCAACAATGCCTGTCCAGATTCTGTTCTTGAATAATTGACCATCAAAGTAAGACTTAATATCCACATCCAATTCCTGAGATAGTACACTAGACACACTGAAATTTATAGAGTTTAAGATACTGACATAAGGAAGGAATACCAAAACTGAACAAACCCTTAAGTCAATGATCAGTTCGTGCTGCATGCAGTCATATCTGGGAATAACAACTTCCACCAGGTGTCCTCTTTTTTGTAGCGCTTTACTGAGACCAGTTACCACATCACCCAAACCACCAACCTTCAAAATAGGAACATAAATAAATGTATATGCCAAGATGATTCTTTGTTATAAATTTAATCTACCAAGAACTGCACTAAAATAGATGCAAACATTCTTGAAACATGGTGTAAGTTTATGAATGGAAGGTGAAAAAAAATAATGAAGAAGCTCAACTGAAGAGCAGTTCAGTTGTCTAATTTTACAGAGGTTTTGAACAGTATAAATAGTTCCTAGTTCTAATGGCTATAAAGGAATAAAAAGTTATTCTAACAACCTAATCAATTCAAAGGTGGTGTGGAATTAATTTTGATTCACAAAAACCAATCTAAATAACAACTTAAACAACCTCAATGTTAGCTACCAACATTGATTAGTTAAACACTTAAGACTCAAAAGCTGAATCCATCAGCTAAGATGATCCCAACAGAATAATGAAAATAATCAAATGCTATAGTAGCAAAAATTAATTACAGTTTAAACCATTTTTCATACAGGAACAACAAAAAAACAATGCTTGAGCTTCATTCCCATTAGGTAGACTCGGCTGTCATATATCATTTTATACTTGTTCATGACAACTATAGTTGTGATTCCCATCCAACCTTTGTTAATTAGTGAAGGAAACAGAGGAGGAAAGAAAAGTGTGGATGAAGAAGGCCAAAGCTGTAGTCGGTCAGTTAGGTGAAAATGTAAATGAAACAATGTTTTGTGATAATTCCGAAATTTCTTTGATTTACTTAGATCTGTCCTAGTTAATGCACGTAATGTTAACAGAGGAAGGAAAATTGATCTTTTTATTATATTCGTTTTACTTTATTACAAGGAGAATGATCATCTATTTATTATGTACTAATAAAGAGTAGCTTGTTCCCTAAGATATAAGGTCGGCAGCTTGTTCTCCAAGCTGTAGGAGTTGTCCGTAAGCCTATTTATTCAGAGTTCTGTACCACAGTTTGATCATCAATAAAAAGTATTTATTTTCAACTAAAATTCTACAAATTGTTTCCAGACTTGTTTGTGGAAAGAAAGGGTGGTGACGTTCAATCTGAAATATGTGAACTTGCTATACATTCTAGAAATTTCTTTAAATCAAAACCTTGCAAAAGTTCTTTTCCTTTCTCCGGAATACATACAAATGTATGGGGTCCATCGATAGTACCAAATCTAACAAACAATAGGTGGTTTGTTACTTGCATTGATGACCATACACGGTTATGTTAAGTTTACTTAATGAAGAAGTAACAATATACCTCTCACATACTAGACCTGATTTCAGCTTTGTCAATGGTCTTACAAATCAATTATGCACTCCCCTAAGGAAGACCATATGCAAGTTGTATATAGGATACTTAAATATCTTAAAGGTTGTCCAAGACAAGTGATGTTCTTCAAATAAACATCTATCAGAGATCTCCAAGTGTGTACAGACGCAGAACGGGCTGGATCATTAACAGATAGGAGGTCAACATCTGGGTATTGTACGTACCTATGGGGTAACACTATTACTAGAAGAAGCAAAAAAACAACCTATTATCTTACGTAGCAGTGCTTAATCTGAATTTCGTGCTCTTGCACTTGGAATTTGCGAAGGCATCTAGTATTAAAATCAACGTGTAGCCACAACCCTGGTGTGGGACATCCCTAACAGACTAAGATTTTGGATAAGGAGATTTGACGTCCACTCTGCATTATAAAGTGCTTGTTTAGTCATCTCTGCTAGTATGATAAATCCCAGAAATTCAGCAAGAGAAATAGTTAACATAGCATAATGAGGCATTAAAGGTAAGAATGCATACGTTCCTCGTTTTTCTTTTCCAAAAATAAATAAATAAATCAGATGCTAGCTTTAAGAACAAAGAAAACTTGAAGTACAACCCCAGATAGGGATAAGACTACCTTAGCAACAGGCGCCATTTCAGCAGCAATGTGGACAATGTGTAACCCAGGGCTAGCCAAAAAAAATAAATAAATAAATAAATACATCAGATTGGATGAAGACCATCATCACAATAAACTGGCATGCTGTAAAAACATAGACAACCACCCATGAACAGTAAAGGGCTTTGATAAAAATGAAGTTAAATGCAGAAAAATAGAGGTGGAAATATAAATGCTTATAATAAATTAAGAGTTTTCATTTCCAGTGCAGAAACAAAAGTTATTGAAGACATACAGCATAAGGTTGCAAACAGTTGGCTCAAATGGACCAATCCATCCAGGATCCCACATGGGCAATCATGCAACAAGAAGCCATTTTTTGTATCTATACATCTTAAATAGTTATTAATTAACAAGTGTGTTGTTAAGTTATGTGATGCCACTAACAGTAACCAGCGTTCCAATTCAGCTTTAAGTGATTATTATATCAATCAAGAGTCTGTTCATGCTTCTCAACTCGATTTGGTAAGCAAAGTCATTCACAATGTAACTATTCACACTCCTTAATCAAGGGGTACATCAATCTTTTTCTAACATTTAATGTGGGTATCAAATACCCCACGAGACTGCATAAGCATATTTACCATCTGGAGGGTGAAATAAGTTGAAGAAGGGTGTCAATTCTTTCGTTCTCATCCTTCTCCTTGCAAGATACGTATGCATTGAAAATACGTCCCTCCCGGCTCCTAACCATTTCTCTCAATAACTTGGCATCTTCACTAGATATCTTCTTTTCTAATAACCAACCGTCAATTTTTAGCAATATTCCACTCCAAATTTCAATGGGCATGTCATTTACAGTTTCATTAAAGGATCTTATTTTGCTTTCTTCTTTTAAATGATTTAGCGTATCCTGGAATTCTTTAACAGAATCTTCGTATGACCGGACATACTCATTTATTTCTGCATCAGACCTTTCCAGGCGTTCATCAAGAATTTTTATTTTCTGAAGCATTAAACCATTGTACTGCTGCATTTTTTCTGATGATAGCTTGTAGATTTTTGCCTCTTCGAGTGATTCTTCAAGCTTATCAACCTTCTTTCGGAGTTCTTGATTCTCTTGCAGCACAAAAATAGCCTGATTTGCCTGTTTGGTTGCCCTATCTAGCAGTTCTTGTAAATTCTCTACCTTATCATATAAGGTTTTGCATTCATATTTCAAGGTCGGAAGTTGTGAAACTTCTTCCTGGGAAGAAGCTAATTTCTCCTCCAAACCCCGTATACATGACTCCAGAAATGATCTCTCTTTCTCTGGCAGTTGAACACGTTCGCCAGTTCCCTCGATTTGACTAAGCTCATCTTTCAGCAGCTGCAGATCACTCCTTAGAGACATATTCTCCAATTTCAATGATTCTATTTCTTCACTAAGAGAATGGATGACACTAGCATTAGAAGAATGAACCATGCTGTTCAAATTGGACTCATTTCCCTCAATGCCATCTCTGTTAGAAAGTTCAGATCGAAGCTTTTCCAACTGATCTGCAAGGAACTCTGCATTTATTTTATCTTGTGCACTAACTCTAAGGCGTGCATCTGTTTCTGCCAATTTCATCTCCAAAATATTGATCTCTCTCTGCAAAGATTCTTTCTCAGAAAGAATTTCTTTAAGGTCCACAAGTGCCTGAGCCCGAGCTTGGTTGAGTAGAAGAACATCTGTGACATGATTAAAACCTTGGTCAAATGTCAAGGGGGTGAAATACGCTAGTACGCTTTACCCTACAAAGTACCAAGAGAAGAAAGAGTTGTTACTTTTCTCAGCATTCTTTATCAATTGTAGCAAACGGCAGAGATCAACAGCTGAGATCTGTTCCTTGGCAACTGCAACATTTGACTGTTTTTAACAGAACGTACATCATGTTCTCAAAGAATTCAGTCAATTACTCATGGAGAGAAAATAAGCAGCGACGAATAAAATCTGATCAAGAAAGCAAAAGCTAAAATCATGGAATGGCAGAAGAAAGTGGTACATCATCCATTTCTAAAAGTGTGGTAAAAGTAGAAATGACATTTATGATGATATAACAGGGATTCAGGTGGCCATTGAGTATATGTTTGCACTTTCCTCACAGTAGGCTACCGTATTCATTTCAACTAGCAACAATATACACAGACCATTAATATAGTAGTATAAAATTTTATGCATTTTGGTTCATAACATTTGTAGCCTTTCTAATCAGATGAATGCGGTTAAAACATTAGGATCCAATTTACTTTGTTCAGTAAATGCTAACAAATGTGGTACACCCAAAGGCTTAGAAGGATATACGGGCTAAAATATGAGTACTACGGTATGATTATAACAGAACTCGTCTCGGGGAATTGAATTGAAGAGTTCTAAAAAGAAGAATACAATTGACAAGCTAGGTGGCTGTTACCCTCTCCCCGTAAGTATTTTGGAACGTTCATGGTGAACATTAATGATTTGGCAATTTCTAGAGAACGTCTATAAATGGAAGAAGCCTAACTAACAACGTTTAAGACAAATACGTTTACATAGTAACTAAATTAGTAATCTGTAAAGTAATTCATCAAATACTAGTCTTCAATAAGTTCAACAAACTCAACCCCTAAATTTTCCAGACGAGCTTAGGTCCAACACGCAAAAGTTTGTTCACAGTCATCTTCTTTACACCATTGCATCTCATAAGCTCAAACCTCTTTTCTACTAAGTTTAGGGAGCTGATCAATCTCCGGAATTAGTGACATAAGGGATCTCATAAGACTACCTTAATCTTAAATAGCCCAAACATTTGGTTATCGAATTCAGCTACATAAGAGTGATACAATATCAAGCAAGCGACGAGAACATGCAATCTAGTACTCCCTCCGTCCCAAACTATAAGTCGTTATAGGGGTTTTCACACAGATTAAGAAAGTGGATGAATGTCATACATTCTATGGAGAAATGACTAATACCCTTTGACAAACATTAATGCAATAGTTATAAAGTAATGATAAGTGGTTGGATCAATAATAAATTAGGGGTAAGATAGAGTAATAAATGCCTCATTGGTAATGTAAACTGACTTGTATTCTGGGACAAACCAAAAGAGGTCGAGTGGCTTATATTTTGGGACGGAGGGAGTACTTTGCTAATGCTACAAGTTAAATGAAATGCAACTTTGTAAAGCACCATTCTCAACCATTGACATTCTCTTTCAGGGATTAAAACACAAGAAGATCATGAGGGGGCGGGAATATGCCAATAAAAGATTATACCACGGATATATTTTCAGTTAGCCGGGTTGAATTATTCTCTTCGTTTGATTGCACAGCTTCTACAGTAATATCAATGCAATCATCAGCTGGAGTATCTTTTAAGTCTATGTTACCCTGCATCGTTCCATCCGGAAGACGATTGGGGTACAATTTCCTTGTGTTCTGTCTCCTATATTGAGAACCATACATGTTTTAGAAAACCACTTCAATTTGCAATATCATAACTAGATAGAACGACATAAGAATGAATACACATCTGCACTAAGAGTAACATACTGAAACCAAAATAAAACCAAGAATTTTAAGCTTCTTTGATATAGTTCTTTAGACAAATGCATGCCTCTAATTTCTCTTGTCTAAAATTAAAATCTAAACAGCATTATCTTTGGCACCAGAGTGAGCAAGTTGCAATTGTGGGGCATCGCATAAATTGGTTCATCTTACAGATTTCTGTCACAAGAGGAAGAGAATAAGGAGGGGATTGCCTATTCTACAAGTAGGACTCAATTCACTAAGAAACTACAAAGAGAATAAGAAGACAACTTTCATGATATAAGTATTTGTAAAGGCGGAAACATCTTGTTATAGACCGTAGATTTATTTGTTTTATGTTTTTTCTGTTAAGTTTTTTATTTCTTAGTGTTGGAATATTCAGTTTTTAGTTCTTTCCTGTTTGTTCTTTTCCCTATATTTATATGTTTATTTTCCAGGCTGTATATTCAATTATCCCTTAAATAATGGCCCGCCAGTTAGTTCAGTTCGAATAAGTTGTTAGGAGTTTAAATAAATATTTTGAATTTGAGTTAGAGATAAGAAATAAAGGTTGTTCTTATCCTACTCAGTTTGAAATCTCTGATCACTTTATTTAAGTGGCTTTAGCATAATCCTAAGCCTCAATCAGAATGCTTGAATAAATATCTTCTTCCTACAATGAAGTTGCGTCTCTTTGGCAAGAATTGGACCATTGCTATGAAGAAACCTGGGAATGTCCTACTGATAGTACAAAATTCAAGAAAAGAGAGGAGAATGAACGGGTGTACTCTTTTTTGGCAGGACTGGCATCTGATTTGGATGAAGTGCAAGGAAGGATTCTTGGAAGGAAACCTATCCAATCACTGAGAGAGGTATTCTCAGAAAGTAGACTAGAAGAGGCTAGGAGGAAGGTAATGGGAAAGAATGAAGCTGATGATGGAAAGGCTTCGGCCTTGGCAACAACCAGAAATGAAGGGAAGAACTTTAAGAAACCTAAGCCAAAGTGTGAGCACGGCATATATTCAGGTCACACAAAGGAGACTGTTAGGAACTAGACACCTAGAGCAGTAACTGTGTATATCGAGATGTGTTAGCGCATGCAATTGCTTAACCTGTGTCGAGCCAGCAGGTATAAAGACTTGAGTGTGTTCTATGATTGCTCATCTTTGGACACTAATAAAATCTCTATTTTTTCTCTCTTCCCGCATCCTCTCTTCAATCCACAATTTCCTCTCCTCTATCCCCGATCTCCCTAACAGAAAACCCTAGTTAAGCTCAATGCTTAACATCTGGTATCAGAGCTTCCCCTGCCCCTGTGATCACAAATTATGGCCGCCAAATCCATCGAAGAGCTAAGACCCTCACAGCAAAAGATGAATGAAGATTTCAGTCTGAGGTTCGACAAATTCAACCAGAAATTAGAGGAGCTCTAAGTTAAGTTCGATAAGAAGGTGGAGAACCAATCCGGTTCATTAATGCAGATGATGCAAACTGTGTTAGAAAGGTTGATAAGAAGCAGGAAACATCCTCCGAAGCTCCTGTTGTGGCTCGAGGTGATGGATTGCTGCCTACACCGCACAGACCAGATGAGACGGATACGAGTTCGAAGAGTGAGAGGTGTGATATTGTTTGTAAGGCCTCTAAGGTTGATTTTCCATTGTTTCATGGTGATGCTCCTATGGAGTGGATTAGGAGTGAACGGTACTTCCAAATTCAGGAGACACCTGATAATCATAAGGTCGGTCTGGCTGAGATGTATTTGAGGGGTACGGCAGCTGTATGGTTTGGTAGTTTGAGGATGAGTTGCCCTCACCTGGCACGGCATATGATGAGAGAAGAGGTCCTAAAAAGGTTTGGGTGTAAGTCAATGGATATGGCAGTTGATGAATTTCACCAACTGAAGCAGTTAGGATTTATTGATGAGTATATGGCAGAGTTTGAGGAGCTGAAAACATTAGTCCAGATGCAATGCCCTAGGCTAACAGAGTATCATTTTGCTTCTTGTTTCATACGTGGACTCAAACTTGAGATTAAGTCGGACTCCATATCATCTGTTGTGGAGGCTGCCAGGTGCCAAGAGTGTGTGATTTTGCCCTTGAATCACAAGCCCCTGCCAAAAATATCATATACTGGAGGACAGATTCGGCAGACACAACCTGCACCTAAGGTATTTGATAAAAAGCCTGACTGAGAACAGGCATGTTTTGCAGAGGGCAATCACACCTAAGGAAATCCAAGATAAAAGATCAAAGGGACTATGTTTTAGGAGTGATGAGAAGTACACACCGGGCATAAATGTAAACAGAAGCACATTCACCTTATCTTAGCTGAGGATGATGAGTTTGTGAAGAGTTTGAAAGAAACAAATAAGTATGAGAAACTCTTCTATATTAATCTGAAGATTTACAAGAGTTTAAATAGGAGTACAAGGAAGTCTAAAGGTTTGGACAAGAGAGATAAAGACACTGCCGACAGTGTAATAAATGCAGTGTTGGCAGTGTGAAATTATCTAGGCAGCTGTAGAAACAGCTTATTACTGCAACGGTAACCAAGGGGATTAGTGTCCCAACCATAATACTCTAAGCTATAACAATTAACCCTTAAGTATTATGGTAATAATAGTAACATAATAATAATAATAATTTCTACACCCCCCCCCCCCCCCCCACTCAAGCTAGGTTGTAGATATTGATGCAGCCTAGCTTGGAACTCAGTTGTTGAAAGGATTGGGAAGGAATAGCCTTCGTAAATATGTCAGCATTCTGATCTTGAGAGGAGACATGTTTCAGAGAGATGGTTTTGTCTACAATTTTCTCCTTGATGAAGTGTCTGTCAATGTCCACATGCTTGGTTTTGTCATGATGGATAGGGTTTTCTACCATGCATAAGGCAGAGTTGTTATCACAGTAGAGTTGGATAGGTTGGTTGAGCTGAATTCTAAGTTCACAAAGCACCCTTCTTATACATAACCCTTCACAAACTCCTAGGACAAGAGCCCGTAATTCTGCTTCTACACTACTTCTGGAAACTGTAGGTTGTTTTTTACTTTTCCATGTGACTAGATTACCCCAAATGTATGAGCAATATCCGGTTGCAGACCTTATGTCAGTATGACTACCTGCCCAATCCGCATCTGTGTAGACTTCTACTCCTCTGATGTCTGGTTTTTTGAAATGAAGTCCTTGGCCAGGGGTCATTTTGAGGTACCTTAAGATTCTGTAGACAGCTTCCCAACACTCTTTTGTAGGTTTATGTATGAACTGACTTACAAGGCTGACTGCATAAGAGATGTCAGGCCTGGTGTGGGAAAGATAGATGAGCTTCCCCACCAACCTTTGATACCTTTCTTTAAGGACAGATTTTGTGCCATGTATGAGCTTCAAACTGGGTTCAACAGGAGAGAGGCAGGCTTGCATCCTAACATCCCTGTTTCCTGGAGAAGATCAAGAATATACTTCCTTTGGGAAAAAGAGATGCCGTTACTGGTTCTTGCAACTTCCATACCAAGGAAGTACTTGAGATGCCCCATATCTTTAACTTCAAAGGCCTTTGCAAGCAGCTCCTTAAGTTTCTCGGATTTCAATGTGGTCTTCTCTCACAAGATAATGTCATCCACATACACAATAAGTATAGATCTTTTAGTAATTTTAACAAACATAGTATGGTCAGAGTTACACCGAGTGTATCCAGCACTTTTAACAGTGGAAGTAAGTCTACCAAACCAAGCCCATAGAGAGATTTTTTCAATTTGCAGACTTTGCCTTTATTAGTAGAATTCTCAAACCCAGGGGGGATTGTCATAAAGACTTCTTCTTCTAAGTCTCCATTGAGAAAGACATTTTTAATATCTAACTGATAAAGAGGCCAGTCAAGATGCATAGCAAGGGACAATAAGATTCTAATGGAATTAAGTTTAGCTACAGGGGCAAAGGTTTCCTTATAATCTAATCCATAGGTCTGTGTGAATCCTCTAGCCACAAGTCTAGCTTTATATTTGTTCAGACTTCCATCAGCATTATATTTTATTATATTTTATATTAAACAACCATTTACAGCTTACAGGTCTCTTGCCTGGGGGAAGAGTGGTTAGGTCCCATGTATGATTACTGAGGAGGGCAGACATCACAGTCTGAATGGCACTCTTCCACTTAGGGTCATTAAGAGCCTCATAAACATTTTTAGGGATAACTTCCTTATCTAAATTCTTAGTAAACAAGCAGAACACGTGTGACAGCTTACCAAAGGACAAAAAGGTGTAAATAGGGTGTTTAGTGCAGAGTCTTTTACCTTTCCTTATTGCTATAGGTCTGTTATCAACCGTAGGAGGAGAGATATTACCTGATTGCTGAGGTATGGTATCGTTATGCTCAGCTGAGGGTGCAGCAGCAGTACCTTGTAGGGGAGCATGTAGAGTTTTAAACCTATAATAGACTGTTGTGATTGAGAGTTTGTCACTCTGCTGAGGAAGGTCGTTACCCTACTGAAGAATGATGTGGTGGTCTGCTGACTGGTTGTGAGCCAACTCTTTCTCAGCTGATTCCTTGTCTGCTGACTCTTGGCCAGCTGACTCTTGATCAGCTGACTCTTCAGTTCCTTGCTGCATAGGAATTAGTAAAAGGGAAGCAGGGGAGACAGGAATATCAAATATATCCCAATTGTCAGCACATTCAGAAAAACTTTCCTTCTGGTCATTATAATATGGAGTATCCTTGTTAGAAAAGATTAATAAAAATTCCACAGCTTTTTATCTATCCTTAGAAAAAAGTAAATATTACACTGCAGGTCTATTGCCCTTTTATAATAAAAAAATAAACACTCAGCCGCCTCAAAACCCTAGGCAGCCGCCTTCCTTACTTAGCCCCCAAGTAAAACAGAGATAACCTTCACAAACCTTAATACCACACGGTTTGTGCCCTAATTAATAAATAAGACAGAAATAACCTTCCTAATTCAACACCCCCCTCAAGTTGAGCATAGATATCAAACATGTTCAACTTGGACACATAATCATCAAACGGCTGCTTCATTAGTGCCTTAGTAAGACCATCACCGCTTGCAAAGGTGATGGTAGGAAAGGAATCTGACGCCTCTTCTCTAGCTTCTCCTTGATGAAATGCCTGTCTACTTCCACATGTTTAGTCCTGTCATGTTGCACAGATCATTTGCAATGGCAATGGTCGCCTTGTTGTCACAGAAACGACCATAGCATTGCCAAAGGCAGATGCAGATCATCCAGCACCCTTTTCAGCCACAACTCTTCACATATACCCCGTGCCATAGCCCTAAACTCGGCTTCAGCTGAGCTTCTAGCCACCACATCTTGCTTCTTGCTCCTCCAAGTAACCAGATTGCCACAGCCAAATAAAACGAGCAAGACTGTAGTAGACTTCCTATCTCTAGAACCAGCCCAATCAGCATCAGCATAGACCTCCACAAATCTTTTATCCACCTTTTTGAACAGCAATCCTACTCCAACTGTTCCCTTTAAATATCTCAGAATCCTCACCACTGCTTGATAATGAGACTGTTTTGGGGCATGCATAAACCGACTCACTACTCCAACTACAAAGGAAATGTCTAGCCTTGTGTGAGCCAAATAAATCAGTCTGCCTACTAACCTTTGATACTGCTCTCTGTTAACTGGCTCCTCACCATCAGCTTGATCCATTTTCACATTCTGATCCATGGGTGTGCTAGCAGGTTTACACCCCAACATTCATGTTTCTGTCAGCAGATCCAACACATACTTCCTTTGGGACACCACCATCCCCTCCTTGGACCTAGCTACCTCCATTCCTAGGAAATACTTCAAAACCCCAAGGTCTTTGATTTCAAATTCCACAGCCGATTCCTCTTCACCAGATTAATCCCATCCACATCATCTCCAGTAGATGATATCATCCACATATACTACTAGGACCACCATCTTCCTTCTTTGGACCTCTTCACAAATAAGGTATGATCTGAGTGCCCTGCTTGAATCCTATCTTTAGGACAAACCGCTAAACCTATCAAACCAAGCTCTTGGACTTTGCTTCAACCCATACAGAGACTTCCTCGCCTCTGCACCTTTCCTCCAAACCCGACTGCAAGTCCCGGGGAGATCCATGTACACTTCCTCCTTGAGTGTCCCATGAAGAAATGCATTCTTCACATCAAGTTGAAACAATTGCCAGTCGAGATTCACAGCTATGGAGAATACAACCCTCACAGTATTGAGCTTAGCCACTGGGGAGAAAGTCTCAGAGTAATCAATTCCATAGGTTTGACTGTAGCCCTTGGCTACTAACCTAGCTTTATATCTCTCAACCTCACCATTAGACTTGAACTTAATGGTGAACACTCATCTACACCCCACAGCTTTCTTTCCCCATGGCAGATTCACCACTTCCCAAGTGCCATTCTTCTCCAAAGCCCTTATTTCCTCCCTGAACAATGAGCCTCCACTCAGTGCAGATAGAGCTTCTGAATATCCTTTGGAATTTGATGTTCAGACACACTAGTAAGGAAGGCTTTGTGGGATGATAACACATTTTTATAGGTTAAGTAGTTTTGTATAAGGTATCTAGGATTTTTAGTGCAGGCCCTTGGTGGTTTTCTAACTGCAATAGGGACATCCAGTAAAGGATCTGGACTATTTACTATGGCCTGTTTTCTGGACTATCTTTTAGGCTTAGGAGTGGATGGTTCATCAAGTTCTGGGACCAAGGGTTCTGTATCATGTTGTGCATCAAGGTCTGGGATTAGAGGCTCAAGGTTTGGTGAATCAAATTCCTCCATATCATTTGATTGCCCAGCATGTGTCGGTTCAGGCTCTTGGGCAGTCCCAGGTGGAGATTCCACATGCTATTTGGATTTAGGATAGGTCCTAAAATATATTTTTCCCCAGAATCTTTGAATAGAATTGGGAGTTTTAGGGGTTTGGCCTCTCACATGAGGTGACTTACCTCCTGTTTCTCCCAGATCTTCAAGTACTTGTTCACTACTGATGATTTCCACAGAATTTGGCATACTAGACTCATCACCTCCAACCACAATGTATAGAAAAAAATCAGCCACATCTTCTTGAGTCATAAGCCCCCCTGAAGATGGTGCTTATCATAGTACATTGTGTTCTCAAAAAAGGTGATATCCATTGTTCTATGACTCTTCTTTTACCAAAATCAAAAACCCTATACCCCCTCTTATTGGTAGAATATCCCAAAAACATACACTTATTGGCTCTAGGATCCAACTTCCCTTGGTGATAGGTATGTGCAAATGCTACACACCCAAACACTTTGAGAGGAAGATCCTAGACCATCTAGTGTGTGTGGAAAGTTTACTTTTAATTCATATAAGGGAGTTTTAAAGTCTATAATTTTAGAGGGAAGTCTCATTGATTAAATAAACAGCGAAGAGAAAGAGCCTCACCCCACAAGAATTTAGGGCACTTAGAGGACAACATGATGGATCGACCACTTCCGGACATGTTGATTTTTCTTTCTCGCCACACCATTCTCGTTGGGGTGTATTAGGCACGAGCGTTGATGGATCATGCCTTTTTCGAAAAAAATTCATTCAAAAGATTGTTATAGTACTCAGTTCCATTATCAGTTCTTAAAATTTCAATTTGTGTATGAAACTGAGTGCTAACCATGTTATAAAAATTTTAAAGGCTTTCTCAACCTCAGACTTCTCCTTTAACAGATAGATCCAGGTAACTCTTGTGTGATCATTTATAAAGGACACAAACCATCTCTTCCCAGTCATAGTTAGGTGTCAGAAGGACCCCAAACATCACTTATGAATAAGAGTAAATGGTTTAGTGGGTCTCAGAGGATTTTGGAATATAAGTGCTCTCTTATGTTTAGACAAGGCACAAATTTCACATTGAAAATCGTAACTCTTTTTATTGATAAACAGTTTAGAAACAATTTATTCAAATAACCAAAGCTAGGGTGACCTAATCTAGTATGCCACATCATTATTTCATCACTAAATGACAAACTAGAAGTACTAAAACAAAGATTCCTGAGAGCCAATTTATTTTTGAACTATCCCCTCCTCAAGGATGTAGAGTCCTCTTTTGATCCTAGCACTTGCCATTCACCTTCCCAAATTCGAGATCCTGAAACTCACAAATAGTAGGAGAAAAAAATTAATTTACAAAGAGTCACGAGGCCAACTTGTGAATAGAAATTAAATTGCAGAAAGTTTGGGGACATGTAGGACATCATGAAAAGTAATAGAGGCGAGACTGGTATCGAGCCCTTTCCACCATCATTGAAAAGACCCATCTGCCACCCTCACTTTCTGATTTCCTCCACATGGAAAATAAGAACTGAATATTTTGGAGCAAGGGGTCATGTGATCTGTTGCACCTGAATCAAGGACACAGTGTGCTCCAGTTTGGGATTCAAGGGCTGTAAAAGCAGATGCCATACCTGACTCAGCAAGGGTACACTGTGGTTTGGACTAGATGTGTGTCTGACTTGCTAGCAGGTTACTCAGTAGCTCTATCTGGTCCTTAGTCAATGAAAGCTGTCCAGGACTCGTCTGACTTGGATCTGATGACACTTGGTTGCTCCTTATCTCACCAACATTCCCAGATTGACCCCTTGGCTTCCAGTTGGCTGGCTTGCCATGAATTGCCCAACAATTGTCCCTGTTATGCCCCTGTTTTTTGCAGTGATCACACCACAACTTTTGTTTCTTGCCTCTGTTATCACCCTTAGCAGTCACCAAGGCAGATGATTCAAGATCTTGCCCCCTAGTTTTCTGATTTTGAAGGGAATCTGATCCACTGTGCATGACCTTTCTCCTTGCCTCTTCCCTTCTGACTTCTGCGAACACTTCTCTCAATGATGAGAGGGGCTTCCTTCCAAGGATCCTACCCCTTTACCTCATCCAATTCATAATTCAGCCCTGCCAGAAAGGAATAAACCCTTACATTTTCCTCTCTTTTCTGAAATTTGGTGATGTCCCCTGCACAATCCCATGTGTCCTCATGACACATATCCAATTCTTGCCAAAGTGTGACTATCTCATTGTAGCAAGATGTCACATCCTTGCCTCCTTGCTTCAAATTCCACATTCTGGTTTTCAGATGGTAGATCTGTGAGGAGTTCTCTAGATTGGAATACAGCTCTTTGACTGCTTCCCATATGTCTTGGGCAGTTTTTAGACATATATGGGGTCTAGCTATGGTCCGCTCCATTGAGTTGATCAGCCACGCCTTGACAATGGAGTTTTCTGACTGCCAAGTGCTGTGCTTGGGATCATTGGCAGCCGGTTCCTTGCTTGCTCCAGTCAAAAAACCTAGCTTGTTGCGTCCATCAATGGCTAGCTTGATGGTCTGTGACCATTCAAGATAGTTTTTGCCGTTTAATTTACCGGGAACCAGCAGCAGGGAGGAATTATTGAAGTTTCCTTCCTCGCTGTTTGCTCCAGTGTTCGAAGATTGGCCAACAGCCGGGTTGATCAACTCCCCTGTGAAAGCTGCACGGTAATTCATCTTTGTAGGGTTTAATCGAACCTACGCTCTGATACCATGTTAGAAAAGATAGATAAAAAGCTGTGGAAGAATAATTTTTATTAATCCTTAGAAAAAAGTAAATATTACACTGTAGGTCTATTGCCCTTTTATAATAAAAATAAACACTCAGCCGCCTCAAAACCCTAGGCAGCCGCCTTCCTTACTTAGCCCCCAAGTAAAACAAAGATAACCTTCACAAACCTTAATACCACACGGTTTGTGCCCTAATTAATAAATAAGACAGAAATAACCTTCCTAATTCAACAGTCCTCAAAAAACTTCACATCCATAGTGTCATAAAATCGTTTAGTGATGGAAGAATAGCACTTATACCCCTTTTTATTGGCTGAATAGCCCACAAAGATACACTTTTGGGCTTTGGGGCCAAGTTTGCTTCTGTGCTGAGTGTGTATGTAAACAAATACAGTGCAACCAAATATTTTCAAAGGAACATCAGTTACGAGGTGATTGCAAGAGTGATTTGCTAGTAAGGTTTGCACAGGAGATTTAAACTCTCTAAGACCCTGCTAGGTAGTCTATTGATTATGTAAGTTGCAGTCAGAATAGCTTCACCCCATAGATACTTGGGTACATTCATTGAAAACATTAAGGATCTAGCCATTTCCAGTAGATGTCTATTCTTCCTCTCAGCAACACCATTTTGCTTAGGGGTTTCTACACAACTATTGATATGGAATATGCCCTTGTCTTTCAAGAATGTACTCAAGTTAGATTCAAAGTATTCTTTTGCATTGTCAGTTTTTAGCACTTTGATTTTAGTGTCAAACTGGGTAGAGATCCTGTTATAGAAATTCTGAAATATAGGACCAACTTCATATTTCTCTTTCATTAAGAAAAGCCAAGTAACCCTAGAGTGGTCATCAATAAAGGTGACAAACCATCTACTTCCATTTACATGCGAAACTCTTGAGGGCCCCCAAACATCACTATGAATAAGGGAAAAAGGATGGGATTGCAAATAGGGCAATTCAGCATACACAGATTTGGTAATTTTAGCAAATTGACAGATTTCGCATTGCAAAGTACTAACATTACAACCTTTAAATTTTCCAGGCAGTAGAGTTTTTAAGTAGGCAAAACTTGGGTGGCCTAATCTATAATGCCACCTTATTACATCATCCAGATTAAAACTACTAATTTTTGAAGCAAAATGGAACTCGGTCTTCTCAGAATCTTCATTCTCATTGAGGACAAAAAGACCTGACCAAACTTAGCATTGCCAGTTATCTTCTGTGAAGAATGATCCTGTAAAACACATTTATTAGCAGAAAATACAACATTCCAGTTTAGGTCATTAGTTAGTTTGCTGACTGAAATTAAGTTGCAATCAAGTTTTGGGACATAGAGAACATCTTTTAACACAAGGGTGTCACGGATGTTAACATTCCCAGTTCTTTGAGCATAAGAGATAGATCCATCAGAAATTTTAACTTGGTGGATATAGTTGCAAGGTATGAAACTAGTAAGGAGGTTTTTATTTCCAGTCATGTGGGAAGAAGCCCCTGAATCTATAATCCAAGGGTTTCTTCCTAAATCAGACAGAAATGATACCTGACTGAGCATGAGTGTCGGTTTCATTTTTGGAAGATCCAGATACATGCTGAATTAGGAAGTTTTTTAAGTCCTCAAGCTGATCCTTAGTGAGGGTGGGACCTTCTTTCTTCTCTTCAGACACAAGTCCTCCATGGCTTCTTTACTATTCTGTCTAGGAGACTACCAGTTTTCAGGCTTGCCATGATGCTTCCAACAGGTTTCCCTAGTCCCTAGTGTGATTTGTCCTCCTGCAGTGATCACACCAAAGTTTGTCCTTCTTGTTTTTTCTATTTTGATTCCATGCAGCAGGGTTCTTAGAAGAAGGTTCACTACTCTCAGTAGACTTTCCATGTGTCAGCAGAGCCGAACCTTCAATCATAGTGTTGGAATTCTCCTTAAGCATGAGCTTTCTCCTACTCTCCTCATGTTTAATTTCAGAGAAGATAGCTTTGAGAGTGGGTAGAGGCTTAGTAGACAGAACCCTACCTCTAACATCATCAAGGGATTAGTTCAGACCCATGAGAAATTTGAAGATTCTCTTTTGTTCAACCAAAGTGCTTGTACATGTTGGCATCATCAACACTTTTCCATGGTAGTTCCTCAAACAAATCTAGTTGCTGCCATGCTCGAGTGAGTTGATTAAAGTACTGAGTGACAGTAAGATCCCCTTCCTTGTATTCTTAAATTTGAGCCTCAATCTCATAAATTTCTGAAGTATTATCCTTTTTGAGTAAAGATCTCGAGCATTAGCCCAGATTTCTCGGGCTGTGTCATAGAACATGAAGTTCTCACTTATGTCTTTGGGCATAGACTAGAAGAATAGCCATGACTTGGTTATTTTCTGTATCCCATGCATCAAACTTTTCATCATCAGCATCAGGTGCAACTTTGGATCCAGTGAGGTATCCCATCTTGCTTTGGCCGGTGATGAACATTTTCATGGATCTTGACTATAAGATATAGTTGTTTCCATCTAGCTTATGGCTAGTAAAAGGGTAAGATATTTGATCAGTCAGCCCAGAATTTTGGGTATTCTGTGGCTCGGCTGAGGAAACATCTGAGATAGAAGACATTGAGGTGGAGAAAATTTAAACGGTGATCGAGACAGTCTCTGATACCATGAAGAGTTTGAAAGAAACAAATAAGTATGAGAAACTCTTCTATATTAATCTGAAGATTTACAAGAGTTTAAATAGGAGTACAAGGAAGTCTAAAGGTTTGGGCAAGAGAGATAAAGACACTGCCGACTAGGGCTGTAAATGAACGTAAGTATTCGATACGGTTCGGTATATTTGGTCCGAAAAAGCTCAATTCGTGATCCGGTTCGAATTTTCGAACCCGAACCGAGCCTTAAAAATCGATATTAGATCGTCTACTACTAGCCGAATCAGACGCGAGGTTCGCCTCGTTTAAAATATTAAATTATTATTATATTATATTTATTAATTATTTTTATAATAATAAATTAATTAAATTTTTTTGGTTTATACTTTATACTGAAAGGGAAAGGGAAAACCTAATTGAATTCATTCTTCTTCTTCATTCTTCAAGACGTCGGCTCGTCGCCCCTGCCCCCTTCCATTCAACATTTCAACCTCCACTCCTCCGACAGTCCGACCACCTTCCCTTCGACCCTTCCGGCCTTCCGCTTCTTCCTCCACTCCACGACCACCCTTTTTCTTTATCGGCATCGCAGCTGCGGACGACGGCAAAGACCAACAAACGGAGCATCATCTTAATTGTTTGCTTCGCTTTGCTTGCTTTTTTAACGGAGATTGCATCCATTGATTTCTTCGTTCGTGATTACGATATCAAATTCATATCCTCAATGTCTCAAAAATCGAGAATCCCCATTATCTCAAGGTCAAGTTTGTGTTTTTGTGTGTTTTTATATATACTTTTTTATAGTTTATGATCTATAAATTAAATTCAATGTTTTGTAAATTGTAATTTTGGTTTGAGTTTGGAAAATGGTTTGCATTTTGTGTGTTTGATGCCAATGTTGCAATGAGTTTAATTTTTTTTTATAAACAGATCGAGTGAGTTGAGTGACTCGTGATTTTTTTTTATTTATAAACAGATTGTGAGATACTGATTCTTGAGTGTGAATGTGAATACTTAATTACATAACAAAAAGTCAAAAGCGAAAAACAGAGTGTATCGTTGTTTTTATTATGTAATAGGTTAAGTTGTTTACTTGTAAATTGTAATTGTTGTAAATGTATAAACAAGAAAAAGCAGTATATACCCAAACACACAAAATACGATCCTCGACTCTCTCTGAGAGTGAGACAGCAGTGAGAGTAATGACTCAATCTCTTGTTGATTCTTCGAGATGATGTTGAAATAATGGGGGACGAGGTTGAGGACAGAGATTATGATTCGATGAATTTGATACTGAGGCAAGCGAGCAAAAGAGCAAGAGCAAGAGGGATCGAGATTGAGGAGTAAATGAACTCAATGATCAAGGCAAACCAAGGTCTATTGTGGCGGCGATGTGAAGGAAGTGATGCTTAATGGTGTTAAAAAGAACAAATGCATTCATTGCTCGGGTTACTATCGATTCGTAAAGGTAAAATCGCATCCCATCCGATGAGGCATTTGAAATCGGCTTGTCCAAATAGAAATAAAATATTTCCTAAGCCATTGATATTGAAAGAGAAAGATTCTTCCACCGCTCAATCTCAACTCCTTGGTATGATCACTTACGAAGTGCAAGTTCTATATCTACTTTTACATTTAATTTTGATAGAGTTAAAGAACTTGCAAAGACACATGATTTTAGCCCACGAGTATCCTTTTAGCATCGTAGAACATAAAGTGTTCAATGTGTTCTTGAAAGCATATACTCCCTACTACAAACCAATCACTAGTACACGGTTAGGAAAGAGTGCTTCAAAGTGTATGAAATTGAAAAAGAAAAGCTTAAGAAGAGTTTAGCCAAGGTTAGCAAAGTTAGCCTAACTACTTGATTGTTGGACTTCTGGGGTTCAAAAGATTGGGTACATGACAATAATCGCTCATTACATTGATAGAATTGGAATTTGCAAAGAGAGTACTCTCTTTTGTCAATGTACCTCCACTCATACTGGAGTTGCATTGGCAAAAGAAGTACATAGGGTTTGCAATCTTTTGGCATTAGTGATAAAGTCTGTTCGTGACCGTAGACAATGCATCTGCGAATGATGTGTGCATATCTACTTTGAGAAAACGATTATAATTCTCTTTCAAAACTTGTGTTGGATGGAAAACTTTTTCATGTTAGGTGTTGTGCACATATCATAAATCTGTTGGTTAAAGATGGTTTGAAAGAGATTGAAAAGGTTACTGAATCGGTTAGAGACGGAGTGAAGTACTTATTGGGTTCAGAAATCAGACTTCACTCATTCAATGAGCATAGAATGAATTTAAAGTTGAAACCAAATAAGTTAGTATTAGACAATAACACTAGATGGAATTCAACTTATGTTATGTTGTCTACGGCTTACAAGTACAAACAGTGTTTTAGTAAGTTTGGTGAAGATGATGATTCGCTTGCAAAGTATGTTCCTTCCGAAAACCAAATGAGGAGGTTAATGAAGTTTGTGAGTTTTTGGAGATTTTTCTGGATGTTACCAACCTTATTTCTGGGAGTAATTATCCAATTGTGAATTTGTTTCTTTTGGAGTTGTCTTGAATTAAAGAATTGATCAATGCTCAGTTAGACATCTCTTGTAAGAAACATATGCAAAGCATGGCTCTTAAAATGGTGATAAGTATGATAAGTATTGGAATGAGTGTGATTTGTTGCTTTGTTTTGGTTCAATTCTGGATCCTAGATATAAGAAGGCAATGATCAAATTTGCTTATCAATCAATGTACCCTTCTAATCATAAGGACAAGATTAAAATTGTTATGGCCAAGTTTGATGAACTATTTATGCATTATGTTAAGATTTATGGTGATGAGAAAGAGATAGGATTAAAATCCTATAGTGCCAATTCCAAAACACCTCCCTCTTCCACAATTGGTAAAAGAAAGTTTGATGAGTTTGTGATGACATTAGAATCAAAAGAAAAATGAGAAATCGGACCTTGAGCTTTATTTTGAGGAAGGTGCTTTCCAAATGTTAATAACTTTGATGCCCTTGCTTGGTGGAAAGGAAATGAGGAAAATACAAAGTGTTATCCAAAATGGCCATGGATATCTTGTCTATTCCAATTACAACTGTTGCATCAGACTATCAGAGTCTACCTTTAGTGCTCGTGGTAGGGTTGTTGATAAAAAAAAAGAGCTTCTATGAGAAGGGATACAATTGAGGTTTTGCTTTGTGGTGGAGACCCGGATAAAGGAAGCTTATGGAATCCGTTCATTGAAAGAGATACTATACTAATTTAGTAATTTATATGATTTTTTCGTAATCTTAATCTTGCAAAGTTATACGGGCGTGTAATGGTCATGGGATATTTTGTTGCCTCGTAAATCTTGTTTAGATAAATCATTTTTGTTTGATTGTGACATGACGGTAATAATTAAGAATGTTTGTTATTATTTTCGTGGAAATGAAGATCCAATTGATTTGGAACATGAAAACGAATATGAAATGAAAGATTCCATTGACAAAGTGGTAATTTACTTATATATTTATGTTAATTTACTTATCTATGTAATGTAACTAATGTTGCCTAACTTAGTAACTTATCTATGTCTCAGAATAGAAATTATAGACTTTACTGATTGATGTTCTTGGCGGTGGCTCTAAAATGTAGAATGCATTCCATCTCAAGTTGCACAATCATCAAAAGATGTCACATGGAAGCAAAACAAGCTATCATATTCTACTGTTGGGCAGCCTTCTGGTTCTGGTTCTGACCGTGGCAAACAGACACAAACCAACTCTAAGATTCAGAAGAAAAAGACAATGAGAACATGATTACATGAATATTGTAATTGGACAATTGGGAGTATTGGACTATTTGGACTTATCATGTTTTGTAATATTGGACAATTGGACATTTGGACTTATGATGTTTTGTAATAGACTAATAGTATTCCCCATCTTTAATGTTTTTGTTATATGTTTACCCATCTTAAATGTTTTTGTAATATTGGACAATTTCTGAATGTAACTCTGGTGCTTTTTTTTTTTTTTTTTTTTTTCGGATCGAACCTGTTCGGACCGTTCGGCTCATTCGGACCTAACCGAGCCGAATATTTTTTTTTTTTTAAGCTTCGAACCCGAGCCGAACCCTGAAAAATCAGGTTCGCCCGAGCCGAGCCGAGCCGAGCCTTGAGGTACAAAATTTTCGAGCCGAGCCGAACCCTGCCAGGGTTCGGTATTATTCGGCTCGTTTACAGCCCTACTGCCGACAGTGTAATAAATGCAGTGTTGGTAGTGAGAAATTATCTAGGCAGCTGTAGAAACAGCTTATTAATGCAACGGTAACCAAGGGGATTAGTGTCCCAACCATAATACTCTAAGCTATAATAATTAACCCTCAAGTATTACGGTAATAATAGTAACATAATAATAATAATTTCTACGGTTTGTATATGAGGAAGACTTTGTATATGGAGGTGCAGCTGAAACCTATCAACCGTCAGCTTATTCCTCTGGCAGGCAGGTATCTTCTAACACATTTAGAATCAAGGGGATGATCAAGAAGAAACCGGTGATGATATTAATTGACAGAGTGGCTTAACACTCTTTTCTGGATCATAAGGTGACTGGTGACCAAGGATGTTGGGTGTAACATTGAGCCAAGCCACCCAATGGTTATTACAAAGGCTAATGGAAATACACTTACCACTCGGTTTAAGTATCCCACACTCACTTGGAGCATGCAGGGGCACAGATTTTCAGCATGACATCGAGACTGATTAGGCTGAGGGGCTGTGATATGGTGCTTGGTGTGGACTGGATGGGAAGCTCAGCCCAAGAACATTTAACTTCAATAACACGTGTCTCAGATTTCATTAAGGATGGGGCCCAGATCACGCTGCAAGGGAACCTTGAAGAAGGTCACCGAGGTTGATCGGTTGTAAGAAGCTAGTGGCAAGGGACCTATGTCCTCGATGGGATGCCTCAATCGATACAAGGCAAGACTACGACACTAAAAGCATACCTACTTGGCCGCCCCATTTTTAGAAGAGTACAAGAATGTGTTCACTACTCATACCGGTTTGCCACCCAAGAAAGGGTACGAGCATTCCATTGCTCTAAAAAGGGAGCTAACCCCACGAAGCTCAAAGCCATACAGATTCACATCACCGTAAGAATGATATTGAGTTCTGGTGGATGAGATGCTGAAATAGGGTATAGTGAGGCAAAGCCACGACCCTTTCTCTTCCCAATGTTTGCTAGTCAAAAAGAAAGATGGCACTTGGAGGGGCTGTGTGGATTATAAGAGTCTGAATGATCTAACCATAAAAGACAACTACCCTATTTCCATAATTGATGATCTATTAGATGAGTTGGGGAAGGCCAAAGTGTTCACCAATATTGATTTGGGCTCGAGCTTCACCAGATTCTAATGCGGGAGGGGGATGTGCGAAAGATCGCTTTTGTCACTCATCAATCATCATGGCCAGCTTGAATTCTTGGTCATGCCTTTCGGCCTCACAAATGCCCCTACCACATTTTAAAGAAATGATTGAGTCAGCTTTGAGACCCTTCCTCAGAAATTTGTGTTTTTATGATATTCATCTACGGTGTATATGTGGAGGACCGTGGGAAGCACTTGAGAGAGCTGTTTTGGGTGTCCTCGGAAAGAACCGATTCTATGCTAAAATGTCAAAGTGTTCTTTTGGTCGGTGTAGAGTTGGCAAAATTATCGGGAGGTACGGTATATGCGGACCCTCCAAGATAAAGCAATGAAGCATTGGCCCTCCCAAAAGATATTACTGAATTAAGAGATTTTTGGGGGATTACAGGGTTCTACAGGAGGTTTGTTCAATCCTATGGGATCCTAGCAAGACCACTAACCGATATGTTGAAGAAAGAAGGGTTTACATGGTTTGTTTGAGTCTATGGGGGCTTTTGAAGAATTGGAAGAAAAAAGATGAGTCACCCCATGTGCTTGCCCTACTGCAGTTTTGAAACTCCTTTCTCATAGAGAGACAGATGCATGTGGCAAGGGATTAGAGGCGATATTAGCAAAACAGAAGGCCGATGGGCTTATTTGAGCGGGGCTTTTAACTCAAAGGAAATGGGGCATCCTATATATGAGAAGGAGCTCTTGGCTATATTGATGGTCGTGACTAAATGGAAACAATATATCCAAGGTAAACCATTTGTCATAAAAACAGAGTAGCAAAGTCTAAAGTTTCTCTGCACCGGAGCAACTACAACATTGCGACAAAAGGGAGTTACTAAACTCATGAGTCCAGTCTTTACTATAGAATGCAAGAGCGGTGAGAATGTTGTAGCAGATGCTCTATCAAGGCAGAGCCACCGTGACCAGGGTCGGTGATGTCCATTATCCGCTCAAAGGTCCCTTTTTGGATACAAGAAGTGGCTTCCAACTACAAGGAAGATGGGGTTGTTGAGGAGAAACTCGTGGGTCCGATGATTGCAACAACCCTATATGCTCATATATTCAACATCAACAAATAAAATAATACTAATCAATTCACTTTATTCACCCACTATACTATTTAACCATTACTTTTTCAATATAATATTTCATTAAAATTTCTCTCACCAATCATTTCTTCAACTACACAAATTTCAACATAACATTTCAACTTTTTAATCATTATTTCACTGTATTTTATTTTATTTTCTCTTTCTTGAATCCATTCAACCCCAATCCAACCCAAAACCAAACAGGGCCCAAGGGTTACTACCTCTACCGATTCCTGAGAGGGCATGGTCTCGGCTGAGCATGCATGGATTTCATTGAGGGCTTACCTAAATCAGAGGGTAAGAGTGTCGTTTATGTGGTGGTTGACAGACTTACCAAATTTGCACACTTCGTGGCTTTTCCATAGCAGAGAGTGTAGCAACAGTGTTCTTCTCTGAAGTCTACAGATTGCATTGCATACCTGATAGTATAGTCAATGACAGGGATAGAGTGTTTACATTAGAATTCTGGGGCAACTTGATGAAATTAGTAGGGGTGAAGGTGTCTTATAGTACTGCCTATCACCCCCCAAACTGATGGCCAGACTGAGAGAGTAAATCGGTGCATTGAAATGTACCTTAGATGCATGACCTTCCAAAGACCTAAAAGATGGAAGAAATGGTTACCCTTGGTAGAACATTGGTATAATACTAACTACCATACAACCATCAATCTCACCCCATTTGAGGCTTTGTAGAAGTTAATATAAGTTAATATTTTCTTTAATAATATTTGTTATATTTAATTAAGATCTGTAATGCCCTTATTAATGCTGTGTTATAAAGCAAATAAGTGGTTGACACCTATTTCCCTTCTTAACGATGTAGTATGCTCAACTACTCATTAAATAGCCACCTACCGTTAACTCCTAACAGCTAGTTATCTTTTGTATCTGCTTATACCAGGCTTCTGCCTCTGCTTTGAATATGAAGAAATAATCTTCTCTTCTCTCTGTCTGCTTCTAAGTTTCTACATGGTATCAGAGCGCTGAAAAAATTCAGCATAACGCTTCATCTTCCTTCTTCTACGTCTTAACTTCTTCTACTTCTTATCATGTCTGAATCTATCACATCTGATACAACAACAGATAAATCCTTATCTCATTCCATGGGCGGATATGAAAATCCGACCCTTCAAATTACCACAAAAAAACTGATTGGTGGTGCAAACTACATACAATGGGCTCAAGCCATTTGTATGTATACCACTGGGTGAGGAAAGCTGGGCTACCTTACAAGATTCATCAAAAAACCAGAGAATGGGGAGTCTGATGCTTATTACACTTGGGAAACAGAGAATGCAACCATCATGTCTTGGTTAATCAACTCTATGATTGATGACATAGGCCAAGTCCACATGTTTGCCAAATCTTCTAAGGATATTTGGGATTCCATAACTGCTACTTATTCTGACAAATGTAACTTTGCTCAAGCGTTTGGAATCAGAACCAACTTAAAAGAGATCAAGCAAGGATCCTCAGATGTCACAAAGTACTTCAACAATCTTAAAAAGCTGTGGCAAGAATATGATCAACTTACTATGATGGAATGGACATGTACTGCTGATGCAGAAAATTACCAAAAGCATTGATAGGGAAAGGGTCTTTGATTTTCTTAGTGGCCTAAATCCTATATATGATGCTACCAGGGAAAGGGTCTTGGCCCAGGTACCTCTACCATCTATCCAAAAAGCATTTGCCACAATTAGAAAAGAAGAAAGCAGAAAGGGAGTTATGAGAGGTCTGCTGCCTACCACTGGAGGCCTGCTGCCAACTCCAGGAGGAGAACAATCTGCCCTATCTACGGTATCTGAAGATTCTGCCTTTATGAGTGGAGCTCACAAGGGTTCCTTTAAGAAGAACGACCAGAAAAGTAATATGGTATGTGACCATTGCAAGAAGAGGGGTCACACCAAAGATTAATGTTGGAACCTTCATGGTAAGCCCCCTCACTTGCAAAAGAATCAAAACACAAAAAAAGGAGGCAACTGGAATGACCAGAAACATGCCTACAATGCAGCAGAACAACCAAGTCTTTTCTCCAAAGAACATATGGATGCCTTAACTCAACTATTTGATAGGAGGATGCAACAGAATGCTGAAAAGTCAGTGGGTGCAGCAGCTCAAAATCATGGATTATTGACTCTGGTGCATCAAGTCATATGACAGCTGACTTTCCCTTTTTTCTACCTACTGTAAGACTAATAAACAGCACTGTGTTAAAATTGCTGATGGAACATGTTCGAAAGTTGAAGGTACTGGGACTCTAAGATTGTCTAATAATCTTGATCTTAACTCAGTCCTATATGTTCCAAAATTAACTTGCAACCTTTTTTCAGTCAGCCAATTTTGCCAAGAAAGGAAGTGTGTTGTTAATTTTCATCCTACCTATTGTGAGTTTCAGGACATGGAATCTTTGGAGAGGATTGGCAGTGCTAAAAGGATTGAAGGCCTCTATCTCATTCATGGCAAAGAAGTTAAGACTGATGAGGGACTGATTGTTTCTGTTAATCCATCTAAATGTAATAGGATTAGGATGTTGCATTACCGTTTAGGACATCCAAATTTTGCTTATCTTAAAAAGTTGTACCCAACTTTATTATCTGGTGTAAAAGCTGAAGATGTAAGGTGTGAGTTTTGTGAACTATCTAAACATACCAGAAGTGTTTTCAAACCTATTTCTTATAAAGAATCCTCCCATTTTAATCTTGTATACTGATGTGTGGGGACCATCTAAAATCCCCAACATCACTCATAAAGGGTGGTATGTCACTTTCATTGATGACCACACTAGACTTTGTTGGATTTATCTCATGAAACAAAAGTCTGATGTATGTCAAATTTTTTAAGCTTTTTACAAAATGGTTGACACACAGTTCAACACCAGAATTCAAATACTGAGATCAGACAATGGTACAGAGTACCTGAATTCTGTTTTGGGTCCTTTTCTAACTGAGAGAAGGGTCATTCACCAATCCTCTTGCCCTAATACTCCCCAACAAAATGGAGTGGCGGAGAGGAAGAACAGACACCTCTTAGAAGTTACTAGGACTCTACTTTTCTCCTACAATGTCCCTGTTTCTTATTGGGGGGGAGGTTGTCCTTACTGCAGCCTTCCTTATCAACAGGATGCCATCCAGAATTCTAGGTTTTAAAACTCCCATTGAAGTGTTACCTTCTGTCTTTCCTAACTGCAAACTTATCTCATCCATCCCTTTAAAAAAATTTGGTTGCACTGCATTTGTTCATGTTCACTCCCAAAACAGGAGTAAACTTGAGCCAAGGGCAGTTAAAGCCATGTCTGTTGGTTATTCTGCATCCCAAAAAGGTTTCAAGTGTTTTGATCCCAAGCACCACAAGTATTACATCTCTTATGATGTTGCCTTTTTTGAAGATCAGCCATACTACTCTAAGGAAACTAATCCTGATTTTGATGAGTATAACTTTCTTCAAAATGACACTACTTTACCTGTTGTGGAACATGATACAATCTTGGAAAATTTGCCTCATCAGTCCAGTAAGGATACCCTTTTGCCTGCACAAGAGATCATTGTCTACACCAGACAAAAGAAGCCCTCAAAAACTCTTAACACTCCCATGTCCTCTCAAACTATTGTGCCAGACACTAACTTGCAGGAACATCACAATGACACTGCTGAGGAGGAGCCCACTCAAGAGGAACCAAATGAGGAGCAGTTCACTGAGAGATCCCCAATCACACCACCTACTGAGTTACCCATTGCATTAAGGAAAAGCACTAGGGAATGTACCAAACATCCCATAGACAGGTTTGTTTCTTATGGTAAATTGTCTAAATCTTTTAAATTATTTCTTGCTAACATTGATACTGTGACTATACCAAAAAACATTCAACAAGCTCTTGGTTGTCCTCTGTGGAAAAAAGCTGTAATGGAAGAGCTAAAAGCCCTAAAGGACAATCACACCTGGGATTTGGTCCCTAGACCAAAAGGAGTGAAGCTTGTTGGATGTAGGTGGTTATTCACAGTAAAACACAACCCTGATGGAACTATCAACAATAGGCATAAAGCAAACTAGTTGTTGAGGGATACACACAAACCTTTGGGATAGATTTCAATGAGACTTTTACCCTGTTTGCTAGATTGAACACAAGAAGAATTATCATATCTATTGATCTTTGTTAATAATTGCATATTGCACCAAATGGATGTAAAAAATGCATTCCTACATGGTGATTTGAAAGAGGAGGTGTATATGCACCCTCCTCCTGGTTTTTTAACCAAACCTAGCCAAGTTTGTAGATTGAATAAGTCCTTATATGGGCTTAAACAATCTCCACGGGCCTGGTTTGATAGGTTCTCTAAAGTCATGGTAAAGGGAGGATACTCTCAAGGGCACGGTGACCATACTCTATTCTATAAACACACGGAAAGGGATGGGTTCACCATACTGATAGTTTAAATGGATGACATTGTCATCACTGGGAATTCATGTAATGATATTGCTACTCTTAAGTACGCCCTCAAGCATGAATTTGAAATAAAGGATCTTGGTCAGCTGATGTATTTCTTGGGAATAGAAGTATCTAGATCCAGAGAAGGCATTCTCCTTACACAGAGAAAGTATACTGTGGATCTTCTAAAGGATTATGGTCTGCTGGGGTGCAAACCAGTGGACACACCTGCAGATAACACTGTCAAATTTGGTAAGGACGGTGATTGTGCACCTGTTGATCAAGAGAAGTTTCAAAGATTAGAGGGAAGACTCATCTATCTATCTCACACAAGGCCTGACGTTTGCTGTCAGCCAAATCAGTTAGTTTATGCACTTTCCTAAACAGATTCATATGGATGCTGCTATGAGATTACTTAAATTTCTCAAAGGAAGTCCTGGCAGTGGCATGCTTTTCAGAGCTCAGGGATCTAACAAAATTGAAGGTTTTGTGGATGCAGACTGGGCAGGTTCAGTTACTGATAGAAGATCCACATCAGGTTGGTGTATTTATCTATTTGGGAATCTTGTGTCTTGGAGAAGTAAAAAACAATCAGTTGTTGCAAAGAGCTCAGCAGAAGCAAAAATTCAGAGCCATTGCTCCAGGGATTTGTGAACTATTATGGATCCAGAGAGTTATGAAGAAATTAAAAATTCTTTTTGAGACTATCAACTGCTTCGAAGTGAAGAATCACCATTGAAATCTCGAATAATCTGCATAACATGACAGAACTAAGCATGTTGAGATAGATAGACATTTCATCAAAGAAAAGCAAGAAGATGGCAGCATACACCTATCCTACATCAACACTAAACAACAAGTGGCAGACGTGTTTACTAAAGGACTACCTAAGGCACCTTTCCAGCAGTTCAGCAGCAAGCTTGGTTTATTGGATATCTATAAACAAGCTTGAGGAGGAGTTTAAGTTAATATAAGTTAATATTTTCTTTAATAATATTTGTTATATTTAATTAAGATCTGTAATGCCCTTATTAATGCTGTGTTATAAAGCAAATAAGTGGTTGACAGCTATTTCCCTTCTTAATGATGTAGTATGCTCAACTACTCATTAAATAGCCACCTAGCATTAACTCCTAACAGCTAGTTATCTTTTGTATATGCTTATACCAGGCTTCTGCCTCTTTTTGAATATGAAGAAATAATCTTCTCTTCTCTCTAAGTTTCTACACTTTGTATGTTATGCTCCTACTTCACTACCAATAGGGAGTTTTGCTGAAGAACAAATCACTGATGTGGAGGATTTTGTCAGGCAGAAGCAATTCATTTTAAAGGAACTCAAGAAACAGTTGGAGGAAGCTTAATCCAAAATGAAGTTTTATTCTGATCAGCACAGGAAAGACAAGGAGTTCACAGTTGGTGAATATGCGTTCCAAAAGCTACAACCCTATAAACAGAATTCAGTGGCTCTGAGGAGGAATCTAAAGCTCTCAGCCAAATATTTTGGGTCTTATAAGATCATAGTAAGGGTCAATGAGGTGGCTTATAAATTGCAGCTCCTACCAGAGTCCAGAATCCACCCTGTTTTTCATGTTTCAATGCTGAAAAAGTGCATTGGGGCTGATATACAACTCTCTACCAGCCTACCAATGACTAACCAGAGGGGGAGGTTGTTTTCTATCCTGAGAGAGTGTAGAGATCATATCTGTGAGGAGATTCAACAAGGCTATAGTGTAGCGGAAGATCAAGTGGCTGAATTTTGATGCGGACCAGTCCACTTGGGAGGATGCAGACTTTATTATGTCACAATTCCCTGATTTTCCCCTTCCTTGTGGTCAAGCAAGGTCTTTTAAGGGAGGTGATGTTAGGAACTAGACACCTAGGGCAGTAACTGTGTATTTCAAGGTGTGTTAGTGCGTGCAATTGCCTTAACCTGTGTCGAGCCAGCAAGTGTAAAGGCTTGAGTGAGTTGTATGATTGCTCATCTCAGGACATTAATAAAATCCCTATTTTTTCTCTCTTCCCGCTTCCTCTCCTCAATCCCCAATTTCCTTTCCTCTATCCCCGATTTCCCTAACAGAAAACCCTAGTTAAGCTCAATGCTTAATAGAGACCTCTTGGGAAATTCAAGGAATGCCTGCTTGGAAGACCAAGGGTTCTGGAGGCACGAAAACCGATGTTGGAACTTGGAAGGGCAAATCAAGTTACATCAAATGCTGGTTCAGCACCTTTCACTCAGGAGGAACAGTTGGAACACTTGAGCAAACTTCTTAACCCTCAACCTCCTACCCCAAAATGCTCCTTTGTGAACACAGGTAATATCTCAGAGAAGGGAGGGGTTGAAGTCTTCACAGATGCAGACTGGGGTAGCTTTACGAAGGACAAGAAATCAATCCCAGGTTACTGCGCTTTCGTGTGGGGCAACCTGGTCGGTTGGAGGAGTAAAAAATGAGGAGTTGAGGCTAGGAGTAGTGCGGAGGCAGAGTTTAGAGCAATGGTACAAGGTATTCAAGAGGAACTATGGATAAAGCAAGTTTTTGTGACTTGAAGGCTCCTATTTCAATGCCTATAAAGCTTTATTGTGATAATAAAGTTGATATTGATATAGCTAATGAATTTGTTCATAATGATCGCACTAAACACGTGGAAATCGATCGACACATTATTAAGGAGAAGCTGGAATATTGGCTGATATGCAACCCTATCTTCTTTTAGCAAAACAAACAGCATACAGACTGACAAAGGCCTTGCAAAGACAGGGGTTTGGTATGTTTGTAAGCAAGTTGGGCTTTAATTGACATCTTTGCTCCAACTTGAGGGGGAGTTGTGAAGACTGTAGATTTATTTTTGTTTTGTGTTATTTCTGTTATGTTTTTTATTTGTTACTTAAGTATAGCCTTTATCCGCATGGTAATTAAGGTTTCAGGTGGCTAAGAGTGTTAAATAAGGGCTAACTCTAGTTGCCTTTTTTGGTGAGTTCATACCATTTTTATGTGCCTATATAAAGGCATCGGCTGTACCTAGAACAAATAAATAAATAAAGTATCTTTTCTTTTCCTATGCCTCTTTTTCAACACATGTATGTTTCTGGACAAAACTTTTAGACACCTATGGATTTAAAAAGCTAATCCTACCAAGAAGGCTACCTTACATGTTCTTCTATGTCTAATTCTGTTCTGAGTAGACAATCTTATATGTATATTTTGTACGTATACATCCCTTCTAGTGCTATAAGCATCTTCTATATACCTGATCCGTTCCTATAAAAAAATCCTTATATGCATCTTCCATATGTCTAATTCCCTTCCTTCCTGCGTCAGTTAGTGTGTAGGTCAATGCAAAGATTTTTGTATTCTAAAAAGCAAAGCAAAGTTTCTAAAAGATTATGCACTATAGAAAACTTACAATATTTCTGGAAACCTAAAAACATATGATGCTGATTGTTACTGCAAGCATAGAATAAACCTTCCACAATCTGGGACATTTAACAGGAACAACTTTTACAAGCTGATGAAGTACTACCTTGGTCTCAAAATATGAAACTTTTTAAGTGTTTTCACGTAGATTAAAAAATTTGGTTGATGTCATATATTTTAAACAAAAAAGTCTGAAATATCCTTGACTATCGTTACTGCTGTAGTTGTAAAGTATTGAGGAGTGGTTGGATACATAATATATTAAGGGTATTATGGGACAAAAATAAAGAATTAAAAGACCGAAAAGAAAGGAGAGGGAAAGGAGAGATTTGAAGTCTATTTGGATGTTTGGATTGAACAGGATTGAAAGGAAATCAGACGGAGATTGTGAATTATGGTTTACTAAAAAATAACTTTTTCCTTCCGTTTCCCCACCTATTTTAGAAGAAAAGGAGGCTATCAAAACTGTATTGGGCCTTTTGTTTTGGTTTCCTTCCTCCGCCCTCTATTCCCTTCCTGTGAAAAGTTCACCAAAAAGTTTACCGAAAGCCTAAAATCAAATCCTTCTTAATCTCTTCTTTTCTTTCCCCATTTTCTCTCAATCCAAACAGAACAGGGGCTTAAATGAATTTTGGGATGGAGCTAGTACAAGACATTTGCAACTATCATGCAGCTTCTCCTCCCTACCATTTTATACATATTTTTCATTTCCCATCCATATACCATCTAGTAGGACATCTATCGTGAGTGTTGTGTTGGTGCATTCTTGCAAATGATACATTTTTCCTGAATATTATTAACAGAATTCGAACAAGGTGCGTCTCTTTGCCACTTGTACAAGTCAATTTTCCAGTTTCAAAAAACTGCGAATGATAAAATATCAAAGAGGAAAAACCCCAAATTCTTCAATTACAAAACGGCACCCATGTAATGTAAAGCTGAAATCCCAGAAGTAAAAGTAACCCACCTCAAATTCGAAGTAGCAAGAAGAATTAAACAAAATAATGGGCCATCAAATAATCACATTTAAACATGAATCCAGAACAAGTACCTGTAATTTCTTTTTTCTATTCAATTTTAAGGGGAAGTACCTGTAATTTCTTTTTTCTATTCAATTTTAGGGGGAAGTACCTGTAATTTCTGTTGCGCATTTTGCATGACGTTGGGAGCAAACGATGAGAAGATGAGGGGCAACACTGCACATTCACGTTCCTACAGCTCAACCCAACTCCACAGCACCAACCTTGGCTCAAAAACAACGTCGTCAACTTGGTCTCCATTTATCTCTCACTATACATTCCTCCCGCAAGCAAACTGATACAGATACTGCTGATTTTTACCGCGTAAAACAGTATGGAAAAAGAAAAGGGAGGAGAAGAGAATAAACGGTTCCTAACACGAAGCCCGTAGGAGGGGAGTTGTATGGTACATAATGGTGTAGGGGAAGAGAATGTAAAATAAAATAAAATAATCTTTTTTTTGAAAATGAAGAGAATGTAATTGGTTGGTTGATTTAAGGCAAAGCAGCACGAAATTGGGGCGGCTTATCTAGGGGAAGTTTTGTGTGGTATATCCACGTTAATAATTTACAATTTAAACAAATCTGGCCTATATAGTTTGAATTCGATTATAAAAGCAAAAGGTCGAGATCTCGCTTATACGCCAAGACTCCGCGATCTGACGGGTGAATCAAATAACTTCCTTATCTAGATCTCACCACACTGATTGTGACACCGGTCGGTTCTTGACAAAATTTAAAATAGACGGCTTCTATCGACACCGTTTTGTTTCTGGCGCCATTATTACTCTGTTTCACCTTATTAATTACTTTTTGCACCACATTGAATATTTTATTACTAATCATACTCTCTCACCACCAAAAAAAATGTTAAAATTACTCTATACACCTCAAAAAAAAGAATTACAACTGAGTCTTTTGAAAAGAATAATTTCACAAATTAACTTTTTATAATCCACCATAACAACTAATCCACAAAAATTAATTTTAATAATCTAACAACATTAATCCAAATACTACCACTTTCATCATCTTCATTAACATAACTTAATCATCCTCATTCTTAAAAACAAAAAACCTCCATCATCTTCATAACTTCATCTTCTTCACACCCTTCACCACAAACAAATGTCATAAACCCCAAAATAAACCCATCTTCATCATCTCGTACACATGAAACCATGCATACCAATGAAGATCATCATGCAATATCACTTGAAGGCATACCATTTTCAACCCAATATGAAGAACAAATGAGATCAAAAATGGTAATTTCTCACACCAAAATCTTGTTTTTTTTTGTCAAAACTTGAAATAGATGAATGGCTTACACCACGAAGAATATGTAAAAGCATGATTTGTGGAGAAAAATCATGCTTTTATGCGTTTTCCGATGGTATATAAGGTTTCGCCGGCGTCTTTTTACGTATTCGAGTGTCCCCGTTTTGATGCCAGAAACGTCGGCTTTCCTGACGTTACGTTGTAAGTACAGGGTCAATAAGTGTGACGTTTGTGGTAAACTTGTAACGTCGGGTAAGGCATAGGCCATATGTTTAGGTTGATGTCTTGAGTCTCTTGACATCACCATATCTGACGTCCGATGTCAACTAGTAACGTCTTAGTGACTGGCGTTACTGACAATCACACTTCTTTCACCACTTATTCGTATTGACATATACTTCACTTATTGGTTTTCATATTATTTTCAAAGAACCCAAATGAGGACAAGAGTAAGAAGTCATCGATGGTGCGGGGGTAAAAATTACGATGAGGCGTATTTTGAGGTAAGTTAATACCACATGTTCTTTTGGCTTTAATTTTTTCCAGAGTTTAACTTGATTGTTGGTAATGCAATTTTTTTTTATAGCATTTGGATGATTTGATTATTGAGGAAGATCAAGAGTTTCTTAACGATCCTCATGATGACATACTTGCTTTGTGGGATGAAATGCCTGAAGAGTTATCAACTGATATAACTTCTCTTTTTGAAACCGGCCGTGTACGTAACACTTTTGTGTTTGAAATTTGAATTTTATTCAATTCTTCTCTTGCTAACAAGCATTTGATACCCAGGAAGATGTAACCAAACATCTTGGAAATTAAGTTGGGCAGAGATAATGGGGTCGTGATTGTGAAGTTGAGATCGGATTTATCTGGGAAATGGACACCATATATAAAGTACTAATGTGAGATGGGTGGTGAACAAAGGGACCATTGCAAAGGTGGGTAATATGAAAAAAAAAGTATGTGGTTCCGGTAAGAACATGCCAAGGGATTCATCGACAAGGAAGTCTGAATATCTATTTGTACTAAAAACCACACAGGATAAAGTGAAGTTGTTATGGACCGTAAAAGTAATTAATGTGATTCATAATCACAATACGGTCAGATTTAATGAGGGCCATGCATATCTCAGAAGAATTAGCAGAGAAGAGATTGAAACCGTTGCTAGAATGTCCAAGAACGGCATACAACCCAAGTACATACTGAGGGAACTTAGAAGGTAATGAGAGTCAACTCGACTCTGTTTTCTTACGTATTTTATACTCCGTTTTGACTTGTTTTACTTAAATCCGGGAATATTTGGTTTGATTTCGACACATTTGCACCGTTTTCGATATTTACGAGCCCTAGGGTGTAATGCCCGGAAATCTCGATGTTTTCGGTGTTTTTGTTTTGCACTCTCGGTCACCCTAGTGTCCTGTAGGGGTTACGTGTGGTATTTGTTGTGATTTTTTCCAGAAATTAGGTGTTCGGCATTTCCGAAAGGCAAGATACGAGGATTGGAACGTGTGCCTGAAGCTTAGCCTGCAGATAGTTTACTAAATGGATAAGTATCGACACAAATACATGATAAGTTCAACGGATGCGTTTCTGACAATAAAAGCACGTATAATACGTCAGATTAATTGGTGATCGCATATAAGATAATTATCTAAGCCGGGATAATTATCCAACCGTAATTAGAACGTGGGATCACATGGGATCACATGAGGAGAGCTGCCTCCAATTGCCGACTTAAACAAATATATATACGTAAATTATATAAGAGGAGAAGGAGAGCAGCATATTTACAAGATATATACTAGCTTTCCAAATATATTTGTAGGAACTTTGAAAAAGATATTATTACCATCAACTTTCCAAATAAATATTTTAGCAGCAACAAACTTCCATATAGTTTGAGTACTTCCATTTCTCCTTTTTGAAATCTTTGATCATAATTTTATAACACATACAGCTTTACCGTGGTTTTCACGAATTTAAAGTTTCGTTCGGTTTTGTCTATATAGGTATATCTTTTATCTTTCTTTTGTTTGTGTGTATTAATTATATGATAAAATCAAGAACGAAACTGGAAGGTGGCTGGGGTGGGCTAAGCCCACCTAGCAAATTTATTTATCTTTTACTAATATGCAGATCCATTTTAATCTCAGCTGCACCCAATTTATTTCTTTTGATATTTAGTTTTATCTTTTTATATTACTGCATTATTGAATAAAAAAAATAAAAAACCGTCGCCCATCAGGAAGAGTGATACTTTATGAATCCAAAAAAAAAGAAAGAAAAAGAAACGATTGGATGGAAAAAGTAAAGCGAACCAAGGACGCAGGGGCAACTTCAATCTTCATGTGCGCAAATTAGATCTTCAATTGTGAATTGGGTAAATTGGGCAAAAAGCCAAAAACAATCTTGAGAGTTGAATCATCTATTCATCTTCATCTCATCATCTGCAATTCAGCACTTGAGTATAGATAAACTCCCCTTTGTATGTAAAAAAATAAATGGGTTGTTTTGTTGGATTGATTTTGGATTGTGGGACGTTGATGTTTAATAATAAAGGTGTGTTCTTTTTGTGTTGTTGCAGAGAGGTTTGAGGATAAGTGGAACCGTCGAACCGTGGAAGTGGAATTAAGTCTATAGCTTTCTTCTTGGAGTGCAGGTGAGGTGAATATATATTTCAATATTTGCATATACTGATTTTATATTAATTTATTTGTTTGGCTTTTTTATGGATTTGTATTGTTCTGTTTTTATTTTCAAAAGCCTCGTAGAGTGCAATTGAAATGATGTTACTACGTAGCCATGTTGTCATTTTGTTAGTTACCGTTACCGCGTGTATAAAATGAATTTCTTTCGGGTATTTCCGTTTAAATGACTCAAATGATTTTTCTCTTGAATCGTAGGCATTGAAAAAATTGCCCTATAGTATAACGTCACGAAAATTTTGATTCTAGGCTTCTAGCCCACCCGAAAAAAAAATCCTGGTTCCGTCCCTGGATAAAATATTGTGTTTTTATAGCCGCAATGAGTAGCTAATCGTTATATAGCCGGGTTATGCGATAATCTTCGAAATTGAACCCTAGTTTGTTGATTGAGGTGTTCTTGATGTTTTGATTGTTGATTCTCGATGCTACCGTAGTTCTAGAACTTATTCTTAATTACGTTTGTTGAATTGATCACTTGATAATCGTATTTCACGTATCGTCTTTATATATGTATTTTGCGAGAGGGTACGGGAACCGGGATTCTAGGATCACCCTGTAAAACCGCCTGAGTTGTTTAGATTCGGTTTTGTGTGTGAGGTTTGTATCAACTTGTTGAGCGTTTCATTGATCGTAGACCGTGTTAGGTCAGTTAAATCCGGTCAGCGGACTGTTGAACCTGACATAGGAGGGTAGATTATTGAAATAATGTCTAATCACAGAATTAGGAAACGACACCCTTCGAGTGACATCGAGAACGTTTAGGTAGGTCAAGAACACTTCCGGATTTATCTCTTTTAAACGTTATAAAATTATCATTTTAATTTAGTCGTTGTGGAATAACACATTGTAGTTTAATAAACTTTCCGAAAAATCGTGTTGATTTGAACTAGAGATACCGCTAGCTTTGGTACTTAAATAGATTCCTGTGGGATTACGACCTTGCTCGCTAGTTTTATACTACAACCGACTCGGTGCTTTACCGATTAAAGTTGGTATACTATAAAACGGCTATCGAAGGATAGATGAAAATAATTGCATGTCAAAGAATGATGAAGATCAAGCTAGCGATGGCGGACCAAGATAATTTTTCCAGTGGGAAGCAATAATGCAAGTTTTGAACCCGTGACTTTAGGATATGTATTAAAACACAACCAATGAACTAAATTGATTAGTACATTATTAATTGTCCGAAATAATATGCATACACAAATGTAATATTATTAGAAGGGTATATTAATAATTTACTGAAAAATTTGAGTGGGTCCATGCACTCCAACCCTATCATCTTTGGGTCCATACACGTCAAATGAGCCTCCTCGATTTACATTAGTTTGCTCAGTATTTTTATGGTTTGGAGTCTAGTTTATCGTCATTGTTTTGATATTATTATTATAAGTATTATTAGACTTTTTATTTATTTTGGAGAGTCAAGTAGTGGGCTCATTAGCCAAAACAGTCTTTATTTATTTTAGAAACATTTAGTATGTATTTTTGGCCCATTTAAGCCTATTAGTTGTGTTAGAAATTGTGGTAGCCAAATTGAAATCAGTGTAAAGTCATATAAAGGCATGTCGTTCAGATTTTATAGAGAGAAGTTGAATTATATATTAAAAGTGCCGCTTTTACGGTGTATTCGAGTGAATCCTCGTGGATTTGAGAGGAATTCTTTATTATGGGTTTATCAGATCTGTTGAGTCGCAGGTTTGTGGGCATCCGCGTATCTTAGGAGTCTAATCATGGGATGATTATGAGTCTAATGTGCACCGCAAGGAGTCTGGTCACAGGATGATCAGAAGTCGAGGGAGGCTCGTTTATCCGTTTCATCGTATCCATCCGTTCTTCGTTTCTTCGTTACCTTTAACGGTCCGCCGAATTCACATCAATTGGTATTAAAGTTCACTTTTAAACGTAATCTTTTTAGATCCTTCCTATACACTGTTTTGTTCAATACTGTCGTGATATCCCGCTCAAACCGTTTTCGCATCCATGAAATCTACGAATTTAGGAAATTGGTTGTAGCCACCTATACCTCTAAGCAAATATTTGTCGTTCGAACTGCTTGTAAATCACCAGGTTATCGATTTTGCATATATCTATTTGCGGACCAATCAGACCAAAAAAAAAAAAATTTCCCCGGTTATACTCAACAGAGGAGAGCCGCAAAGTTTACCTAAGAATTCATCTGTCCTTGTGATGATTCAGTGAATCACGGAACATATTCTCTTTTGTCTATCTTTTAGCGCTTAAAAAAAAGTTTTAGCAAAAAAAAGAAAGTGTGCGATGAGTCTTGGAAAAAAAAATATTAGTTAGCCAGATCTGTTTGTCGACCTTCATCGCTAAGTTCGGCACTTATTTGATGCATCTTGGCAACATATTAGTGGATCACACCAATATCCACGAAGTCTAGAAAAGGTAGACTCCGATAGTAAATCTCAGCGGAGTCTCTCCGTACTTAAGGTAAGTTTTTTTGACCTACGGAGTTCTTTCACCTTCAGAGGTAGGCATACATCGCGATATTTGATCAAAAGGAAAAGAGTCCAGCAAGTTGCTTTTTTTTTTTTTGGATAATTTTTAGTGTTATTTGTTTATAGGGAAATGTTTTGAGACTTAATTAGGCATTTAGGACACCTAAAAAAGATCATTATTTATAAGGACACATTTTATTTACTTTTCCAAAATTATCCCTTATATTATAGATTCAATTCCCTGGTGAATTTCTTCATTTCTTCCCCTTTTATGTGGAAGGCGTAGCTCATCGGTAAGACTAATTTCACCACCGGAATATCCAGATTTGTATGGTAAGCGTCGTGAATTGTCCAGAGTTCAATTGATTGAAAGAGTAATTGGGTTTCTTGAGCAGGATGAGTTAAATTTTGTTGGAAGGTCTTCATCCTGCATTTTTACCCTGTAAAGAGCTTACATATTTTGTTTTTGCAAATTCAGATCCATTCATGCCTACAACTGCACGGGCTCACAAATCATGTGAATTCCGCAAGTGGCTCTGTGCATTGCTGTTGCTACACTCCTTATACTGAGCTTCGAAACTGTTGCAATTGCACTAATTTACTGGTGTTTTTGCTGATGGTCTTGAAAAATTTAGTTGATGTGATTATGTTTCTTTCAGAAGGTTTCTTCAGGGCCCTTTGCCTTGTTTTATGTATATGATTTTTTTGCATTTGTTTTTATGGAGAAATTTTTTTTTTTTGTTTTTTTAACATTATTTGCTAGCCTATTTCTTCATTTACTTGTGTTTTTGCTGATCATTGTGATTTTCCAGTTGATGTGTTAGGCCTTTCGAAAGAAAAAAAAATTGAAGGTTTTTTAGGGCCTTTTGCCATGTTTTATATATATGGCCTTTTGTTTTCATATAGATCGTTTGCTGGCCTTTCATTCTGTTTGCCAATTTTCATTTTTCCCGTTTGAAGTTTAACTTGATTTTTTTTTTTTTTTTTTTTCATTTTTTCCTGCAGATTTTCTCTGATTTGTAGTTTGGACTATTCATTGTTAAAAAAAAAGTATGTTTGGAGAGGAGGAAATTCAGTACACATCAATGCAGTGACATTTATGTTTGGAGAGGAGGAAATTCGGTACCTCCTGATAATGGGAGTCAATCACTGCCTGTTCTTTCCTCTTCCAGCTTATTTTGGTGTTTTCTTGCTACTAATAGGTCCTAGAATGCAGCATCTATTAGTCGAAAATGCCCATGATACTTGAGAAATCAATCAATGTACTAACTTGATCAGTTTTGGGGATGCTTAATTGCTTATGATATGATGTTGATGTAAATATATATGAATTCGAGAAGTTGAATTTAGTTGTCATGCAAGCCTTGTTAGTGAATTTGAATGGTGTTGGCATGAATATGGCATTTAAGGGAAATCATAAAGTAACATTCAAGCTTGTTTTTTTTTTTTTTGTTTGGAATTTTCTGTATGTGAATGCTGACATTAATCTTTAATGTTTCTTTAGTATAATTACTCTTTCAATAAGTCCTTCATTTACTTGGTGGTGGTACCGCTGCTCTACTCACGTATATCCTTCGAGAGCAGAAAGAATTATCCTCAGTTTCGCGTGTCACTTGGTGGTGGATTGCTTTTTTTTTTTCCCCCTTTTTTTTCATTAATCAATTGATGCAGTGACATTGATGTCAATGCATACATAATTCGATACACAAATTTGGTAGATTTGCAAAATAATTGTAGTTTCACTCTTGGTATTGTATTAATTTTTGTGTAGTACCAAAAAATTAATAATTTTACCTTATATTTGTAATCTCATTTTGATGATTTCAAAAATCAATAATTCAGTTTTGGTTGTCACCTCATAAAATGTTGATGTCATTGAGTGTCACTACGTAATGTGTCATTTCATAAAATGAGATATCAAAATATAGAGGATGAAAAAAATATGAATTAGGGTGAAAGAATTATGTTGATCGTAATTTTAATCAAAGCCGTTTGAAGTCGATTTTATGAAGAAAAGAAATCGATTTTCTAAAATTAAGTCTGAAAAATATCAAATGTTATCGCAGTGTCGTATCATCAAATGTCACTGCATCACGGTGGTCAATGCATCGAGGGGGTCACTACATCACAGTGGTTATTGCATTGAGGTGGTGAATGCATCGTGATGGTCAATGCATCGAGGGTGGTCACTGCATCGCGGTGGTCAATGCATCCAGGTGTCTCTTCATCGCAGTGTCGCTTCATCACGGTGTCGCTATATCCCAGTGTCCTTTCATCCCGGTTACCCTTCATCCCGGTGTCCCTGCATCATGGTGGTCAATGCATCGTGGTTGGTCACTACATCGGGGTGCTGAATGCATCACAGTGGTCACTGCACCGCGGTGGTCAATGCATCGCGATGGTCACTACACCAGGGGTGGTCACTGCATCGGGGTGGTCAATGCATCACGGTGGTCACTGCATCACAGTGGTCAATGAATCACGGTGGTGAATGCATTGTGGTGGTCACTGCATCGCGGTGTCAATGCATCGGGGGATGGTCAATGCATTGCGGTGGTCAAGACATTGGGCTGGTCACTGTATCGTGGTGGTCAATGCATTGGTTGGTCACTACATCGCGGTGGTGAATGCATCGCAATGTCTCTGCATCGCTACGTCTCTGTATAGTGGTGTTTCTGCATCGGGGGTGGTCACTGCATCGCGGTGTCTCTGCATCGGGGGTAGTCACTGTTCGGTGTAGTGCCCGAAAGAGAATTTATGTAATTGTTTTTATATAATAAATGACAGGTTTTATTTCATCATATTATTTGCTTTATGCTTATATTTAATACACTGGTGAAAACCCCAAGTCGTATCATATGTAGCCATATAACTTAGTGTGTGACACACATGAGGATTATGTTTCTGGTGATACACTTGAACTATTAGTCCGTGGTGAACTTAATCAAAGTATGGGGTCTATTGATTAAACCACCATTAATGCGCCCAGAACACTTTATGGTATGACCGTCTTATCCGGACCGTCGACATTGGTTGTCTAAGTGGGGCATTTATATATGATAAGAGTCATATAGGACTGGACCGATTTAATCTGAGTTTCTCATATAATTCCGTGATTGAGAATCTTCAGGATTAAGGTTAATCCATATATGATCATCTTGTGATTTAATAAGACTCTCATCATATAATTCTCAATCACGGAATTATATGAAAACTCGGATTAAATCGGTCCAAATCTATATATGACTCTCATCATATATAAATGCCCCACTTAGACAACCAATGTCGACGGTCCGATAAGACGATCACACCATAAAGTGTTTCTGCATGATTAATGGTGGTTTAATCAATAGACCCCATACTTTGATTAACTTCACCATGGACTAACATTTCAAGTGTATCACGATAAACTTAATCCTCATGTGTGACACACTAAGTTATATGGTCGCATATGATACGACTTAGGGGTTTTCGATGAGTGTATTACTTACAAGCACGAAGCAAGTAATAAGATGAGAATAAATCATCATTTATTAATTCTAAAAAATAATTACATAAATTGTCTTTCGGGCGCTATTTCCAACACAGGCTAGACGTGGTTTTGAGTATTTTGTGACTTTCATCGATGACTACTCTAGATATAGATATGTTTATCTTTTGCACAGGAAGTCCGAAGCTTTTAGTAAGTTTAAAGTATTCCAGGCAGAGGCCGAAAGGCAATTGAGTAAATCATTGAAGTGCCTTCGTTCTGATCGAGAGGCGAGTACTTGGATACTGACTTCACTGACTACCTCTTGGAACATGGGATCTGTTCCCAGCGTTCCGCACCCAAGACACCTCAGCAAAATGGAGTTGCTGAGAGGAGAAACAAAACATTAATTGACATGGTCAGGTCAATGATGTGCTACGCATCACTGCCGATTTCCTTTTGGGGATATGCACTACAAACATCGGTCCGCATATTGAATGTGGTTCCGTCAAAGTCTGTCGAAAAGACGCCCATTGAGTTATGGAAAGGGAGTAAACCTAGTTTGCGCCATTACCGTATCTGGGGATGTCCTGCACATGTGCTGGAAGACAAGACTAGCAAGTTGCAAGCACGTACGAAAGTATGTTTGTTCGTAGGGTATGCCGAAGGAACGAGAGCAAGTCTGTTTTATGATCCAGAAGACAACAAGGTGATAGTTTCAACAATGCCACGTTTCTCGAGGATCGAGATATGATGACTTCAAACCTCGAAGTAAAATAGTACTCGAGGAGTTACTTTCGACACGGTCGGACCACTCGTGACACCTCATGTCACAAATAACACTAATAACGCCACAGTTGATCCAGAGAATCTGGATCGCTCGAGGCGTGCCGAAAGGGTGGTTCGCCACCTACTGCACGGCATGCAAGAGAGGCAAATATTGTCGCCTCTCGATGGAATGGAGGATGATCCGCTGTCCTTTCGGAGGGCCATGGATGATTCTGACAAGGATAAATGGATTGACGCAATGAACCAAGAAATGGAGTCTATGCACTCTAACACAGTCTAGAAACTTATGGATTGCCTTGAGGGTGTACGGCCCATAGGCAGTAAATGGATCTACAAGAGAAAGAGGGGCGTGGATGGGAAGGTTGAAACCTTCAAAGATAGGCTAATGGCAAATGGTTACACCCAAAGAGAGGGAGTTGACTATGAGGAGACTTTCTCGCCTGTGGCCATGCTTAAGTCCATTCGTATTCTTCTTTCGATTGCTGCATGCTTAGATTATGAAATCTGGCAGATGGATGTTAAGACAACTTTTCTAAATGGCTATCTTGACGAGGAAATATATATGCAGCAACCAGAGGGTTTCATTGAGAAAGGCCAAGAGTATAAAGTGTGCAAGTTGCTCAAATCAATTTATGGGTTAAAGCAAGCATCTCGGTCTTGGAACCACAGATTTGATGAGACCATCAAGTCTTATGGTTTCGAACAAAATCCTGATGAGCCTTGTGTGTACAAGCGCATCGTTAAGGAAAATGTGGCATTCTTGGTGTTGTATGTTGGTGACATCCTGGTAATTGGAAACAATAAGGGGATGTTGTCTGATGTTAAAAGTCGGTTAGCCACGCATTTCCAAATGAAAGATTTAGGAGATGCAAGCTATGTTCTAGGGATCCAACTCATTCGGGATCGGAAGAACAAAATGTTGGCTTTGTCCCAGGCATCTTACATTGATAAGATGATGCTGGGATATAGTATGCAGAATGCAAAGAAGGGTTTCCTACCAACCCATCACGGCATAGCTCTCTCTAAGAAACAGTGTCCTCAAACCCCTGAGGAACAAGAGAGCATAGGACGTATTCCTTACGCATTTGCAGTTGGAAGTCTGATGTATGCAATGTTGTGTAAAAGACCGGATATCTGCTACGGCGTGGGATTGGCCAGTCGTTTTTAGTCAAATCCGGGCATGGAGCACTAGACAGCAGTAAAGAATCTCCTAAAGTATCTAAAGAGAACGAGGAATTATATGCTTATGTATTCTGGTGCAGACCTGAATATCGTAGGCTACACTGATTCTGACTTTCAGTCAGATAAGGATGATCGTAAATTGATCTTAGGCTCAGTGTTTACTCTTGGAGGTGGAGCCGTAGTTTGGAGAAGCGTAAAGCAACCCAGCATTGCCGATTCAACTATGGAAGAAGAATACATAGCATAGCCTCCTCGAGGCGACTAAAGGAAGCGGTATGGCTCAAGAAGTTTCTTGGTGATTTGGAAGTAATTCCGAATATAAACGATCCAGTACCACTTTATTGTGACAACAATGGAGCGGTGTCGAATTCCAAGGAACCGCGAATTCACAAGAGATCAAAGCATATAGAGAGAAAGTAGCATCTGATCAGAGAGATCGTGCACATGGGTGACATTTCGGTCCTAAAGATCACCTCGGCTGACAACCTAGCTGATCCGTTCACCAAGACGTTGGCATCTAATGTCTTTGACAAGCACTTGGAGAGTATGGGAGTGATAGACATGTCTCATCTGCTTTAGAGCAAGTAGGAGAAATATGTAGTATATAGATAAATGTAATAGGGTGTGCTCTAAAAACAATTGTTGCTTGTCATTACGGGCAAGTGGGAAATTGTTAGGTGTAGTGCCCGAAAGACAATTTATGTAATTGTTTTTATTTAATAAATGACAGATTTTATTTCATCTTATTATTTGCTTTGTGCTTATATTTAATACACTGGTGAAAACCCCAAGTCGTATCATATGTAGCCATATAACTTAGTGTGTGACACACATGAGGATTAAGTTTATGGTAATACACACTTGAACTATTAGTCTGTGGTGAACTTAATAAAAGTATGGGGTCTATTGATTAAACCAACATTAATGCGCCCAGAACACTTTATGGTGTGACCGTCTTATCTGGACCGTCGACATTGGTTGTCTAAGTGGGGCATTTATATATGATAAGAGTCATATAGGACTGGACCAATTTAATATGAGTTTCTCATATAATTCCGTGATTGAGAAATCTTATTAAATCACAAGATGATCATATATGGATTAACCTTAATCCTGAAGTGATTACAGACTCCTACTTGTTTCAGGATAGGGTTTGATGTGTTCATTAAGGATCGCTAAATGGCGCGGTCCGAATCACTTTCACGTTGGCACTATTCTGGATGAGTGAGAAGTGTGTGTCTCACAGATATGGAATCCATTCCTTCCTGCGGGAAATGGAAAGACAATCCCCTTATTTGTTATTCCTAGAAACTGATCAATCCCGGGAGTTCGTATTGGTTATGAACTAATTGATCACGAGTGGGTTAATGGTAAATAAGGATAAGATGTATTGAAGAAGGTTTACGGAAATAATCCCGCTTCATTATGGATAGTCTATGGAGGGTTAGTTTATATGAAATGATTATATCAATGGACACTTATCGACTCAACTCGACGTTTTGAGAATAAGTTATATCTATAATCGATAGAGTTCAGTTTCGGATTTATGGTGGCGTAATTCCGGAATTAATGAGTTGAGTACAAATATTCTGTTCGATGAATATTTTATTCATTTTATTGTAGCTACTGGTTATAGGTCCATGGTCCCCGGGTTGGCTCCTAACACGCGAGTGTTTTCTCGTTTTGTGGAACCTCGAGAATGAATTAAATAGTTGGTCTATACGGGGTACCAACGGTCCATCTCAGTGGTTTATTTTACGCATTTATTTTCATGTTTGATAATTTATGTGAAGTAACCATGCCATGACATGCATCATATTCAAGAATTCCACTCCAAGCATATGCATACATGTAGATAATTAATCGTGACATTAATTAGGCATGTATGAGACGTAATTAATTTAGGTAATTAATTAAATTAATTAAAAGGAAACGGAGTTTTATCGGGATATAAAATTCACATGATAAACTTAATTACGGGGTTTAGATTATGTAGTGTGTAATACCCTACTCCCGACCCCTAGGTCCACTGGGGTCATTCTAGGAGGGGTTGCGAAGCTCTCGCCGCGACTTCAATACCAAGATTTAAAATCCCAAAATAATCAACCTAATCCACAATTTAACATAATAAATCCACTAGTCAATTTAACATCAATTCAATAAAATATTTCCATTACAATATTACAACCCATAAAATTACAATAGCTCTCAAAATTAAATGAAATACCAACAAAAACATTAATTTCAATTTCCTCGGATCTCGATCAATATCATCTCTTATAATATTCATTCCCCTCGATCATTAACACATTAACCTGTAACCTGTATTTATAATTATAGAAAGAAAAAAATAAAAAACAAAACAGAGAAACAAGGAAAACGAGGCGTCAGCAAATGGCTGGTATGAGCCACGTGTGCATGTGTTATACTATATATATATATATAAACAACTTTTATAAAAATTTGCAGCGGAAACCTTTATTAATCTTGCAAAACGAGTTAGTAAATAATTCTTGAAAAATTAAAATAAAAGACGGAGCAAAAAATAATAATAAGTCAATTTTAAAAGTTATAGTGCCACGAGCATTAAGGAAAAACGTGTCGAGTTTGTTTTACAAGCACCACTTTGGCGAGCCGATGAGTCAAGTACCGCCTAACGCCAATTTTACCATGGATTTCAACCGCACTTCACGAAAACTAGCCATGCCTCGACAACTCCGGCCGATTGTCGTGAAAGAATCAACCTTCACCGTGCAAACCTCCTACACGGCTCCAAATAACCCTATCCATGCCCTAGGACCCATGCACCAACCGTCGACCTTGCTTTCCCGGTCAGAGTACGAATCTTCGGGGAAAAGGTACCGTCCCCACTCTACGAGTGAGCACTCTAGCTATCTGTCGGAAAGACTTGAGTCAAGAGGCCCGAGACCGGTGACTAGTTGTTTCTCTGAAGCGAGAACTCTAATCCCCTAGCCACCAGAGCTTTGACACTTTAGTTCCACGAGCGAGCGAGCGAGCGAGCGAGCAAGTATATTCCGTCAATTCCAAGTATTAGTTTTATTTATTTATAAAAATGTGCACTAGCTCAAATCAAGTCGTTTGATTTTAAAGAAATCACTTGAAAATGACTTCCGAGTTTAAATCAACAGTTTGTATAAATAAAATACTTGAAAATACTTAAGAAAAAATCACACTTTTGGCTTTATATCAAAATAAAAAAAACTCACATTCCAGTCCGTCAGTCAAGTTAGATGTTAAGGTTGAAATCCTTCAACGGGTTGGACGATAGATCACTTGCTCTAAAAACTTAATTTTATATTGCTTCTCTTGTCCCGATGTTGGCTTTCTTACTCCAAGAATTATCACCATTGCAGAACTATACTCAATGGAAACAAACATCCAGTGATCCAATATATTTTAGCCGTATTCCCAAATGCACTTTGAATCCAAATTACAAAACACAACTTCCTGCCAAAAAAAATTTCTCTCCTGTTGGTCTATCGAAAATGTTGATTATTATGGCTTGATGAATGCCAATTTGGCAGAAGAACTAAAATACGAGAGCACAACATGGGGATATATAGCACGCAAGAATAATTATCAAAAGATACTCTGATTGTTAGAATTTCGGTTTGCCGAACACGGCGACTAAAACGGATGGAGATGGTGAATGGCGGTGACGGTATTTCCGGTTCCTGAACATTCATTTGGTTATGTCCATGGATGGTTTTCGGTGACAATATAAATATATAAAGAGACGGTTACGGTAACGATCGTGAAACAACAATAATTATGTATGGCCGATGAAGGAAACAGAAGAAGATTGGAGAAGACAATTTGGAGAGCAGAATAAGTGAGGTATCAGTTTTTGATGCTAAAAGATGTAATACTCATATTCCTAACATTGCCCTGTAGAAACTCTTTAAATTAATACTCGGTAAATTAATAAACTCTAAAATAATAAATTTGTCCATTAAACTTAGGCCAATGTAAAAATTGAAAAACTCGATAAAATAATAAGATAATAATTTTTCTAGAGATCATTTATAATTTTAGGTCCCAAGAAAATCATAAATTAATAATTCATAAAAACCTAAAAAATATATTACACTTCTATTGAAATATGATTCAATAGTTGTCTATTTTCCTTTAAAAAGTTCAAGTACATTTTTGTTTCATCTCTAACTTTTCTTATTGTATCTCTAACTTTTTATATATACCAAACCGTCGCTTAAGAATACATTGAACACATTTGTTCCTTTTGTTTACATTTAGTACTTCAAAAGTCATTTAGTACTTCAAAAGTCATTAATAGTGCTAAGCTTGGAGTCCCAAGGTTCGCTGCAACGTAATTCTAAGAGGCATAGACTAATTTGCCTTTTTGTTTGGTATGTATAATTACTTAGTTTATACGGAAATATGAATTATACGTTGAATCGGTTAAAAACTCTTTAAATTAATAATTATTAATTTATCGATAAATTAATAACTCTCTAAATTAATAAATTTCTCCGGTCCCGACATTATTAATTTATAGAGTTTCTACTGTATATTTAGTTTTTTTAACGTGATCGAATAATGAGCCGAAAAATAACGTAAACACTTAATAGTAATTAGTATCTACTCCCCAACTAACAACTATAAAATCAAAAGTGAAAGTAACGTGTGTAATAACAATTACAATCTTATTTACGTCTAAAAAATAAAAAATAAAAAAATAAGAAGTTAATATTTATCTTGAAAGCATAAGTTCAAATCCAATATATAAATCAAACTAGCTAAAATAACTTTGGAACAATATAGTGATATATAAGGGAAAAAAAATTGCCTTTTTGTGACTCGTCACTACCACGATTATAAAAGAAACTTACAATTATTATTTTTGACAATTTTACCCTTCTCGTCTTATGCTATAAAATTTGGGGCGTTACTTACTGTCTACTTAAATTTTAAATTTTGATAATCAAAAATTGGAAAATCCGGAAAAGTTGGACACCAACTGAGCAAAAGGTTCAAAAATTGGTTCGGGCGGTCAACAGGGCTTCGGCTCGACTCGACTTGTCCGTCCATGTGCGACATTAGCGTCGAGGGTCCGGCAAGGTCAAGCTATCCGGCGAGCTGAGGCTCAATGGGGCAACCTTAGCCCGATTCATCCAGCAGTCGCATATGAACCAACGAACAGGACGGGTCGGCTTAGCCAATCCCGACACCGTTCGGTGAACTCGATTAAAGCTCAGCCAGGGTTTAAAACCGATAAGTTGGTGGTTGCTTTTCTTGATTTATTGTTTTTCGATTTATTCAAAAAATTCAACAATCCCAGAACTTTTATCGTAACTATTTAGGATAATAAAATTCTTTGTGAATTTTATTTGTGTAATGTCTACACAAAAGAATTTTAACTACATCATGGTGTCTTTGGATCGAGGGTGGTCACTGCATCGTGGTGGTCAATGGATCGTGGATGGTCAATGCATCGGGGGTGGTCAATGCATCACGGTGGTCAGTGCATCGCGGTGTTATTTCATTGCGGTGTCTGTGCATCATGGTGGTCACCGCATACCGGTGGTCAATGCATCGCTGTTGTCAGTGCATCATGGTGGTTACTACATCGCGGTGTCACTTCATCGTGGTGGTCAATGCATTGCGGTGGTCAATACATCACGGTGGTCAATGCATCGGGGTGGTCAATGCATCATATTGTCTCTGCATCATGTCGACGAAAATCGTTGTCATTGCATAAATCGTTGTCACTTCAGAAATAATGTTGTATAAGCAAACATCAAATGTCACTGCATAAATCGTTGCAAATGTTCTTGTCACTGCATCGCGGTGGTTAGTGCAACGAGGTGGTCACTATATCGCAGTGGTTACTTAATCGGGGGTGGTGACTGCATCGCGGTGGTCATTGCATCGCGGTTGTCAGTGCATCACGGTGTCATTTCATCGCGTGTCTCTGCATCATGGTTGCCAGTGCATCGCGGTGGTCAATGTATCGGGGTGGTCAATGCATCGCGGTGATCACTGCATCCCAGTGGTCAATGCATCACGATAGTCAATAAAAAAAAGAAAAAATAAACTTTCATTGTCTGGAAAAAAGAAGAAGAAGAAGAAACACACATTCAATGTCCAGGAGGAGGGAAAAAACACTTTCATCGTCCTCCAGAAAAAAATAAAAATAAAAATAAAAAGCAAAACACAACAACAAGTTAACTACAACGTAAGTTTAAAAAAAATTAATTAGACATTCAGCGTTCCCCGCTTGTTCCCCCTGTTTAATTTTTTTTTCTTCATTAAGGGTATTTTGGTCACTCTATCTAATTTGTGTCCTTATAACTAAGTGTTTGTTTTGGATGTCTTTTTTGTCTAATTAAGTCCAATATGTGTCCTTTCGGATAATTATCCCTAAATTTTTTTCCTTTTCTAAGAAAATAAAAAGTGAAGTCACGCCTATGGAAGGAAACAAATTCCATACCATTTGTGTAGTTGAAGGGAGAGGTTGTCATATGTACATTGATGATCTCAAGTGTGTTAATCAAGTTAGCCCCGAGGTGATCGAAAAGTTAGATATTCCTACTAACAAAAATCCTTACCTTTATAAGATTAAGAGCCTTGATGGTTGTGAAGAGGTTAGAATTACTCGACAAACGATGATTACTTTTACCATTGGGAGGTATAATGATGAGGTACTTTGTGATGTTGTGCCGATGAAAGAAGGTCATATAATCTTAGGTAGGCCTTGGATACATGAAAGACATGTGCATCATGATAAATCCCTCAATCTTTATTCTTTGAAATTCAATGGCAGAAAATCCACCCTTGTACCCTTAACTTCTGAACAAGAGTGTGAACTTCAAAAGAAAACAGCCAATGGGTGTGAGAATGAAGATGGAGCGGGGAATGAAAAAGAGGTAGTGATGTGATCCAGCCCAAGCATTATTTGAAGACAATGAAGATGGGCTTGGTTAAATTACAATCATAGTGATTTATTTTGTTTATTTTAGTTTCGGTGTTTTATTGAATAATACGGCCTTAGGCCCGTGTCAAAAGTTGCCCATATGTTAGTATATTGGGTTAAGTGTTTATTTTTAGCAAATAAATGTCATTTGGGCTTATTAGTTGCAAGTTAGGCCCACTAGGAAATAAAGTGGCGAAAATTACTAAGTAATTTGTCCCATTCTTAGGAAGTTATTTGTCTCTTATTTTGTAAATTTATATAAAGGCATTCTACTTGTTCTTTTAAAGACATCGATATACCTACATTGAGTGAAATATTATTGATTAAGCATTGTCTTAATTGTGCACCTTGTGTGTGAGATTCTCTTGGATTGGAGGATCGCCCCTTTGAGAACTTATCAACGTAAGTGAGCATTACGTTGTATGCGTTCCCACCGTAGTCTTGGTCTAAGGCGCGGATCATAGCTCGTATTGACTACCTTCAATTTCTTCCTGGGCAAAACAAAGGATTTGATTCGTAAGAATCACATCAGTTGGTATCGGAGCTCAGTAATTGACGGTAATCAAATATCCATTTTTCGTTTTTCGTTTTATTTTCGTTCTTCGTTGTTCATCAAATTGTGTTCTCCACATCCCCAGAAATTTTTTTTGTTTTTCCAGTTTTCGTGTTCTTCTTTCGTCGTCAGTTTCCACTCCAAAAAAAATTCCAAAAAAATTATATGTTTTAGTTCTTTGTGTTATCTACAAGTTTGATTCTTTGTGTTTCTCTAAATTCTCAGTGGAAATCGTTCAAAAAGTGTCAACAAATAAATTTGTCAAAATCGTCAAATCCTGTGATCAGCTTCGTATTCTTGTGTTTTGACCCCTTATACATTCTCAAATAGAAAAGTGGTTAAGATAAAAGTTGTAGATCATTAAATTTCTTACAACTTTTCTCTTTTGTGATTTTCGAAATTCTCCCGGAGTCCATTCAAAAAATTGTTGAAAATTCTGCAGTTTAGATCTACAAACTGCCCGGAAAACCAATGCTTACCTTAAAATCCGTAAAATCTTCCATTTACGTCCAAAAATTCTGATATTTTGCGATTGAATAGTACACTTCCATATCTAAATTTTATCTCTTTTGTGCAACTTCAAATTCGTAATTTATCATGCCTGAAATCAGCTTTGTTGCCGTGTACAGCCAACAGCAAACATAAACTTGACCTAAATTCCCAGCCGCCACCACCGTTAACCTAATTTTCGTAACCATCAAATTTTATCCGGACGCCCGTCCATATCATTAAACGCACGTCCACAGGCAGACGCCAATCCGACATAACCAAACACCCGTCCTACCCATAGTCTTAGCCCACCTTTAGCCTAGATTCGTTTTGCTTGTTATTTTGCTTTGTTCATAAAAGGGTGCTTTACTTTCCACAAGAGAGAGGGTGAGTGCAAACACGAGAGTTTGGTGAGGATTTATTGTCTATCCTATGGAGGACTCTAAACATTCTAAAAATTTGAGTAATGAGTATCTTGAAGTGAGATTGGCTTCCTTGTCAAAGAATTTAGCAAGGCATTTAATGCCGAAAATAATGCAAAGTTTGAAAGGATTTTTATGGATATGATCGCTATAAGGGCTTCTATTGAGACTTTAACAAATAAATGGCTAATCTTAATCGTGGTGCACAACTCCTTCATTGCACAACCACTGCTATTGCTCATGGGTACCTAGACTTTCAAACCGCTCCGTGTACTTCATGCTCCGAATAACCGTGATCATGCAGCTTGGAAATTTTGACGAAGATGTGCTCATCCCGGATAATAATATGACACGAGTAAAGATGAAGCTTCCTAGTTTTGCGGGTTCCGTAGTGCTTCGGTATATCTTGATTGGGAGAGTAAGCTAGACCGGATCTTTGCGTGTAACAATTATACCGAGGAGTTGACAGAGAAAGAATGTGAGGTGTGGTGGATTTGAAAAGACCAAAATTTTAGAAGAGTTGGTACAGAGTGTTGATGAGACAGCTTCTCACGATCGAGGCTCATGTTGACCTTCCCATTCTTTGATGTTGTTGTTGTTACTACAGAGGCCGAATTGGTCGCTGAGGTGGCGTAAGTCCGATTGAGGTTGAAGTTCGCATGAATGAGGTTGTCACCGAGATTACTGCATTTCTGTATGTTCATATAGTCTTTGACGAGGATACTTGTGGAATTTGAGGAGTTACCAACTATTCACAATTGTATTCATCTTTCCGTTCGTGTACAAGATGATTCACTTTATTTTGATGGTGAAACTGCTGAAGCCGTGAACTCGCTTGACGTGATGGTGCTATTCAAAACATTACGGTGTTTACACGATTATTCTGATCCGTTCCTCCTGAATTGTAATTCGTTGGATTTCGTTATTGCTAATTTTTATGTTGCTTCCATTTCATTATACGAGAGGAGGACAGATTCATTGTTCACTTTGTTCTATTTTGTTGGTGGTATTCAAGATATGGACTCACTTGGCGTATGTTGGTCCAAGGTTTCTATTTGATCCGAGATGGTTTCAAGTATCCTTTGATCTCGAGGAGATCCTTCCCAACTGGGAGGAATGATGTGATCCAAATTCAAGCATTATTTGAAGACAATGAAGATGGGCTTGGTTAAATTACAATCATAGTGATTTATTTTGTTTATTTTAGTTTCGGTGTTTTATTGAATAATACGGCCTTAGGCCCGTGTCAAAAGTTGCCCATATGTTAGTATATTGGGTTAAGTGTTTATTTTTAGCAAATAAATGTCATTTGGGCTTATTAGTTGCAAGTTAGGCCCACTAGGAAATAAAGTGGCGAAAATTACTAAGTAATTTGTCCCACATTGCTTAGGAAGTTATTTGTCTCTTATTTTGTAGCCTATATAAAGGCGTTCTACTTGTTCTTTTAAGACATCGATATACCTACATTGAGTGAAATATTATTGATTAAGCATTGTCTTAATTGTGCACCTTGTGTGTGAGATTCTCTTGGATTGGAGGATCGCCCCCTTTGAGAACTTATCAACGTAAGTGAGCATTACGTTGTGGCGTTCCAACCGTAGTCTTGGTCTAAGGCGCGGATCATAGCTCGTATTGACTACCTTCAATTTCTTCCTGGGCAAAACAAAGGATTTGATTCGTAAGAATCACATCAGGTAGTCATTGCTAAAATGGAAGAAAATGAGTGTCCAATAACAGAAGAGAACGTGGATGAAAAAGATGTTATAATTGTGAAGGAGGAAGAAAGCAAGCACCAAATAGTGGAGGAGACAGTGGATGAGAAGAAAGATGAAAAGGAACAACCAATATTGAAAGAGAAAGCGGAATCTGTTGATATTTCACTGACCACTTCTTCAAACCCTATTTTATCTTCTTCGCAGGTACATGGTGAAGACCCAATTGAGCATATTTCTAGGGTGATGATTACACCTCAAAAAGCCGATTTGAAGCATGTGGATGTTCTTGAGTCGGTTGACAGTGGTGGTAAACCAGAGCACATTTTCCTTGATCCGTTTGAGGATTATTGTTTTGTCATTCCAAATTTAAGTTTCTATGATTATATTTCTACCAAGAAGGGCTATATTCACATCCATAGCGTGTCGAGATATACTTGTTATGTTCCATTGGTGATGCATGGATTGTCAGCTCAGCTTGACATCAATACGAAGTTGTCCTTGCGCCTTATATTTGATCCATGCATCTCTTCAGTTATTTACGTGGTTTGTCCGTCGATGATTATTGATCAACTATACGACATCCTGTTGATTCGAGGACGAATCATCTCGAAGAGAGAGGGAATGATGAAGATCGGCTAGGCCTCGATTTACATTAGTTTGCTCGTATTTTTATGGTTTGGGTCTAGTTTATCGTCATTGTTTTGATATTATTATTATAAGTATTATTAGACTTTTTATTTATTTTGGAGAGTCAAGTAGTGGGCCTCGTTAAGCCCAAACATTCTTTTATTATTTTAGAAACATTTAGTATGTATTTTATATTTTGGCCCATTAGTTGTGTTAGAAATTGTGGTAGCCCTAGCCGTCAGTGTAAGCCTGTATAAAGGCTATGTCATTGTATTTTATAGAGAGAAATTGAATGATATATTAAAAGTGTTGCTTTTACGGTGTATTCGAGTGAATCTCGTGGATTCGAAAGGAATTCGTTATTTTGGGTTTATCAGATCTGTTGAGCCGCAGGTTTGTGGGCACCCGCGTATCTTAGGAGTCTAATCACGGGTTGATTAGGAGACTAAGGTGCACCCCAAGGAGTCTGGTCACAGGTTGATCAGGAGTCGAGGGAGGCTCGTTTATCCGTTTCATCGTATTCATCCATTCTTCGTTTCTTCGTTACCTTTAACGGTCCGCCGAATTCATATCAGAGATGAAGATACACAACATTCGTTCGAGGTTAAGAAAGAGAGCACGACATGGTAGTTCATTGTTGCAAGAGGTATACAACATTGCGGAAAATACTAGCTCCTTCGTACATTGCCGGCATGTCGAGAATGTAGTGAAAGATGTTTTTTGGGCACAGAACGATAGCTTGTGTCTTGCTATGTGTTGGATCGATATAGGCGCAAATAAACACTATAGAGGGGGGGGGGGGGGGTGAATAGAGTGTTGGTGATTTTATGAACTATTTTTCGTTATTCAAAATTTACGATACACAAGAACTAAACAACAAAGGCGAAAGCTATTTTAGTCGGTTATTCACTTGTGTTATGACCTTAATGATCAATAGATTAAATACGTGATAGAATACTTATGATCAAAACACAAAGACAGGTTATTCAAAACAATCAAAGTGGATTCAATAAGCTGTATTAAAAGTTAATTGATTAACCTAACTTGTTTCAAACAATTATGCAGGCTGATTTTAATGAAACAAGCAAACTGATTGAGAACTTTAGTTAATATAATTTAATCAAATCAAATGCAGGCAGCTCCAACTTATAGTGACGATAATCAACAGCATAGAATAGTTCTAATATTGAAGGTGGTGTAGGAACTAAAACAGCAAGACAGATTTGCACAAAATATTCTCAATACAAGTTTAATGCAGATATAAAGATATATTAGACTCAAATAATATAAATTACACGTTTGGATTAATAACAAAAATTAAAGTCTATTACAAAACGTACCACAAGCAGATTAAGTTCAAATTACACAAAAGTATAGGTCAACCTATAGGCTGAACTTTCAGATGAATGTTGAGCTGATAAACTCACCAAACGTGAAAGTTTATCAGAACAAGACTCAAGACTGAAAACAAGTATTCAGCAGACCTGCTTATGATCAGCAAAGCCTAAAGGGACTATTACACAATAACTTCAAAAGGACAACAAGCTTGCAACAATGCAGCAGGAGATTCAGCAAGATTAAAGCAACACTTTTGGAGCAAGTCAGGAGACTACAAATATAAGGTGCAATGAAGTACGATTAAGTCACAGCAGATAAGGGACACAGACAGCAAGATATGTGTACAAAGATGCAGCACAACAAGAAATGCAGCAAATGCAGAGGCTGTAGTGTTTAGCAAGAGAGTGTAATGACAAGATGTGCGGGTGTGCAATGTGTCCAGGTTGCAGCAAGGTTAAAGCACACAGCAAAGCATATTATGAGCACCACTGATTGTGACTCGGCACTTAGATATGATTAACAAGTCACAAAAACAATCAAAACAAAACACAGTCAGAATCAGTGAAGGATTTCACTAATTCCAACGAAATGCAGTCAATGTAACTTGACCACACAATGACACTCAGTCACATACACAAGTCACGACAAAATATCAGAGGGGTAATAAGGGTACAATCAGGATCACAACACTGAAGCAATTATGGACTTGTGCTAATGGTTAGATTCACACAAGATTAGTTATTGCCAAAACAACTTGAACAAAAGCCTATTGTCCTCACTAAGGCTGTTGTAACGCCCCGTTCCCGGACACCGAGTCCTTATCCGGAAATGAAACGTTCGGCACGTATAAAATAAAGTAAATTCACTTTACACGTAAGCCTCTACTACGTCGTATCAAATTAAAGCAAACGGAAGCAAAGAACTCGGGTATAAAATTTCTAAATATTTAAGAATAGAAAAAGGAAATCTAAAAGCGGAAATGTAAATTTATTACATTCGAGAAAATACTGAAAATCCCAAAAGAAAAGTACTACGCGTCTCGAAAGACCAAAAGTCTACCTCACGATATCAAAAGTAATCCAAGAATATACGTAAAGCAGTAAATAAAAGTCTTCAACGAGCGTCGTCAAACGTCGTCGTCGAACTCCTCCTCGAAAACCTGTTCGTCTTCTCATCCCCAAACACACAGAAAACAATGCATTTGAGGTAAGTACAACGTACTCAATAAGAAAGAGAAGCTATGACATCAACTACAATTTATAAGGAAAAGATACTTAATTTGATTTGTTATTTATGTGAGACTGACTCAATCTAGGGTTCACTTCATGCTCATCAACATGTTGTGACTAACTGTTTCTAACTTAACCTATCTATGTTACAACCGCACTCAAGGGCACTACGCGCATCCACCTTAGCAGAATCCCTCCGTACTTAGGGTTTTGCTGACCTACGGAGTTATTCCACCTCAGGGACACTCTTTTGCAACATATCAGTGGATCACACCAACATCCACGAAGTCTAGAAAGGTAGACTCCGATAGCACGCGCGTCTCGTGAGAGTCCTCTGTACTTAGGGTCATTGACCTCTGAGAGATCCTCCACCTTCGGAGGGTAGCACATGCATCGCGATTTAGCACAGTGCCTAGCCAAGAGGGACATGTTGTTTAATCTTTTACTAGTCAAGTCGTTGGTTATTAGGGTGATTAACTAGCCACCTAAGTGTTTTCAAATAATCTCCTCACACAAACTACTCTCTTCCTGAACCACTGAGACACGGACAAGTCCTAGCAATTACACGACATTGATGAATACTAACTCATCAAAGCACAAGCCTATCACGCTCTTCCGACGGATCCGAACTTCAACTCCCTTTAAGAGTACATTCGGTGTTTTAAGCCGAACGAATCGAAGCTCGATTCAGGCTTGTTCAAGGTTATACTGATATTAACCTATCACGTTTAAAGGTTTCATAAAGTTAAATCATGCTTATAAGGCTATACAACGACCAACCAAGGAAAAAGGGCAAAAATAAGCTGAAGCGCCCGTTTAAGGCTCTGGGCGCCCGTCAAACCTTATTGGGCGCCCGTCCAAAGATGGACGCCCGTCCACTATGCCCGACGCCCGTCCCACGAAAAACGATTTCAATCTCGAATGTAAAACAACACTTGAACGCCCGTCCAGAGATGCCAGACGCTCGTCCGATATGTGCCCCAAGTAGACGCCCGTCCAGTGAGGCCAGACGCTCGTCCACCTGGGTTCGACTAGAACCCTAAACCTTCATCATACGATTTCCAAAACGATTCCAAACCGAACAGCAGCAAGAACGACACAAAAAAACTCAGAAAATTATGTCTAAACATACCATGGCACCTATGATTAATAACCAATCCATAACCTCATCAATCTAGCATCAAAAACACCTACAATTTCATCTAAACCTTATAAAGGACAATTGAGATCATAGAGATAGTTTTCTTACCTATTCAGCCCAGTTTTAGCCCAGAAAAACTGATCAACCGCAGAGAAAAAGCTGCTGCAACTCGACCAAACTGATAGCAAACCGAAACCCTCTTCACACGGTCCCAAACCTTAAATTTGTTCTGAAAGAAAAGTGAACCGTCTCTTAGAATTGTGTTGAACTCTCTTGCTCTCTCCTCCTCTCTCAAAGTCGCTTTACGGGTAAGGGAAAAAGGGCTGAAGTCGAAACTGTTTGTGTTTAGGTTAGGGAGTAAAAACCTGATTAGATTCCGCTTAAATATCCGCTCCAATAAAACCATAGTTTTCCTTATTTGCCCCTATTACCAAAAATCAGAAATCCCCTTTTAATTTATATACATATTTTCGTGGATATATATATACATATATAAAATCAACAAAATACTTAACTCCAATAAAAGAAAAAGAAACAATAATATTTCATTTTCGCAAAATGACACGTCTGCCCTTTCCCGAAAATCGGAATATTACATTCCTCCCCCCTTAAAGGAGTTTCGTCCTCGAAACTAGAATATACCTGGTAGATCAATAAACTCTTGGAATTCATTGATCATGTCGCTTTCCACTTCCCAAGTTGCCTCCTCGGGTGAGTGGTTACTCCACTGAACTAACACCAAAGGGATCATCCGCCTCTTAATCGTCTTTTCTTTCCGGTCTAGAATCTTGATAGGTCTTTCGTCGTAAGCAAGATTATCCTGTAGAATTTCTGGATCAACCGTAGTTTCAACATCGTGCTTCGTCAGACATTTCTTCAACATCGAAACGTGAAACACATTATGGACCCTCGACATCGATTACGCAAATCTGAAGCTTATAAGCTAATGTCCCAACTCTTTCCAAGATCTCAAAGGTCCAACATACCTTGGACTTAGCTTTCCTTTCTGTCCAAAGCGTTTCACTCCTTTCATCGGTGAGGCTCGTAGATAAACTTTATCACCGACTTCAAACTCAAGAGGTCTTCTTCTAACATCACCCCACTTTTTTCACTTGTCTTGAGCGCCTTCAAATTCTTCTTGACCAATCCAACCCTTTCCTTTGCTTGTTCAACCATTTCCGCCCTCATAATCGCCTCTCTCCGACTTCATCCCAAAACAGTGGCGTCCGACATCTTCTCCCATACAACGCTTCAAACGGTGGCATGCCTATGCTTGCATGAAAACTGTTGTTATAGGCAAACTCTGCTACCGATAGGTAATCATCCCATGATCCGCCTACCTCCAAAACACAAGCTCTTAACATGTCTTCAAGTGTTTGGATGGTCCTCTCAGATTGTCCATCACATGAGAGGATGAAAAGCCGTGCTCAAATCCAACTTAGTTCCAAAGGCTTCTTGTAAGCTCTTCCAAAACCGACTGACAAATCTCGAATCACGATCCGAAACTATCGAGATAGGAACTCCGTGTAGCTTCACTATATTATCCAGATATAGTGTTGTCATTTTCTTCAACGGCATGTCAACTTTGTATGGCAAGAAATGGGCAGATTTGGTCAATCTATCCACAATCACCCAAATTGCATCATGTCCTCCCTTTGTCCTAGGTAATCCGGTGATGAAATCCATCGTAATCTTATCCCACTTCCATTCAGGGATGTCCAATGGCTTAAGCATTCCCCCGGGTCTTCTATATTCTGCTTTAACCTTCTGGCAAACATCACACTCTGCCACAAACTTGGCTATCTCCAACTTCATCGAGGGCCACCAAAATCTTTCCTTTAAATCTCTGTACATCTTAGTAGCACTGGATGAACCGCAAAAAGCAATTACGTGTGCCTCTTCCATAACTCTTTGCCTCAGTCGCCAACATTAGGTACACATGAGGCGATCCCGATACCACATTTCCACCTTTATCCAACACGTAACCAACCGTGAAACTTCTCTCTAGCAACACGCTTCAAGTCCAACAAAACCGGATCTTCGTCTTGCTTCTCCCGGATGTCGCCCATCAACTCGAGATCTTGCTAACAACGGTGCCACAATTTGCCGGTCTTCGATCTGATCAAAGCTTCTGATTTCCAACCCATCTAACCTTTCTGCCACTACCTCAACACTGGAAGCCGCAAACACTGGTTTCCTACTCAAAGCATCTGCTACTACATTTGCTTTTCCCGGATGGTACTGAATATCCAAATCATAGTCCTTAACGAACTCTAACCATCTCCTCTGTCTCATATTTAGGTTCTCTTGTGTGAAGAAATACTTTAAACTCTTATGGTCGGTGAAGATCCTTGCTTTAACCCCATATAAGTAATGTCTCCAAGTCTTTAAGGCAAATACTACCGCTGCCAACTCTAGATCATGTGTCGGGTAGTTCTTCTCATGTACCTTCAACTGCCTAGATGCATAAGCTATCACTTTTCCTCCTTGCATCAACACACAACCCAAACCCTGTCCCGAAGCATCCGTGTAGACATCGTAATTATCAAAGATCTCCGGGACTGCTAACACTGGGGCCGTAGTCAACTTCTTCTTCGATTAATCGAAAAGCTATTTCGCACTCTCTAGTCCATTCAAACTTCACATTCTTCTGTGTTAACTTGGTGAGCGGAGTAGCTATCTTTGAAAAATCTTGTACAAACTTCCGGTAGTAACCAGCCAACCCAAGAAAACTTCTTACTTCCGAAACGGTGGTAGGTCTAGGCCAATTCTCAACTGCCTCAATCTTCACTGGATCAACTTGAATACCATCTCCAGAAATCACATGACCCAAGAAACTAACTCGATCCAACCAAAAGTCGCACTTTGAAAACTTTGCATACAACTGATTCTTCTTCAGTGTGTCCAACACTATCCTTAAGTGTTCCTCGTGTTCCTTCTCATCCTTAGAGTAAACTAGGATATCGTCTATGAACACTATCACGAACTTATCCAAATACGGCATGAAGACACGTTGCATCAAATCCATGAATGCAGATGGAGCATTAGTGAGTCCAAATGGCATGACAAGGAACTCATAATGTCCATATCTTGTACTGAAAGCCGTCTTCGGTATATCTGCCACTTTAATCTTCAACTGATGATAACCAGATCTCAAGTCAATCTTGGAGAATACTCTCTTGCCTTGCAACTGGTTAAACAAATCGTCTATCCTTGGTAGAGGGTACTTATTCTTGATGGTAAGGTTATTCAGCGGCTCGTAATCGATACACATCCGCATGCTACCATCCTTTTTCTTCACGAACAAAACAGGGGCTCCCCAAGGCGAGGTGCTGGGCTGAATTATGTTCCTTTCAAGCATATCCTTAAGTTGAGCTTTTAACTCCTTTAATTCAGCCGGTGCCATCCTATATGGTGCCTTAGCAATCCCAGTGCCGCTCCGGGTACCAACTTGATCTCAAACTCGATTTCCTATCCGGCATGTTTCCCGGTAGCTCTTACGGGAACACCTCGGGTACTCTCTTACAATAGGAGTTTCTTCTAACCTTGGCTTTACTTGTTCTACATCCACCGCATACAACAAGTAGCCTTCACAACCACTTCGACAAGCCCGATGGCCTTAATCGCCGAGATGATCGGGTGTCGCTTCTTACCTGGCTTGTACACATTCCCTTGATACGTCTTGTCCGATTTTCCGGTACTTTAAAAGTCACTTTCTTCTCCTACGATCCAAGTGAACATAATTCTCGGATAGCCAATCTATCCGAGGATTACATCAAAATCTGAGAAGTCCAAAACTGTGAAGTCGCTCTTGCATCGATAAGGTCCAACTCGAACTTCCACTTGAGGTATTACCCTAGTCACCTTTGTTACCTTCCCTAACGGTGTAGTTATTTCCAAAGTATTCCTTAAAGGTTCTGAAGGTAAGTTCAATCTCTTAGCTACCTTGGTTGACACAAAAGTATTTGACGCTCCCGTATCAAACAAAGCCTTGACCACTAGGTTTTCTAACATTATCGTACCTAGGATGTATATTCATTTATTTAAATATAGTTACAACATGAATAAACACGTTATAAAATATCTTAACAAAGAACAAAACAACAACATGGTACCTGAAATAACGTCATCCTCTGGTTCCACAAAACCCGCATCAACTGCAAAAACTCGAACCGGTCGGCTTGGGCCGCTCTTCCCGCTTCCTTGACTCGAGCTACCCTTGTTCCCTCTGTTTGGACACGCTCTAGAAAAGTGTCCTGGCTCTCCGCAGATGTAGCAACCGGTATTGTTCTGCCTGCACTCCCCTGAGTGATTTCTGTTGCACTTAGAGCAAAGCGGTGCACTGCTCGGGGCCTTAGCTGCCGTAGGAGCCGTCGTCTTCTTGACATTTTGTTGTGGTGCTCCCCTATAACTGCCTTGACTAGTCCCAAAGTTTCTCTTGTTCCCAACAACTACTGTAGCCCTCTTTCTAAAGGTCTCGACTTCCAAAGCTTTATTCAATAGCTCTGCCATATTCTTTGCTGTAAATCCCAACATGCCTGATTGGATTTCATAGGCCAAGCCTTCCTTGTAAAGAGCCATCTTTCTTTCCTCCACTTTCATCAACTCGGGGTAGAACCGCCCCAATTCGTTGAACTTATTGGTGTACTGGGTCACTGTGTACTGAGTACCTTGCTTAAATTTCAAAAACTGACTTGCCTTATCAGCTTGCACCGTAGCCGGAAAGTATTCGTTGTAAAACATAGCCTTAAAACCTTCCCAGTCCGTAATCTTCCCGTTACTGCTTTGAATGGCATCGATCCATGCTTCTGCTGCGCCTAAGAGGAAACTGACTGCTAACTGTGCCATTTCTGTCTCCGGGACATGTATATTCCTGCAAGCCTTTTCAAAACCTCTCAGCCATTCTTCTGCCTTCATATGCTCCACATTTCCATAAAAGTTTTCAACTCGATTCCTTCTTAACCGTGTGTACCAATCTACAACTGGTGCTTGCTCAAAAGCCGGTCTGACTGGTGGGTAAACCGGTGGGTAACCATAAGGCATCTGCGGTGGGTACTGTTGCTGAGGAGGGTAAGCCGGATACGCTTGAGATACAGGCTGGTAAGGATAGTATCCTTGAGGTAAAACCGATGAGGTTTGTGGAGGGTGCTTGGGGTTGATGAAAACCAAAGGTGGGTAACCAATGCCTTGTTGATGATCAAGGCGTGGTGAAGGTGGTACGGTAGGTTGAGGAGCATGTCCTACGGAGGAGGGGTAAAAGCTGCTGCTCTTCTTCTTTGAGGATACAGGTGGATAAACACTTGTTGGTGGAGGGTACACGCTAGCCACAGTGGTGGTGGTACATAGCCACCGGGATATCACTTACCATGGTGAATCGAGCCGAACTTCCCACGTGCCATCGTGGAGGTCGTTCTGATGTGGTCGGGTGACAAACTCGATGAGACCTCGGTGGCGGTGTCGCCGTATGAGGTGGTGGTGATAAACTCTGCTGGGTTAGGGGTATCGGTCTCACTACACCACCCCTACAACCGATGCGGGACTTTCCCTCGAACTCGAAGACTCGCACCCGCTCGGTCCTCGTGAACACCATCCTGATGATCAAGAAAACCAGACGTTACTAAAAGATCTAAAGAAGCTTATCTTAAAAGAAAGGAAGTCTAAAGGCGCTTCTCTCGATACCAATCTATAACGCCCGTTCCCGGACACGAGTCCTTATCCGGAAATGAAACGTTCGGCACGTATAAAATAAAGTAAATTCACTTTACACGTAAGCCTCTACTACGTCGTATCAAATTAAAGCAAACGGAAGCAAAGAACTCGGGTATAAAATTTCTAAATATTTAAGAATAGAAAAAGGAAATCTAAAAGCGGAAATGTAAATTTATTACATTCGAGAAAATACGAAAATCCCAAAAGAAAAGTACTACGCGTCTCGAAAGACCAAAAGTCTACCTCACGATATCAAAAGTAATCCAAGAATATACGTAAAGCAGTAAATAAAAGTCTTCAACGAGCGTCGTCAAACGTCGTCGTCGAACTCCTCCTCGAAAACCTGTTCGTCTTCTCATCCCCAAACACACAGAAAACAATGCATTTGAGGTAAGTACAACGTACTCAATAAGAAAGAGAAGCTATGACATCAACTACAATTTATAAGGAAAAGATACTTAATTTGATTTGTTATTTATGTGAGACTGACTCAATCTAGGGTTCACTTCATGCTCATCAACATGTTGTGACTAACTGTTTCTAACTTAACCTATCTATGTTACAACCGCACTCAAGAGCACTACTGCGCATCCACCTTAGCGTAATCCTCCGTGCTTAGGGTTTTGCCGACTCTGAGTTATTCCACCTCGTGGACACTCTTTTGCAACATATCGGTGGATCACACCAACATCCACGAAGTCTAGAAAAGGTAGACTCCGATAGCACAGCGTCTCGTGAGAGTCCTCTGTACTTAGGGTCATTGACCTCTGAGATCCTCCTCCACCTTCAGAGGTAGCACATGCATCGCGATTTAGCACAGTGCCTAGCCAAGAGGGACATGTTGTTTAATCTTTTACTAGTCAAGTCGTTGGTTATTAGGGTGATTAACTAGCCACCTAAGTGTTTTCAAATAATCTCCCTCACACAAACTACTCTCTTCCTAGACCACTAGACACGGACAAGTCCTAGCAATTACACAGACATTGATGAATACTAACTCATCAAAGCACAAGCCTATCACGCTCTTCCGACGGATCCGAACTTCAACTCCCTTTAAGAGTACATTCGGTGTTTTAACTGAACGAATCAGAAGCTCGATTCAGGCTTGTTCAAGGTTATACAGTATTAACCTATCACGTTTAAAGGTTTCATAAAGTTAAATCATGCTTATAAGGCTATACAACGACCAACCAAGGAAAAAGGGCAAAAATAAGCTGACGCCCGTTTAAGGCTCTGGGCGCCCGTCCCGAACCTTATTGGGCGCCCGTCAAAAGATGGGCGCCCGTCCACTATGCCCGACGCCCGTCCCACGAAAACGATTTCAATCACGAATGTAAAACAACACTTGAGCGCCCGTCCGAGAGATGCCAGGCGCTCGTCCGATATGTGCCCCAAGTAGACGCCCGTCCCAGGTGAGGCCAGGCGCTCGTCCACCTGGGTTCGACTAGAACCTAAACCTTCATCATCACGATTTCCAAAACGATTCCAAACCGAACAATGACAAAAACGACACAAAAAAACTCTGAAAATTATGTCTAAACATACCATGGCACCTATGATTAATAACCAATCCATAACCTCATCAATCTAGCATCAAAAACACCCTACAATTTCATCTAAACCTTATAAAGGACAATTGAGATCATAGAGATAGTTTTCTTACCTATTCAGCCCAGAAAAACTGATCAACCGCAGAGAAAAAGCTGCTGCAACTCGACCAAACTGATAGCAAACCGAAACCCTCTTCACACGGTCCCAAACCTTAAATTTGTTCTGAAAGAAAAGTGAACCGTCTCTTAGAATTGTGTTGAACTCTCTTGCTCTCTCCTCCTCTCTCAAAGTCGCACACGGGTAAGGGAAAAAAGGGCTGAAGTCGAAACTGTTTGTGTTTAGGTTAGGGAGTAAAACCTGATTAGATTCCGCTTAAATATCCGCTCCAATAAAACCATAGTTTTCCTTATTTGCCCCTATTACCAAAAATCAGAAATCCCCTTTTAATTTATATACATATTTTCGAGGATATATATATACATATATAAAATCAACAAAATACTTAACTCCAATAAAAGAAAAAGAAACAATAATATTTCATTTTCGCAAAATGACACGTCTGCCCTTTCCCGAAAATCGGAATATTACAGCTGTCTTGTTCAAAAGTTCAGTCAATCAACTGATCTTAACACTAATCACACTTAGCACAATCACATAATTCAACTAGTAACAAAACCACAATTTCACAAGTAATTCTATTGGGAAATGCAACAAAAGGTAACACACTTATTGATCAAATTGGAGAGTCTACACATCACTTTTCTGCACTTCTGTATGGCACATAATGTCAGAATATGTATCTCCTCCACTTCTTGATCCAGTAATGGCTTACCACATATTCAAAGCCAAGCTTACAGTTCCAGTATTCTACTGACTATAAGCTTGCTTTTGAATCACTCCGGATCCACAACTTTCACAAAGAAAAGAAAACCTTTTGTTTTGAAAATGTGGGACTGCAAGTGTGTTTCTCTTAGTGTTGCAACCCTTTTTTATATCACTGGCTATTTATAGCCCTGGAGGTATGACTTAACCTCAAAGCTTAAGTCTGAACAGAATTAAGGAACTCACATAAAATCCGAGGCAATAATAACACAGTGATTTTTCCAGGGGGTAAAAATCTTTTACTCCCTCGTGGTTTGTCGATTGAAAACTTCACCCCCTCGTGGTTTAAGAATATACGGTTTAGCTCCTTGTGGTTTTCCGTAAATCCTTAATTAACAATTCTGGTAGATACATTGGAATATTCCGTCGGAATATTCTTATTTTAAATGTTATTCCCGTTTAGCCCTTCTTTTTCTAATAATCAAATTGAACCTATCCAACACTTTGGCTAGAAATATTTGGGTCTTTTCTCCTTTGCCCATCTCTCTGTTTCCTTCGGAGTATTTTCATCTCCTGGTAAATCTTCCTTTTTGCTTTTTATTTATAAACAACTGCTATCAGTACTTTTTGAGTTAATAAAGTAGACCTCTAATCTTATTAATTTAATTCTTTGGTCGATACTATTGTAGTAATTTTATGTTTTGTTGGCCTAGTATATAAGGTTCAAATATTTCCCAGTTTTGTGTTGTTTGACAATGTTCAGATAGCCTGAGGTTGAAGGATTTGTTGACTAGTCTCACGGTGGCCGATAAATTTCGGTTAATTGATTAAGATAAGAGTGTAGTTGAGGGAATAATTTGCACTAAGGTGATAGAATATTTTATATGGTTAGATTCAAACAACATTTTATCATAATTTGAAGCACCAGACAAGAATTTGCAGCTGGAGGATAGACCGTCTAAGATTATTCAGTGGAATTTGAAAGGCAAAACTGAAATAACATTGAAAATAAGAATATTCTGACGGAATATTCTAATGTATCTACCGGAATTGTTAATTAAGGGTTTGTGGAAAACTGACCACGAGGAGGTGAAGACTTCAATTGGCAAACCACGAGGGGTAAAATATTTTCCCCTTTTTCCAGCCATGGTAACCATAATTTTGGGTTTTTGGTCAATGAGCTTAGCACACTTTTAAGGGGCCGTCAGGCAAAAGGAGGGAGTGAAGACTAGTCAATGAGCCACATTATGAATTGGTTAACCAAGCAATCACTATAAACCGATTTGATTTCACTTAATAATGTTCAAGTTGCATAGTTTTTTAAGATCTTGCTTGAAGAGTTGGGAAAGAAAGATGTCGGTGGTGAATCGAAGAAGCAAGGATTCATTCCTCTTTCCTCAATAGATGTTCACTGGAAAACTCTTGATATCACAGGCCCACCACCAAATGAATTAGAGTTAGACAATGTTCAAGTCTTGCATGCATTGGAAGAAATACTTAAAATGGTCGATGTGTGGGAGAGGAAAATGTTGATAGCGAAGATTAGTGACCTTTGTCAACTGGCAAAAACAGTGTCGGAAGAGCCAAAAATCAATTCAACTAGTCGTGGTCGGCCTAAGGGATCCGGAAACAAGCGGAAGATGCTTGAAGACCACTTTACTAAGTGGGAAAAATGTATGTTTGAGAGAGTTGAAGAAGAATTAGCAAGTGTTAACCAAATGAATTCTTTCGAAGGCCCATCTCCACCTCTATCTAAAGGTGTTTCTTCTATGAAAAACAAACAAGAATGACCAAGAACCGGAGCTCCATACACATGCTCTTATACCAAGAAAAAAAAAGGAAAATATTTGAACGTACAATGGTGTATTGGACATATCCCTGAACAAGTTCATGATCACAATCCTCGATTGATGATGTTACTCCAGATGGCAATTGTGGTTATAGAGTCATAGCAAAAGCATTAGGTCTTCATGAGGAAGAATGGGCTACGGTGAGAAAGGCGTTGAAAGAAGAATTGATGGCAAACAATGAACATTACTTATCATTATTTGGGGGCATGCAAATTGTTTATGATAGATGCATTTAGTCGATTGATCATGTAGGAGCATGTGGACCGGATAAGTACTTTGATAGCTACCTTGGTTGGGTAGTGTGCAACGTGTAGGGTGTTCCGGTTCGCATATTGTCTAAAACGCATGGATCTCAAACTTTTCTCCCAACTTTCACAAAACCTTCCGTTTGGCCCCCTAATCATATGTGGATGGGTTTTTGCGATGGGATACATTTCATTCATCTATTTATGAGAGATACTTGTCCAATGCATAAGGTGCAATTGGTTTGGCATAAGTTTCATACAAAAGAAGCAAGTGAATGGGCTGAGAAATTATCTCATAGACTCACTTCATGGGCTGTCGAGGGCAAGAGTCATTACTTGCCAAATCATATGGATTTAGATTAGTGACGTTATGGCCTTGTTCGTATATTTTTCCTTGGTTGTATATTTTGCTTCATGGATTGTCGAGGACAAGTTCTTGGTTGTATATTTTGCTGAAGTGTCATTATTGACTTTGTGCTTCTTGATAACATTTTATTATGTTGGAATCATTTGTAAAGGTGTTTTGATAACGCTTCTTGATAAACTTTTATAAGGTGTTATGTAAATTTGTACTTTTTTGGTTTGACGATTGTTTATGCTGTTAGGTTGATTGTGATAGTCCAAATAATAGTTTTTGCAGTTCTGGGACATAAAACGTCAGCAACTCTGTTGCTCGTGGCATATTATAACGTCAGAGTAACAGACGTTGTGTGTTCCAGAAGCCTAAAACCTACTTGAACTTAATACGTCGCCAAAATGGACATTTTTTGTTTTGATAAACGTCAGAGAAGGGGACGTTCTGAGCAACAGAGGTTTGAAACCTTCTAGAACAGAAAATGTCCCCATGTTTGATGTTCACTATCTTTTATAATGTCAAGTTTCCTGACGAACATAGAGAAAGTGGCTAAATGCTCCTGGAACACATAACGTCAACAAATTTGACTTTTTTGTCTACTCAAACGTCAAAGTTTTTGGCGTTTTATAAAACGGAGGCTAAAACCTTCTAGAACTCATAACGTCACCATGTTTGACGTTGAGAGGCCACTCAGATGTCAATGTTTCTGACGTTTTAAGAAACAGAGGCAGAACTCATAACGTCACCATGTTTGAAGTTGAGAGGCCAATCAAACATCAATGTTTCTGATGTTTTAAGAAGCAAGGGCTAAAACCTTCTGGAACTCATAACGTCACCATGTTGGACGTTGGGTGGCCATTTAAACGTCAATGTTTCTGACGTTTTAAGAAACAAAACAACAATGTCCAAGTGTTTAATGTTTTTGTGCAAAACGAGCATCAAGTTAGGTGATGTTTAATGAAATTGTGCCTGCAAATTCATGAAGACCTTATGCATTTCAACCCAATAACCTCAAGTTTCATCCAAACACAAAACAAACAACAAGTTCATCGAATCCAAACACTTACATCAAACTGAAACATGTTCCAAACATAAATCTAATATGCCTAAATCATTTTTAAGCCTGCGGATCCTTAATCGGGTCCGTCCGGCTGCCCAAGCAAAGGCTCTGGAGCCGCTAGGCTCCAGGGCCGCCGAAGGCACTGGGGCCGCTAGGCTCTAGGCCCGCCAAAGGCTCTCAGGCCGTCAAAGCCTCTGGAGCCGCCAAAGGCTCTCAGCCCTCCAGGCTCCCAGCCTGTTAGCTCTCGCCAGCTATCTTACTTTCGCCAACTGGCCTGCTCCTAAACCCTATAAATATAAAAATCACCTCCATTACAAGAAGAGGAAGGCTTAACTTCCAAAACTACGTAAATTGGGTTTGATCCCTTTAAAACTAAGGGTACGTGGCGCACCACTTGAGGCTCAACTCATAATCATATACACAACATTTTCTTCATCTTGTTTTTCAAGATCTTCATCTTGTTCTTGAGCACCGCCATGAAACCATCGAAAAAATCACTCGCTTTAGCCAGATATCCACCATATAAACACCTCAAACACTACCATGATAATTTCGACATTATCAGTTGGTTTTGTTGCCGGGAAAATGACATTTTCAACATTTTTCCGGTCGATCGATATTTTCGACGGCCTAAAACCGCCTATTTTTGTTTTCCAAATTAAAGTTTTCAACAAGATCTTCATCCGGATCTTTAGGTCTTCTACAAGATCTACATCTAGATCTCTAAGTTTTCAACAAGATCTACATCTAGATTTCCAGGTTTTCAACAAGATCTACATTTAGATCTCCAAGTTTTCAACAAGATATACATCTAGATCTCCAAGTCTTCATCAAGATTTCCCTCCAGATCAACAAGATTTTCCTCCAGATCTACAAGATTTCTCTCTAGATCTACAAGATCCTTATCAAGATCTCCAAGGTCTTCATCCAACAGTAAGATCTCCACCTATTTTTTTGGTTTTCCGGTGACCCAAAACCGCCCATTTTTTATTTTCTAACCGGTATTCATCAAGAACTTCATCGGAACCTTCATCCAAGTCTCGGGATCTTCATCCAGCTTCATCATGATCTTCATATCTTCATCATGACCTTCGTCGTGTTCTTCATAGATTCACCATAATGAGGCCGCTGAGATTAGGTCACGAGTGAGGTCGCTGAAATGAGTTCGCGAGAATGAGGCATCCAGAATGAGGTCTCCAGAATAAGGCCGCTAGTGTGAGGCCGTCAGAACAAGCTCGCCGAACATAAGGCTCTAGAATGAGGCCACCCAACATGAGTTCTCCAGATTACGAGCCTTCCAGTTATGAGCTCTCCAAGTATGAGCTCTCAAGCTCTCCAAGTATGAGCTCTCAATCACTCCAAGTACGAGCTCTCAAGCTCTCTACTACGAGCTCCCAAGCTCTCTACTACGAGATCTTCAGGTACGAGCTCTCATTGGCATTTATTCTCATTTCCACAACTTGGATTATTACACTTTATGGAACTCACCCTACCGAATATGGCGGGTCGAGCTATCTTGTTTTGGAGCTCTCCCTACCCAAAGTGAAGGGATGAGCCTTCTTATTTTTGGAGCTCTCTCAACTGTTACAATCACCATAGATCAACTCGCCATCAACATAGGATTTATCTTCACCAACAATAAGCCCGTCCGCTTCATAGCACAATACCATAAGTCCATCCACTTTATAGCACGGCCTCAACTCTAAGACTGTCCGCTTCATAGCGCGGAATCATAAGTCCGTCCGCTTAATATCACGGCATCAAAATACCATTCGCTTAATAGCGCGGCTCCAAAAGACCGTCTGCTTAATCACGCAACACCAAAATACCGTCCTCTTAATAGTGCGGCTCTAAAACACCGTCCGCTTAATAGCGCGGCACCAAAAGACCGTCCGCTTAATAGTGCGGCTCCAAAATACCGTCCGGTTAATAGCGCGGCACCAAAAGACAGTCCGCTTAATAGCACGGCTCCGAAAGACCGCCCGCTTTATAGTGTGGATCCAAAATACCGTTTGCTTCATAGCACGGCCTCAACTCTAAGACCGTCCGCTTAGTAGCATGATATCTCAAGCCCGTCTGCTTAATATCACGACATCATAAGCCCGTACGCTTCATAGCGCGGCATCATAAGCTTGTTCACTTCATAGTGCTATCTCAAAGGCAAGTCATCTCCTGATATATAAGCCAACAAATACATACTCAAAGTATGGCACTCGAGCAAAGCTAACAGGCGATCTACCACGTAGAAAGCCATCACGGTATTCCAAGGCAATCGATCTGCAAGCAAACTTTACTCCCCGCCTAACATTTCAAGAAAATGGTTAAGGCATGGAGTGGGGGGCCATTGATATGCCTAAATCATTTTTTGGCCCGCGGATCTTTATTCGGGTCCGTTCGGCCGCCCAAGCAAAGGCTCTAAGGCTGCCAAAGGCTCTGGGGCCCCCAAGCTCTCAAACCTCAAGGCTCTAGGCCCGCCAAAGGCTCTCAGCCCGCCAAAGGCTCTAGAGCTGCCAAAGGCTCTAGGCCGCCAGGCTCCCAGCCTGTCCGCTCTCTAAATCAATCAGTCCTACTTTTGCCACCGGCTTGCTCACGACCACTATAAATAGCAACATCACCTTCATTACAAGAGGAGGAGGAAGGCTTAACTTCCGAACTACGTAAATTGGGCTTGATCCCTTAAAAACTATGGGTACGTAGGCAGCCACTTGAGGCTCAGCTCATAATCATAAACACAACATTTTCTTCATCTTGTTCTTGAGCACCGCCGTGAAACCACCAAAAAAATCACTCACTTTAGCCAGATATCCAGCACATAAACACCGCAAACACAACCATGATAATTTCGACATTATCAAAATCAAACGCAAATATGATCCAAACAGAAATCAAACGAAGATATGATCCAAATGGAAAGTAATAGTTTAAGTGATCCATAAAAGTAACGAATATAATGTTAACGGACATGAAATAACAAAAATATCTAACATTCACTTCTTTTTTTTCGATGCCCTTGAACGTTTGGCTGGTCTTTCTTCTGTCTCTTGTTCATCTGGCCCTTGTTCTTCTACATCTACGTCCACAGGAACTTCCGAGCTACATACTCCGGTTACTAAGAACTCATATGCCATACCTAATACCTTCAACATTTCTTTCTTACTTTTCTTTGCATGATTTTTCATAACATTATCTATTGCACTTATAACCTCGATCTTGCTTTCCTCATCCAAGGAAATGAAAAAATTTAAAATGTGTATTTAGTTAATTGAAAGAACAAAAAAATGGTAAACACAATTATTCATACATTTCTCGTACCACTTCATGTAATCACTTTTGGTTTCCCACTCAAATCTAGCCTTTCCCATCCGTTTACTTTCGTGCACTAGATGATTAAGATAATTGTGGAAGTCATCGTCATTTGTTGTGTAGACGAGAAATTGTTTTCCGTTTCTAGTTGACGTTTTTGGAGGGATTGGCAATTGTGGTATGGATTGGACATGACCAAACTGACGGACGGCGCGATTTGGGTGATAAGGATCAACAATATATAGTGTCCTTATGCACCCGTAATACCAACATATGTCGTCATTGGATAAATTTCTGATATTTTCATATGCATTCCACACAACCTGAAACAATGACAAGTGTTATAGGCAAAACTCAACAAGATTGAGCATTATCATCCAATGAACCGACTTACCTCTCGCCTGCATCAAGTCCAAATCCTCTCTCAAATGCCGTGCATTCAAAGCAATTGCACCATTCATTCTGCCGATAGGTTTCCACTTCATCAAATGAACTATCTCGCCTTCCTTGAACTCATCATTTATTTTGAGGCGTAACGTTGGAAAATGTTCATAAACCCCTACCTACAACCAAATACTCAAATTATTGTCAAAGCATAAATGAAAACCTTCAAAATAGAAATAAATTAAAATATACAGTGATACCTTCATAAGTGTATGGTAACCGGACACTCCCGCAGCCTTCAACACAGTTGCTTGTGAAGGTTGCCGGTAAAGATGCACAAATGTCGCAGAACCCCAAGCCCACTCATGCACTATATCCAAATTCCTACAAATGAAGATATGCTACCCGTATCTTGTCTCTAGACCAGTCTTGAAAAATGGAATACCTCAACAAATACAATAGATACTCCCGTACAACATGATCAACAGTGATTACATTCTGCCTACTTTTACCCGCAAGATTGTTTTTCAGCCAACTTTTCGACACCCTTAACCTTCCACAATAATCAAACTCAACACCTGTTGGACATATTTTAGTTTTAATGATGAGTGCCAGACTAGCTGTTATATGGCAAAGGCAAAAAAAATGTCTAGAATGAATGTGTAGGTTTACTAGAGTTTGTTCTTTGTATAGGTTTGATCAAACAAGCACTGTAAAGAGGTTAGTTGACTAGTTCAGTAGACCTATCTAGGTTAGGTGTTCAGTAGAGTGTCTAGGATCTGCTGAAGACTGAAGGCTGAGGGTTCAAACTCAGTAATGAAGGCTAAGGGTTCAGCAATGAAGATTTAAAAGCCAATGATATGGGATTAGCATTTAGGTAAGTCTATGATGGCCTAAACTTATCACATATACCATGTATTGAAAGTCTAAGTTCCATATAAGGAAATGTGATGATTGAGACTTAGTTATACTTAAAATGGTGTACTCTAACTTCACAATCAAAATTTAGATGAGAAGCTGTCAGCTGAGTGTTCATAAAAAACACAACAGACCATAAGTTAGTTGACCAAATGTATACCTCAGCAGACGCATGAACCAGTCATCAGCTGAGTATACATAAATCAGATTAATCTGTTTCAGGAATTATTTTGGAAGAGTAAATGGATAAGGATGAATTTCAAGCATTGGATTAGTCAGTTAATCAATGGTGGAGATTGAAGAAACGTTGTAGGAATTGAGAGCAAATCAAAATGGAAATAAACCATTGGTTGATGATCTTCTACATCGAAAGGACATTGACATTCCGACAGAGGAGTACAACAGAGGGAATTTCAGGGAATAATCAGAAAATCCTATAACGGTCAGATTCGAAATTCAAATTCAAGCACAGGATTTTCACCTATAAATAGAGGACCCCGGAATCGATTACACACCGAACTTACTAGCAATAAAGAGCATTACACCTCTTTGAATCGAGCATTCATACTGATCCAGAATTTTCTTCAAGTGTTGTTGCATTCAAGTATCATCTAGTATCTACATGTGGAGATCTTAAGCTGTTGATCTTATCATCCTAATCAAAAGCATACTGAAGCAGAATCACTTTCTTGATTCAAACCCTTCTTTTCAAAAAGAAATCTGTAGACAGAGAAGCACTGCTGAGTGTCAAGAACAGTTGTTTTTGTGGTGGAGCTGGTGAAGAGGCAATCCTACCCTTCAAGGACCAGTAAAGTACTTAGGAGCAACAATCCTACCTGTTCTTAGTATTCAATTTGTGAAGCCATAGTTATTGGTCAAGGACAAACAACTTAGGGACATTTGTAACAACAACCTCAAAAGACTCTAGTGAATTTCCTCCAACATCACAGGACAAGAGTGGACTGACAGGATTACACCACCTGGAACCACTATAAATTTTGCCTTACTTTACTTACTGCATTTTTATTTATTGCATGTTATCCATATCAACCTGCTGAACTAGCTACTTAATTCACACACCTCACTACCGAGTATCCAATACTTAGTATCATCTCTTAACAACAAGTATAAAGGCTTTTAAGTATTTTCCGCTGCAACAGATTCACTAGAATTAATAGTCAGTAGACTATTGATCCTACTGAGTCTGTCTTAACTCCGAAAAAGTTTCAAGTGTTAAGTTTATTCACCCCCTCTAAACTTAACCAAAGCCTTTTCAAGGGACCAACAATTGGTATCAGAGCAGAGCTTCTGTTCTGAAATAATCCTACTTGTTGTGCTTGTGAAAAATCTTTGAAAACATTTTCTAGTTCCTGTTTTCAAAAGCTTTACATCATTGATAACAACCAGCATTCTAGAACAATGTTGATGTTCTCTCTGGATCGTTTTGATGAATACAAACGTCGTATGTAGGCTTATCTAGCTGCTACACATGATGAAATTATGGGTGTGTAAACTATTGGACCACTCCAAATCACTAAAGTCATTACTGTTGATGGTGTAAATCAAATCATTCCTAACCCAAAGAGAGAATGGTGTTCTATATATAGAAAAAGAGCAAATCTAAACAACACTGCTGTTGATATCATTTACAGAACCTTGGATAGTAATATGTACTTGAAAGTGAAAGATTGCAAGACTGCCAAAGATTTGTGGGAGAAGCTACAACCGATCTGTGAAGGCACTAATGCTATCAAGAATAATAAGATCATTGTGGCCAAACAGAAATTCAAGAATTCAAAATGAAGTCCATCAAACCATTGAACAAATGGAATCAAGATTTAATCTTTGTTTTGGATGAACTCACCTTCTTTGAATGTGGAGTACACTAAAGAAGAGATCAACGCAAGAATTATGAAAGCCTTACCATCAAAAGAAATCTGGAAGATGAAAGTCACTGCAATGGATGAATACAAGAGACTTCAAGAGGAGGATACCTTCAAGTTATTCTCAGATCTCAAAGCCTATGAATTTAGTGAAGATCTTATTGCAAGTGCTGAAAAAAAGTGCCAAAGACTACAGCATTGGCTACCACACACAGAGAAGAATCATCAAATGCTCATGATGATGAACTTGATGATATGAAAGAACAAATAACATTTATGAACAAGATAATAAGGATGATGAAGTCTGGAAGAGCATCTCCAAAGAGTTATGGCAAGAAAGCAACTGAGAAAAATGAGGAACCAAAGAAGGATCATGATTATCTATGCTTCAACTGCAAGAATCCTGGACATTTCAAACATGATTGTCCTGAATTGAAACCGAAAAGGGATCCTGACTACTTGTGCTTCATTTGCAAAAATCCTGGACACTTCAAACCTGACTGTCTAGGCCTACTGAGACAAAGAGGTCAGCAGAGAAGACCTGCTAGGAAAACACTTGTTGCTGGTGGAGAATGTGGCTATGAAGTGGAGTCTAAAAAAGCACAATTTGGAAATGAATCAGATGACACTGCTCTCATGGCACACATGGATGACATAGAGGAGGTACATCACACCGTATCCAATAACACTCCTACTGAAAGTGAATGTTCATCTACTGGTGGTTCCAATCCTAAGAATTCTGATATGAAAGAACCTCTAGATGCCCTCCTTAATCAAATATGGATAATACAATTTGGTTATGAGATTGTGAAGGCAGAAAGAGAAACACTCCAAGCAAAAATTCAAAGATTGCATGCTGAACTAAGAATTCTCAAAGGCAAGTAAATTGATTATGAACAAAATCGTGAAGTTCTTTGCACCAAAGATTAGTCAGGCTTTGAATCATGGCACAATCAAGTTCTACAACTGCATTCAAATCTAGGAAGACTTATGGTGATAGAACATGCCTTGGATTTGACACTCAACAAGATCCGGGAAGACTTATGTTGCTGAACCTAGTGCCTTGATTGGTCCTAAGTTTGTAACTGCACAAGATCCAACACCGCAGAAGGCTACTGAAGGAGTTAAACCTGCTGAGAATGCTTCAAAGAAGCAAAATAAGAAGTCTAAAAGGGCTGTTGTACCTAACAACAAAGGTAAATTCAAAGGTAGGTCTGCTGCACCTTCTAGACCTGCTGATAACAGATCTGCTGCAAGATCTGCTGGACCATAAAAGGCAAATCCTATATCAGCCAAGAACCAGAAATATCCCATGAACAATAATGTCAAACCCAAGAATGACAAGCATTCAAGAGATACTTATCTCAGGAGGGAAAGGCCGATTATTTCCTGCTGGTGTGGATTGGGATATTCTTGCTCCTGCTGTTAGAAACAAGAAATTTAAACATAATGCTAAGGCTAGACCTCATCAGTGGAATCAACCAAGGACTCAGCAGAGACCTCAACCGAGGACTCAACAGAGGCTCCAATAGAGACCACAATGCATGGTTTTTCCTAACAGACAGCAACCTTATGGTTAAACTGATGCATCTAACAACAGAAATCACTTTAAACAACACTATGTACCAAAAGGCTATGAATGCTACACAATCTAACACTAGATACTATAGGAATGTAGCATACATATATGAACAAAAGTGCAACACCTTTGAAAGAAGACCTTATGGAAATTTGCCAAGGGTTGTGCTTACTACTGACCACCATGGACCCAAACAGGTTTGGATACCTAAAACACATTAAATTTGTTTTGTAAGGTGTCTGGTATTTTGACAATGGATGTTCCAGACACATGACAAAGATCAAACACTGTTTTGTGGATTTTGTTGCCAAGGATGGACCAAAAGTCAACTTTGGAAACAAGGATAAACTTGGATACACAAGAGGATATGGCATATTAGTGAAGAATGGTCTTACAATCAAGAATGTTGCATATGTTGAAGGGCTGGACTACAACCTGCTGAGCACCAGTCAGTTTTGTGACATGGGTTATAGAGTCACTTTTGACAAGGATCATGGCATTATTTTAAGTGAGATGGCACATCAAGTTGTACTTTCTAGAAGAAGACAACAAAATGTGTACATTGTAGACTGGACCTTTAATGTACTAGAAACTGTCCTTATTGTGCATACAAAATCGAAACTCAACTGGTTATGGCATAAGAAGTTAAATCATCTAAACTTTGATGATATCAATCACATTAGGTGAAAAAGAAGGCGATGATAGGTCTACCTTAGATCACTTACAAAAATGATGGCATATGTGATGCTTGTCAACAAGGAAAGCGGATAAAAGCAAGTTTCAAGTCCAAGACTCAACAATCAACTTAAAGAGTTTTGGAGTCGATGCATATGGATCTTTTGGACCGTTGATACCAACAAACATAATCGGAAAGAAGTATACTCGTAGTTGTGGATGATTATTCAAGATACACTTGGTAATTTTTATGAACAAGAAAAGTGAAACACTTCAAAAGATGCTTGAACTTATGAAGATGTTACAGAATGAGAAAAGTGTAATAGTAGTAAAAATTAGATCAGATAAGGGTACTGAGTTCCTAAACAAAGTCATCAGAGAATACTGTGTACAGAATGGTTTGCTGCATCAAACATTAGTAAATCTATGTGGGAACGCAGCGGAATTCAAAATTTATTTCCTATTTAACTAGGACCGACTTCATTTAAACAATAAGCATAAAAGAAGTAGACGGTGGTTACCTTGCTTGATCTAAAAGATCGACGCTTTGACCGTCTAAAGAGAGTAGCGATGCACGGAGCCGACCAAACGTTCGGCCTCTACCGCTAGTCCACACGAACAACCCGCCGAAATCCACCATTCTCTCTAAGAAGCTCTCTATTTTTCATAAAAACTATTAGCTAATGGAATTGTGATGTACAAAAGATCTAGCCAAGCCTCCCTTAAATATGGTGACCTGCGCCCCTACTGTTCCCAATCTGATTGGGATTAACTTCCTAGTAGATTGAGGAGAAAGAAAACCTTTTGCTAATAAATTAAGGAAAATCCCTTTGATTGATTTTTCTCTTTTATTATAATATCTTATATTAAATATATGTCCAAGATATATATTGACAATATCTTATATTGAATATATCTTTATCTTATTACCATAAATATATTTTTCCAAAATCAATTAATATCCAATATTAATATTATGGTAATTTTATTAATTAAATTGCACAATCCAAGTATATCATAATATACTATTATTGGCGCCGCCTTTAGCCTAATATTGGCATTTGGAATATTCTTTAATTAATATAATACTATGATTAATTAATTCACAAAATACATGTATATCATATATATATATATATATATATATATATATATATATATATATATATATATATATATATATATATATATTCCAAATATATGTTTCGATATACATATTTAATTAATCAACACAATTAATATCTTGTTGTTGGTCTCTTGAAAAGGCTTTAGTTAAGTTTAGAGGGGGTGGGTGGGTGGGTGGGTGAATAAACTTAACACTTAAAACTTTTGGAGTTAATAAACTCAAGAACTTCAAAGACTTGCTTGATACCTCGATGAGCTTTCTTTGATACACAATAGTCACCGACACAGCTTGAGTTTATCAATTTGTGCAATGAATTATATCAAAAATTAAGCCTTATTACTTGTTGTTAAATATAATACTAAGTATTAGATACTCATTAGTGTATATGTGTGAGTTCGATTCTTTGGATTCAAAGAGGATGATGTGTATAATAAACTAAATGCGTAATGTAAGTGCGTAAAGTAAGTAAGCGATTTTATAGTGGTTCCAGGTGGTGTAATCATGTCACCCACTCTTCTCCGTGATGTTGGAGGTAATTCACTGTAGATCTTTGATGTATCATTACAAAGATTCCTAAGTTGCTTGTCCTTCACCAATAACTATGGCTTCACAAACCGAACACTTGGAACAGTAGGATTGTCGCTCCAAAGTCTTCCACCGTCCTTGAAGGGTAGGATTGCCTCTTCACCAGCTCCCCACAAACAACAGCCTTTCACACCCAACAGATGCTTCACTGTCTTCAAGAGGTTCTTTGTAAAATAAAGATTGAATCAAGTAAATGATTCATTCACGCAAAGACTTGATTAGGATGATATAAACAGCAGCTTTGCGCCTTCATGTGTGTAAACTTGATGTAGCTTGAATACGTAATACACTTGAAGATTTTCTCTGGATCAAGAGCCTTAAGCTCATTAGGTTCAAAAGGGTGTTTTTGTAGCTCGAATTATCTCTTATATTTTCTCTCTCAAAATTCATCCTCTTTTTCGAGTTGAAAGTCCTCTATTTATAGGTAGGAGTGCATGTGACTTGTATTTGAAATTAAAATATGACCGTTCTGGTTTTGTCCCATTTGACTTACTTTTGTCACTATTCATAGGGATGATAATCGTCGTAATCCTTTTGACACGCACGATCTATCCACCTTTGACTTAAAACCATTGGATAAAGTCCTGAATCATCCCAACGTCTTTTTAATCTCAGCCATTGATTTGTTTGATAAATCAGAGGTAGTTGGATGTCCTTATCCATGTAATCTTCCAATGTAAACTTGAATTAATCGAGGTATATATATATCGGCGAGTTCATCGATCACGAGATACCTATCGATCTATTTGAATCGAATTTGCTTTGTGTTTAAAACTCAATGCAGCAGACTTTCTTTATCTAACTTTTATTTGTGAAGTTAGATTACACCTTCTTGCAAATAACTAAGTTCCAATCACCATCCAACTTAAGGAACTTAGGCCTTCTACACAAGGTATATGTAATCAGTTTAGGTCATCACAGACTTGTCTAAATTCTGATTCCATATCCTTGACTTTAATTACTAAGTTTGATCCCTTAGCCTTCATTAACTGAGTTTGAGCCCTCAACCTTCAGTCTTCAGCAGGTTCCTGATAAGTCTACTGACCTAACTACCCTACTGACCTAGACTAGTCTGCTGAACTAAGTCAGCTGACCTTTACAGTGCTTGTTTGATCAAACCTATACAAAGATCAAACTCTAATAAGCCTATACATTTGATCTAGATATATTTTTGCCTTTGCACTATAACAGTTAGTCTGGCACTCATCACTAAAACTTAGTAATAAGTCCAACAATTTCCCCCTTTTTGGTGATGATGCCACTACCCTCACCTAACAGCAAAGCAAAAAGATTTAAAACAAAAACAAAACAAATTTAGTCATCTTTCATTATAAACATTTGTTCACATTATTACAGTCTAGATGCAGCAAAAATTGATAAGTGTGCTGATCTACTGTCTTCCTTCTCTATCTTGTCTAGCCTTTTCCACTTGCTCTTGGTAGGCTCTAATTTCTTCTATCATCTCTCTCATCCATTCATTTTCAATCAAAGTGAAGTCAATGTAGGAATTCACTTCTTTCCACCACTTCCATGCTTCAGGTAGGATGAGATTGATTTGATTGACTCTGAATCCCATTCTTATGTAAAGTTCTTTGAATTCATTGAGAGAGTCCTTAGCTTTTATGATAGGCAAACTCCTTTCACCTCTACCACTTCTTCCACCTCTTCCACCTCTGTAATTTGCCCTCAAGGCTTTAACTCTTGCTTCCCAAAACTTTAGCCCCAAGAATGAGTTCAAACTTTCATGAAATCCCTTGTCATGATAAGGTTTCCTTCTGTTGTAGTACTCATTCTTGTATTGTTTAAGGAGATCATCAGTAAGTGGAATTCTGCCAGGTGCAGGTTCCCTGAATGCATTAGTGTCATTCTCCCATTTCTTCTTAGCAAAAATCCTTGCAGCCTCTTTTGCTACTGATGTTTGGCCCTCTTCCCCCTTAGTGATATCATCAACAAAACGGGACAGCAGGCCATGAACACTCTCCTGTGTGATAACTAGATTATTCAGTTGTCCTTCCATAATTTCAGTTCTTGTATCAACTGCAGTAATCCTTGATTGAAAAGTTTCCTCCAGTAGATTGATCCTCTCAGTAAGCTTAGGATCCAATCCAGCAGGTTGAGATGTTCCAGCAGCCTCAGCAGGCTTAGGTGTTTCAGCAAGTTTATCAAGTTTTTGATGGATAGATGCAAGTTGGTCTTTCAAAAAATTTTCCTTCAGTGTATTTCCTTGCCTGATTCCCCTCATATCTAGAATAAGATTATTAACAACATTTTGAGTAGATGTGAAATTTGAAGCAACTGCTTTGATGGATTGTCATGAGTTGTCCACTAGCTTCATCGAGTTCTTCAAATCTTTGTTCCTGTCTCATCAAGTTGAGTCCTTAATTGTGTTATGTCATTTCGATGACCCTCAACTCTTCCACAACATGTTCTCGTACTCCACCACCATTTCTCCAAAGAACTCCATCAAGGGGCTCTTCTACATTATAATGAGCCTTTTCTGGCGATGACCATTGCTTTGCTCAAATATCTCCCAACAGGGGCATGTCCTTCCTCAACCATAGCACCAAGAATGTCCTCCATTATTGGATCTTGTGCAGAGTTCATCAAAGAACAACTTCTTCCTCGTATAATTGAAACTCTTCATCATCAGTAGTCATAGTCCAACAGCTTGCTCATTCTCATCAATAATAACAGACTGTTGACCATCCTTCCCTACAGTGGCCTTGACTCCAGTAGGCTCCACTACAGTAGCCTCTTCAACAACAACATAAGGGGTTCTCTCCAAACCCAAAGATTGTTCCAACTCAGTCCAGTCTTTGTTTGTAACTCAAAGAACTTGTACTTCATGTTCCAACCTTTGTTCAGTCTTTGTTTGAACCTCAAAGAACTCTGAACCTCCTGCTCCAACCTTAGAGGATTGAATACAGCCTCATTATCCACTTGGAATCCTTCAAAGATGACCAATTTTTGTTAGGATAAAAGCAGTTTTGGATAAGGTCCCCTCAATGTCAATTCAGTCTTGATATTGAATTGATTCCTCTGAACTAGCACTGGGTTCACTGTGGTCAGTAACCCTCTCATCACTTGAATCCACAGTCTGTTGATCATCAACATGCTTAGAAGGTTCTTCAACAAACATAGCATCCATCTCACCAACCATCTTATTTGCACCACCATCTATTCCTTCATTGATTTGTGCCTCAATATCATCAATGGTGAGATTTTCAAGATCCTCATCCATTTGTCCAGTTTGTTGTTTATCAGTAGACTGTCCTGTACCAGTAGACTGCCCTACATTAGGATCAATCAACATAACAGTACCACTGGTTCCTCCTGGACCAGATGGAAAATCACCTCAGAGTTAGATGAAGATGATGAATCATCATCATCATCTCTTGATCCTCGAACTTGATACCTCCTCTTTCGTTGATCTTCAAAAATGTCCATAAATCTTGATTGCGACGGTGGTATCAACCGGATCCAACAAATTTTCAATTCCCAATTTGTCAAAAGCCCACTCCTCAAAATCACCATAGGTTCTGCGGTGGCTTTTTGCCTCTTATAAAACCAAACTTCCATCAAAATAATCACTACTGCTGAAGTTTGGGATCAACATAATCATCCTTCTTCTTCTTCACATGTCTCTCAAAAGGCATAAAAGGCCTCCTGAGGAGAAGCTTTTTGATGAGCTTGATGACCTCCAAAGGTCCCAACAAGCAAATTCAAAGTTTCTTCCACGAGATGCTTCTAAGTCAGTAGGTTTCTCGGGTTGTATATTAGTCCCTACTACCTCCATCCACTACCACACTTTCTTCCCCACGACTTATATGCTCATCGCCAGGTTAACAATGACTGTTCTTCCCCTGAACTATTGCAGAATTGCATGGTCTTGTACAAGTGTTTCATTACCACAATGAGATGCACTCGGTGAGTCTCATTGTGGCTCTTCAACAAGTTGCTCAACAACAACTTGGGAAGATTCAGAAGGCTCAGCAGCCTTAGCAGGTGAGGATTCTGTAGCTTCAGCAGATTGCTCAACAACACCTCTACTTCCTCAAGAGGCTTTTATAATGGTTAAAGGTTCAGCCACAATAGCCTCTCCTGCTTCTTCTTCTACTTCTTCTTCTTCATGTTCTCTTTGAGCCTCCAAAACCTTCAATTGTTCCCCCTTTCCATGTTTCTTTTTGTGGATAATCTCCTTCATTCTCTTGGAAAGTGGCTCATCATCAATTTCAATTGAAGTAGACTTTCTCTTTCTACTGGCGTCTTTCTGTTGTTCCCTCAAAATCTCAACAACAGTTTTCCTAGCAACTCAAAGAGGTCGGTAATCTCAACTTCACTGGACCTCACAGACTCAAAGCAATGATCAGTCTTTGTTTGCTTCCTTGTTTTCTTAGGCTTTAACACCTCTGTTATCTTCCTTGTGTCAGCAACCTTTCTTTTCTCAATAGTTTTCTTTGGTGCAGCAGTCTTGACAGATTTCTTAGTAGTTTGCTTGACCTGCTCACCACCAGCATCACCATCATCTCCATCACTGTCATTATCAGCAGCCTCAGCAACACCTTCTTCATCATCATCCAGACCAGGGATAGCATAATCAATCTCTTTCTTGTATTTGGATTGGTTTATTTTCTCAGGTGCCACATCAGGAATCTCCAAATTATTCAGCAGTGCCTGAACCATTAATTCTAAGGGTAAGGCCTTGGATTTCCTTTTCCCTTCTCTTTCTTCTTTGGCTACTTTCTTCATGTAATGGATAAAGTATCCAGCCCAATCAAATTTCATACTTCTACAGATAATCATCAGCAGCTCTATCTTAGGTCCTGATAGAGTATCCATACTTCCAACCAGCCCTAATATATTCTTAGCAATAATTTTGCTCAGCAGGTTGTACTCATACCCAATGTGTTTCACATTGATACCTGGAACTGATTTGGTGGCTTGATTGGTCTTGATTTTGTCAACAAAATCCATCTTTGACAACCCCATTTCCTCAGGATTTACAGGAGCATCTATTACTTCTTCAAAGCCAAAAACTTCCCTCAGCTGGTTTGAGGAAACTTCAATTTCTTGAGCATTTACAGTTGTTTTAAATGCTTCTCTTCCTTCCTTTATCACAATGTTCTTCCAGAAACTAACAACATTTGTGTAAGAGATTGTTTCCAATCTTATGTTCAGTACATTCTCCAAGCCTTCAAATCTCCTTATTCTTCGACCAATGTTAATAGCTAACTCTATTTTATTAGCATCAACAACAAAACCTAGCACTTTGGCTTGTTTCAATTTGAACATCAATCTTTTCCGCCATTGTTAAAAAGAAAAAGATGAAGAAGATAGCTATTAAATCTGTGTTCACACAGAGTAAAAACAGAGAAAATCAATCTGAGATTTTTGTAGTAGCATCTGTGTAGTAGTCTGTGTATATATAGGCAAATGCAGTTAAGATTGTCAGAGCACGTACTGTGCAGTTAACCATGATTAATTTGAGTGAATGATAGCTTGACACGTGGCCCATTACTTTCTCCATAACATTTGTAACCGTTGGATCGTGTTAACTACGGTTATAAAGGATAAAATAAATATCCCGCCAATCTGCTTTTTGACTTTAATAAATTTGACTGTGTAACGCATTATTCAAAGCAGCTTGTCATCGCGAGGTTGGCTCGGCCACCTCTTTGAGAAAGATGCCTCAAAGCGACTTCTTTGCCAAAGCAACTCTACTGATCCTTGATTTCTTCTTGTTTTGTTCAATTGATAATACAAGATGAAGTTTAATACCAATGACTGATCCGTCAAGTGAGCTCACCAACATGACAAAGACCAATCCCCTTGGAAACCTCATTTGCTCAATTGTCCAAACATAAGTACATGGAATTGTTGATACCAATGACTAATCTGCTAAGTGAGCTCACCCAACATAGCAAAGACTAATCCCTTGGGTGAATTCCAAAGACAATCGATTGTCACCAACTTTAATAATTCCAAGTTCAAATCCTTAATTTAGCAAATCTTTCACTATCAAGTGGTTTAGTGAAAATATCAGCAGTTGATCTTCAGTAGGGATATACAGAACCACCACATCCTTCTTTTCAACATGATCTCTTATAAAATGATGTCTCACATCAATGTGCTTGGTTCTTGAGTGAAAAACTGGATTTTCTGTAATAGCAATTGCACTTGTGTTGTCACACATTATTGGAATTTCTTTCTCCTCAATTCCATAATCCCTTAATTGTTGTCTTAGCCAAAGTACTTGTGCACAAAGAACTTCCAAAGAAGAAATGTATTCAAATTTTCAAAGAAGCGGAAGTTGATATTGAGTTTTGTTTCTTGCTAAACTAGGAAACCAGTCAATTTCCCATTAACTGACAGGTTCCTGTGGTGCTTTTTCTATCAATCTTGCATCCAAAGATAATCGTAACTGAGTAGGATAAAACTTTGAAGCTTCCATCCTTGGAATACCATATCCTTACTCCCATAGTCTCTTTTAGGTACTTGAGAACTCTCTTGACTCGCACTCTAAGTGACTTTCTTTAGGTTTGGATTGAAATCTGGCACAAACACCTACAACAACGGATATATCAGTCTCACTTTGGCGATGGGTACAACAGACTGCCTATCATCCTTCTGTATAAGGTCTGATCAACATCTTTGCCTTCTTTATCTTCATCCAATCTGATATTTGTACTCATAGGAGTTGACATCCTGGTACTATTTTCCATACCAAACTTCTTCAGCAGCTCCTTGGTGTACTTGGTTTGATGAATGAAGATCCCATCTTTCATCTGTTTAACTTGAAATCCCAAAAAGTAGTTCATTTCTCCCATCATACTCATTTGGAATTTGCTCTTCATTAGATTTGCAAACTTCTCACATAGCAATTCATTTTCAGAACCAAAAATTATGTCATCAACATAAATCTGTACCAAAGTAGGTGTCAGTTGTCCTTCTCATTGATTCTGAAAAGAGTCTTATCAATGGTGCCTTTTGTAAAACCATTGTCCACCAAGAATTGAGATAGAGTCTCATACCATGCTCTTGGTGCTTGTTTCAAACCATAAAGTGCTTTGTTGAGTCTATACACTTTATCTTCTTGATCTTTAACTTCAAAACCAGGAGGTTGCTGAACATACACTTCCTCCTCTAGAATGCCATTCAAAAATATACTCTTAACATCCATTTGATATACTTTGAAGTTCTTATATGCAGCATGTGCCAAGAATAATCTGATAACATCCAATCTTGCAACAGGTGCATAAGTTTCATCAAAATCTATTCCTTCAGCTTGAGAATAGCCTTTTGCAACTAGTCTGGCCTTATTCCTCACAATGGTACCAGATTCATCAAGTTTGTTTCTGTATACCCATTTAGTACCAATGATATTTGCATGACTAGGCCTTTAAACTAGTGTCCAAACTTGATTTCTTTCAAATTCATTTAATTCTTCTTGCATAGCAATTATCCAATCTGGATCTAAAATTGCTTCTTCAACAAATTTAGGTTCAACTTGAGATAGAAAACAAGTGAACATTGCTTCTAATTGTCTTATAGTCCTCACACCTTGCTGTACATTGCCAATAACTTGTTCTGCAGGGTGATTCCTTAACCATTGTGGATTCTGGTTAGATTGATTCTCGTGAACCTCATCTTCTTGTGGTCTCTGCATTGCTGCTTCTTCAATAGGGGGTTCAGCAGATCCTTGAATTGCTTCAGTTGTTGCATCAGTAGAATCACTAGCAGGGTGTTCAGCAGGGGCAGAATCAGAAACTTTTAAGTCATTAAACCTTTCCAAAACTTCAACACATTCTTGATCAGTGACTTGTAGGTTCTCAGCAGGTTCACAAACTTCATCTTCCATACCAGTGAACTTAGGTTCATCAAACACAACATGGATTGTTTCTTCATGTTTTAATGACCTCTTGTTCAGTACCCTGAATGCCTTGCTGACTGAAGAATATCCCAAGAAAATTCCTTCATCTGACATTGGTTGGAATGTCTTCAAATGTTCCTTATGATTCAAGATAAAACACTTACTTCCAAATGGATGGAAATAGGATATATTTGGTTTCTTTCCATTCCAAATCTCATAAGGTGTCTTCAGCAGCTTCTTGTTCACTGAGGTTCTGTTTTGTGTATAGCATGCTGTATTAACTGCTTCAGCCCGGTACCTTTCAGGCAGCAATGCTTCACAAATCATTGTCCTTCCTGCTTCTTTTAAAGTCCTATTTCTTCTTTCAAAGAACCCTATTTTATTGAGGTGTACCAAAGAAACAACAAGTTGATGCAAAGATACCATTCTGCTTCACGTGACTCTCTTATAAATTTATTAAGAAACTCAGTACCCTTGTCTGATCTGATTTTTACTACTGTTAAACTTTTCTCATTTTGTAACCTCTTCAAAAGATCAGGCATCTTTTTGAGTGTTTCACTTTTCTTGTTCATAAATATCACCCAAGTGTATCTAGAGTGATCATCCATAACCACTAAGGTGTATTTCTTTCCTGTAACACTTGTTGGTGTAACTGGTCCAAATAGATCCATATGCATCAGCTCCAAGACTCTATTGGTTGATTGCTTAGTCTTTGATTTGAAGCTTGATTTAGTCTGTTTACCTTGCTGACATGCATCACATATAGTATCTTTCTTGAATGTGATCTCAGGTAAACCAATCACCAGTTTCTTCTTCACCAACTGATTTATGTCAACAAAATTTAAGTGATTTAGCTTTTTGTGCCATAACCAATTGAGTTCTGACTTGGTATGCACAATTAGACATGTTTCTAGAACTGCAGTAGACCAATCCACAACATACATGTTTTGTTGTCTTCTACCAGCCAATACAACTTGATCACCTATTTCACTAATGACAATACAATTGTTCTTGTCAAAAGTGACCTTGTATCCCATGTCACAAAATTGTCCAGTGCTCAGCAAGTTGTAGTCCAGTCCTTCCACATATGCAACATTCTTGATTGTAAGTCCATTCCTCATAAGTGTGCCATATCCTCTTGTGTAACCAGGTGTATTTTTGTTGCCAAAATTCACCCTTGGACCATCCTTTGCCACAAAGTTTGACAAACAGTGCTTATTCTTTGTCATATGTCTGGAACATCCACTGTCAAAGTACCAGACACCCTACAAAACAAAGTTAATACATTTTAGGTACCCAAACCTGTTTGGGTCCATAATGGTCAGTGGTAAGCATGACCCCTGGATGTTTCCATAAGGTCTTCTCCTAAAAGTGTCATACTTTGGTTCATACATATATTCTACACATCCATAAGTTCTAACAATTGGTTGTGTAGGATTTACATAGTTTTCTGGCCTTTTGGTTTATAATGCTGTTTGAAGTGATTCTTGTTGTTAGAAGCATTGGCATAACCATTAGTTTGCTGTCTGTTAGGAACAACCCTGTAGTATGGAGTCTGCTTGAGGTCCTCACGAGGTCTTGTATAAGTCCTCTGCTGAGCCCTTTGTTGATTCCATTGCTTAGGTTTTACCCTAGCAGCATGGTTATACTTGTTGTTTCTAGCATTAGATGTAGGAATATTCCAATCATCATCAGTAGGGAACAATCTACCTTTCCCCCTAAGATAAGTATCCCTAGAATGATTAACATTTTTGGATTTAGGATTCTTATCCTTGGAATATTTCTGGTTATTTCCTTTTTGTGGTCCAGCAGACTTGGTAGTAGGTCTGCTTTCAGTAGGTCTAGAAGGCACAGCAGTCTTATTTTTGGATTTGTTCTTTTTATTAGGAGCTGTTGACTTCTTTGACTTTTGATTTTGCTTCCTTGAAGCATTCTCGATGAGGTTTTATTGCCAAAGAACGCTATCGGGAGTTGGATCTTGTGCAGGTACAAACTTAGGACCAATTCTGGTACTAGGTTCAATGACCTTACTGGATCCACTCTTTTTGGATTGTTGAGTTCCAAATCCAAGCCCTGTTCTATCACCATAAGGCTTTCCAAATTTGTATGCAGTAGATGAACATGATGGTTCAGCAGATTCAAAAGCTACTGGATGTTCAGCAGGCTTATAATGATTCTGTCCAACATCCTTTTCTTTACCTTTGAGAATCCTTAATTCAGCATTCAATCTTTCAACTTCTAATTGAAGAGCTTCTTTTTCTGCCTTCACAATCTCATAACCAGATTGTATTATCCTCAGTTGATTAAGGATGGCATCCAAAGTCTCATCATTATCAGAGCTTCTAGGATTTGAACCACAAGTTGATTCACAATCACTTCCAGCAGGAGTATTGATAGATACAGTGTTGTATACCTCCTTTGTTTCATCCATATTAGCCATTAATGCATAATCTTCCATCTCAGCAACCAATGCTGTGTCAGCTGATTCATTTCCCTTTTCAGATTCCACTTCATACCCAGATTCATCTTCAGCAACCATAGCCTTCTTTCCATATCTTCTTTGTTGGCTTTTGGTCTTCAGTAGGTCCGGACAGTCAGGTCTGAAATGTCCAGGCTTTTTGCAGTTGAAGTGTTAAGGGTGAATTTATACGATTTATAACGCTATATTCTATGAGATTTTCTCCCGTATTTGTACTAAATTGCATAAGAAACGAGTGTTTAATCGATATATTGAGTAGATGAGGTTTTAAATAAGTTATTCGCAAAATTGGTTGATTTTGGTGCTTTTAATATGACTTTATGATTATTTGGACATTATTACATTTTGCGATGTTTTTATGTGTTATAGATACATGTTTGAGGCTCAAGAGATGATCAAAAGTTGATTAAGTTCGAGTTAATTGATGATAAAAGAGATAATGAAGGAATGACTTAGAGAAAAAAGAGATAAAGATCAAGAAATCAAAATTATATCAAGCTGAACGAGCGTCCAGGTCCCGTCCAGAGTGGACGGGCGTTTGATAAAGCAGACGGGCGTCCGGAGGAGCGATTTTGATACAGAGAGTTTGGGCGCCATCTGACGCAGGCGTCTGGCGATCCAGATCTATTTAGACGAGCGTCCAGAGGAGCAGACGGGCGTCCGTCGGCCGACTTAGTGAAACCGACTTCGAAATCTATAAATAGCAGCTGTTTTCTCCACCTATGATATACCATACACACATTATTCGAAACCCTAAACCTAGGGGCGGCTTTAGGCTGCGTTTTTCTCCCTTTTATTCCATCTTTTATGCACTTTAGATCTAGATCAAACTAGTTACTTTTTATGCACTGTTTCTGCAAATTTGAGTTGCTGAGGATGTTCAGGAGCTAAAAGCTTCATCAAACGAGTATTGTGAAGCCATCCAACAATTGTTGATTTCGTTTTCATCGATTATACTGTGAGTTTTTATTAAAGGTTGTTTCTCTATTCGTGTTTATTATGTTTAATTGCTCTTATATCGGAAGATATGCATGTGTTGATTGTTTATTGTTGATGGAAGTCTCTATAAACCTTAGATCACCATGAATAGGAATAGTATTTGAATCTATCTTAACGGAAGTTAATAGGTTTAATTGCTAGATTATAAACATAACGCTTACACCTTTGGTTAGAAAACGCGTTAATCTTGCATTGGAAAATAATGGATTAATAGATGAACTTTCTAAGGAATTAGGGTTCATATTTAGATGAGGTGAATCACAACCTAGATAAAAACCACAATATAATCGAGATAGGGAATCAATGCTTGTTGGATAGGTGGATCAATCCTTGTTTGGCTCGTTAAACATTAAATTCAAATCCTTAAAACTTGAATTTGTTTAGTAGTTTACTTTTATTTGCATCTTAGATTAGTTTAGTTAAAGGTTCGCAACCCGTATTCTTCCTAGCTTTGGATTATATCCTCTGTCTAGTTTTGTTTTCGGTTTTGTTCTGTTTTATTCGCTGTTTAGTTTAGTTTCGTGACATAGTTTAGGTTAGACAAAAACTAGGTTAGCAATCGCCAGTTCCCCGTAAGATCGACCCGGCATTAACCACTATTACTACGATCCTTATACTTGAGGTTAACCGGATTATTACTTGTTTGTTTTGTGTTAATAAAATCCGTGAACAAGTTTTTGGCGCCGTTGCCGGGGAACCGGACGGTTGCTTAGTTTTTGTTTTTCGTTTTTCGTTTTGATTTCTGTTTTAATTTCTGTTTTTAGTTGATAATCGTTTAGGTTATTAGGATATTAGGGTTTTTAGTTAGGGTTTAAGGTCTTCTTTGTGATTAGATTTTTCTTCCTGTCGTTTATCCCTTCTATCTCTTCTCTCTGTTTCTGTATCTACTCTTTCGTTTCTGCTACTTTTCTGCAATTTTATTTCAACTCTGAACCGTTTTTACCCAATGAGGCGAGTGTCCATATAATTTGGGCGCCCGTCCCAGCTTCTTCAATCCTTCGAGGCGCGTTTGGACCTTCAAACGCCCGTCCTGCACTAAATTTTTATCGGGCGCCGTCCAAAACTTTGGACGTCCGTCTGGTCCTTCTTGTCTTCAACAACTCTGTTTCTTTTCTTCTTTTCTTTTATTCTCTTTTCATAGGCTTTAATTTTTAGTTTAGGTTTTTGATTTCTTAGTCTTTAGGTTGCTTTCACTTGTTTTTGGTCCGGTTTATGCAAACTCGGAGTCAAAAGGGACCGTTACTATACACCCCTGACCCCGAGCGAACCGTAGTCCGGCCAAACAGGCGGATTCTCCGTTCTGCGGTTCTGGAAGGAAGAGCCGAGCAAGATCTTGAGGATCAGCTAGCCAAAGAAATCACTGATTTTGTGATAATGGTGCTAATAATGAGCGTCGTTGGCGGACTACGCCATGCCTGCGCGATCCTGATCCAACCCGGCTATTGTCATTCTAGCCATCACTGCACAGAACTTTGAGCTAAGGCCTGGCCTCATTCAAATGATGCAGCAATGCATCTATTTTCATGGTTATCAGGTCGAGAACCCACACACTCACTTGCATACCTTCTTGGAGATATGCGGTACCACACGCATCCAAGGAGTAAGTGAGGATGCAATCAGACTGAAACTCTTTCCATTTTCTCTAAAGGGAGAAGCGAAGGAGTGGTATACTTCTCTTCCCTCTGAATCAATCACCACTTGGGCGGAACTCGAAAAGGAGTTCTTGAGTCAATACTTTCCCCCTTCAAAAACAGCCCAGTGTTTGAACGAGATTTTTACTTTCTATCAGAAAGAGAATGAGTCCTTTTTCGATTGCTGGAAAAGATTCAAGTCTCTTCTGAGGAAGTGTCCCCACCACGGCTTGCCACTGCAAAGGCAAGTCAACACTTTCTTTAGCGGATTGACCGAGCTTACAAAAGGCATGGTCAATAGCTCATCTGGTGGGGCATTTCTGAAGAAAACACCTGAAGAGGGATGGGCATTGTTTGAGGACATTGCTAAGTATAACTATGCTCCATCCTATCAAGCTATTCAAGCACCTCCTCTTCCTAAGGTAGAGGAGGTAAACATGCAAAGTTTGATCGCCATGCTGCAGAAGCAGATGGCAGCATCTCAAATTTTAAATCCGATCAATCGAGACTTAAATCTTTTCCACGAACCCTCGGGTTTTGTATCTGTGGAAAACGTCCGATCGACCATATGAATGACCAAAGGTCGCTTTAATTCCCTGCTCCTTATCAAGTGAATGCTGTTCATGATTATGGACAGTATAATCAAGTCACATGTCAAAACTGTGACGAGGTGGGGCACACATCTAAATTCTGTCCTATTAACGGACAGAATGCTGAAGTGAATGCGTTCTATGGCCAGAACAACCAAAGGTCTAATCAAGTTTCTGGCCAGAAAAATTTCCAAAACCATGGGTTTAATCAATCTTCTGGTTTCAATCCTAATTCGAATTTCAATTCGAATCAAAATTTCAATAGGAACCCTGGTTTTAGTCAGAACCAAAACGCAAACTTTTCCAATCCTACTCAAGGTTCAATCGAATTGGACTTAGCTCCAATTCTAATTCTAATTTTCAAAATCGGCCCACCAAAGAATACTCTCAAAATTTTCCAAACTCCCAAGGCCCTTCAAGCTCGTGAGACCTCAAGGTGAATGGAACTCATTCGAGAGGAGCAAAACAAGAATATTCAGCTCCTATGAGTACAAATAAGAACCTTGAGAGGCAAATAGGGCACCGGCAGAGCGATTAGCTTCAAGACCCCAGGGCATCTACCCGCTTTTACGAAAAGAATCCAAAGGGCGGTCATGTTGCTCGACCGATTTGAACAAAGGGCCTTGTATCTTGACCTCGTACCTTCAATTCCTTACAGTAGAGAGGAGGCCAGTGCAATGAATTTAAGAAGTGGTACTCAAGTTAGTGGTCCTTCCCACTAGGGAAACCACTAGCCCCTCCTGCCATTGATAAGGCAGGAGGGGAAGCTGAGTACCTACACTCCCCTTTGCCAAAAGAAAAGACTCAGGTGGCTGATCCCCTGAGAGGTGAAAGAGATGGAGATCCTCAAGTGGCTGATCCCTTGAGGACTGAAAAAGCAAGTGAAAGTCAGGAGGCTGATCCCCTGACTCATAAAAAGATTGAAAAAGCCGTTAGGTGGAAGGATCTGGAAGACAAAGATATCAATGCTTCTTCAAAGAAAGTCTTTTCTGAGAATGATCTGAAAAAGCTTCCATTTCCACCACAAAAGAGCAACATACCTTTGAGTGAAGATAAGAAGTATGAAAAGGTTCTTAACCTTCTGAAAAATACTCAGTTGAATCTTCCATTATCCGAGGTCTTGGTCGAGATGCCTAAGTATACAAAATTCATCAAGGATGTTGTGTCTTCGAAAAAGAAGTTAGCAGGCATGGAAAGGCAAATTGGTGAGGATTGCTCCATGATTAATTATGAAGACTTACCAATTAAAAGAGGTGACCCTGCAAGTTCGTACTTACAGAGATTAATGGGAGGTCTAGTCTTCCTAATTCTTTGTGTGATCTAGGTGCCTCTATAAGTCTTATGCCAATGTCTCAGATAAACAAATTTCTCGCTTACAAAGCCTTCTAGAACCCACTACTATGAGTTTACAATTACTGATAGATCCTCTAAGAAAGCTTCAGGGATCCTGAAAGACGTTTTAGTTCAGATTGATAGATTTACCTTTCCAGTCGATTGGTATGTTTTAGATATGGAGAAAGATGAGAACGTCCCCCTGATTCTTGGAAGACCTTTCCTATCTCTGACTAGAGAGCCCTCATCGATTGTGATGGAGGGCAAGTGACTATCCGAGTTGGTGATCAAGAGGTGAGTTACAATGTCTTAAAGTCCATTCAAGTACCCTCTGGCCCTCCAACCGGCTTTTCCATTGATTATATGACAGATGATTTCACCGATTATATGGATAAGCAAGTCATGGCTGTAGAAGCTGAATATGAGCTTTTGGTTGATAATCTAAATACAAATGGTGTGGTTAATCTAGATCAATTAGCAGCTGATTTTGAGGAAGAACTGTTGAGAGGAGAAGTTGAGGCGGTGGGACCACTGAGTAAGCTCAGCGATGTTGAGTTGAAAGGTGAAGATCTTAAGTCAAGTTTGGAAGACCCTCCTACTGATTTGGTTCTAAAGCCGTTGCCTAAACATCTAAAGTATGTGTTTTTAAGAGAAGGCGACAAGCTTCCTTTGATTATATCCGCTAAGTCGTCTCGACTAGAAGAGATGAAATTGATCAACGTCTTGAAGAAAAATGAAAAAGCCTTTGGATGGCGGTGGGAGATATCCGAGGATATCTCCGGACATCTCAGATGCACAAGATCAAGACAAATGAGGGTGCGAAATGTGTTGAGACAAACCCAGAGGAGGCTCAACCCTCATATGCAAGAGGTGGTTAAGAAAGAAATCATTAAACTTCGGACATGGGAATCATTTATGCCATCGCCGATAGTGAATGGGTTTCCCAACTCGTAGTTCCCAAGAAAGGAGGAATTACGATTGAGAAGAATGAGAAGGGAGAGGAAATAGCATTGAGACTTGTCACTGGTTACAGAGTCTGTATCGATTATCGAAAGCTCAATGAGGTAACCATGAAAGATCACTTTCCCCTTCCATTCATTGACCAGATGCTTGAGCGTCCTGGCGGGCACGATTCTCTTTGCTTCCTCGATGGATATTCAGGATACTTCCAGATACCCATTGATCCAGCTGACCAAGAAAAAACCACTTTCACCTGCCCATATGGTACATTCGCCTATAGGCGAATGCCATTTGGTCTCTGCAATGCTCCAACTACATTTCAGAGATGTATGCTGGCTATCTTTGACGGGCTCGTAGAAAAGTGTATGGAAATTTTCATGGACGATTTTTCGGTTTTTGGTCAGTCTTTTGATGATTGCCTTGACAATCTTGATCAAGCGTTATCCAGATGCGTGGAAAACAACTTAGTGCTTAATTGGGAAAAATGCCATTTCATGGTAGATGAGGGCATAGTTCTTGGCCACAAAATCTCAGCCAAGGGTATCGAAGTTGACAGGGCGAAAGTAGAAGCTATCGAGAAGATGAGCTATCCTAAGAATGTGCGTGAAGTGCGAGGTTTTCTTGGACATGTCGGTTTCTACAGAAGATTCATTCAAGACTTCTCCAAGATAGCCAAGCCCCTGTCTACTTTACTTAAGGACGACGTTGAGTTCAATTTTGATGAGAGCTGCAAGCAAGCGTTTGAGGAGCTCAAAAATCGTTTAATATCTGCTCCAATTCTTATATCGCCTGACTGGAACTTACCTTTTGAGCTTATGTGCGACGCATCAAACTATGCTGTTGGTGCGGTCTTAGGACAAAGGCTTAACGGGAAATTCCAGCCTATCTATTACGCCAGTCACACTTTGAATCCTTCTCAAGTTAACTATACGACCACTGAAAAGGAATTATTGGCCGTAGTCTTTGCTATGGACAAGTTTCGTAGTTACTTGTTAGGAGCTCAAGTAGTTGTGTGGACTGATCACGCTGCTTTGCGTTATCTGATGACTAAGAAAGAGGCTAAACCGCGCTTAATGCGTTGGATACTGACCCTACAAGAGTTTGATGTTTGTTAAGGGTGATTTTATACGTTTTATAAGGATATATTTTATATCAATATTCCCCATATATGGATGTTTTTCGTAGAATTCGAGCTTATAATCGATTAATTGAGCAAATGACGTTTTCAATAGTTAAAATCCAAAATCGAGTAAATATCGTGGTTTTATTATCTATTTTGTATGGTTTTACGTTTTGCTCGGTTTTGTCATCTTTTAGGTGCACAAATGTGGAATGGAAGAGGTCTAAATGATGTTTGATTGAAGATTAAAGTGGAAAGAAAGAGATACAAGAGGATGAAGATGAAATAAAGCTTGGGAAAATTCAAAACGACTCGTAATACGATGGGCTAATCAAAAGGCGTTTTACAAGAAGAGTCCTTAATGAAAGTTGTAGAGTTTTCCGAGAGCTTTTTTATGACATTCGGATCATAATTTTTGGAGGTCTACAACTCAAGATATGGATTTTAGAAATTTTATTCCAATAAATATCTAATCGAAGGATTATTCCATGCACAACCGACATACATAAAAATCCTAATTGGAAAAGGATAATTGCCAGCCGCCTCTCTTTTCCTATATATATGCGCATGTATTGAAAACCTATATGGAATAATTCATATCAAATATTCAGCCGCAATTTTACACAACAGCGGCAGCTTTGAAGCTTTCAAGGCCGGTCACCCGAGCCTTGTGCTCGGGTGATCCGGGGTTAGATTAGGATGTCGTTTTTCTTCCGTTTTCGATTCACGGATTCAATCATGTACCAAACTACGTGAGTTTATTTTTAATTTATTCAATCCTTATTTATTTTTCATGATCTTTAATTTATTTTGTATCTTTCTTTGATTATGATGCTATTATGTGAACTAGATCGAGAGATATGTTTAATAATTGATACGTTTACAATATACGAGAGTAGCGTAAACTAGATCACCATAGAAAGATAGGATTTTTAGCCGTTAATGATGACAAATTAATTGGTTAATTATCTAGGTTGTTAGATTCTAAAATACGAGAGTTAACTGAATCTACACCTTCGTTTTGTTTGAATATCGGTCTCAACATTCGAGAGAGGAGAGATTGATAAATTGAATTCACTACGAGTAGGATTTGAGCTTGAGAATACGGATTCACTAAGAGATTAGGGATTTGTGTCTCGTGTCAAGGTGAAACCACAATTTGAATTAAAGTCATGAGATGAACTAGGATTGAAATCACTTAGTTTGTACATTGTTTGAGCCCATGTATCTTTAGTTTAGTTTAGGTTGTGTTATTTTATTTCGTAGGTTAGATTTATTTTAATTGCTCTTTCGTTTATTTTATTTGTTCTTTCGTTTATTTGTTTTCGTTAGTAACAATTGAGAGGATTAATTAGATTAGATTCAACATCCCTTTTCCCTGAGGATCGATACCCGTACTTATCCAACTTTACTAGAAACTACCCGGTATTCGGCCGGTTAGGAGGTAGTTTTGCATGGTAGTATAGGTTTATAAATTTTCTTTTGTTTTAATGATGCAAAATCTCCCCAACAAAAGTGGCGCCGTTGCCGGGGAATCGGTGTTTTGTTGAATCTAATTGAGTTAATTTTTCTGTTTTGTTACGTTTTATTTGTTTTTATTTTATTTCAATAAAAGTAGCGTTTAACAAATCGAGAGTTTTTATTTTTGCCGTGTTTCGATAACCGTTGGGTTAAGAATGTGCAAAAAGTTTTTTACTCGATTTGTGAAACGTGAACTATATGTTTGTTTGTATCTAGTCTAACCCTCTGTGCTTTAATTTGATGTGGCTGCTCTGTGATATTTGATGTATGATCCTTTAAGAAATTAGGGTTTCTTTGTGTTTCCTGCGTTTTCTATGCAAATTATTCGTTGGACGAAGCGTTCGAGTAAGTGAACGCCCGTCCAGATCCCTAACGTCTTGAGTAAACGGCGTTTGGAATTATGGGGCGTTCGTCCCATTCCGAATTTTCAATCTGCTCGATTTGAAGAATCGACGGGCGTCTGAATTCTAAACGCCCGTCCGGTCGGTTTTCAAAGCGGATTTAGCGTCTCAAAAGTGGAACGCCCGTCCGGCCTGCATAAGTTGTAAACGCCCGTTTGAATTAGTGAACGCCAGTCCAGGTTCCAGAATTTCTCTTAACTTGATTTTTAATGCTTTATTTGATATGGATACTTTAAATTGAGCTTCTGTGGCTAATTGTTTTTACGTAGATGTTCTGAACTTGCATGTTTACATATTTCCATCTACGAATCCATGTTAAATAACTGCTTAATTTTTATATACATGATTCATCTATGCAAGTTATAGTTACTGTCGGTTCTCGTATGCTATAACTGTTCTTATCATTGTTAGTGGCTAATGTCGGTTTCCGTATGCTACATATCGTTATGATGAATCTTTTAAGCTTTGAGACTTATGTGCTTCCTTGTTATTTTTATAACTCATTTGGGTAGTAACTGTCGGTTTTCCGTTGCTACGATGGAAACCTTATGCGTTATATCCGCTTTAGTATAGCTAATCGTTGGTTTTCCATAATGCTATCACTTTTTACGAGTCTTAAAGCGCGTCTACACTGCATGTAATGAACAACACTGTCGTTTATCGTAACCTGTCATTATTTGGTAGACGTTTATTTTATATATGTCGTGTTGCAAATGAGTGGGCTAGTTTTCTTTCTTTTATTTTCTTTTATTTTTGCATATCACTTAGATGCATATCATTTAGTTGCATGTCATCTAGTTGCATTGTTTTTCTATTTTTCTTTTTATTTTCTTGAGCGTAGTTAATCGTCGGTTTCGTAATACTACCTCGTTTTCTTTATTTTTAGTTTCTGCATAGGCCGTAGTCACTTGTAGGTTGTCCTCCAAACTCGCTTCACTGAGCCTCGTCGAATTTATTTTTATTTATTTTATTTTTAGGATTGCATATCATGTAGGCTGCATTGTAGTATATTTTCATGTAGTTGCACATAGCCTACTACTTTGTAATATTTCATGTATATGTATTCCATCGTTATATGAGCTTAAATTTGAAATATCTCTATATCCCCTTTTCCATGTGCTTTATATATGTAATCTTTTCTTTTTCCCCGTAGACTCTTTTTGCACTGATCAAGTCTGCAGGATATTTTTGATAGCTATTGTGCACTTTCACGATGAATTCAGTTTACCTGTGATGCTCCACAGTCTACTGAGCTATGCAGCAATTTTGGTTTTTACCGATTTTTCCGGAATTGCCAGCATCCAATCAACTAAGTTCTCTAATTTATTATTTCTGCACAACTTGAGGACAAGTTGCAATCTAAGTGTGGGGGAGAGGATGGTTTATATGTATCTATGAGTCGTTTGCTCAATTTCTATTATATTTCTATGAAAAGTGCTTAATTTTAAAATTTTTGTTTTGTCCCGAGTGAGCATTGCATGTCTTTGTTCGATGTTTATAATCATTGATGTTGTATTCTGCATATTTAGTAATTTTAGTTGTTTCACCCGACACTCTTTTTCACATGCCATTGTAAATGATGAGCTAAATGTTGAAAGCCTACCCCATTTTAGTTGGAGATTTTTGATGATTATAGCATGTTTCTTTGCTTATGTACAATTCTTGAAAAGTTTAGTAGTTTGTATTCTAGGATTAAAGTATGACATACTGTGAATATCTGTAAGTTTGAATGTGATAAGTGAAACGTGATTAAGTCTTTGCAATAGTAATAAATTGTTTACTTGAGGTGTTATGCTCGGTGTGGTGCATGCTACTAGAAAATAATCTTTTCCACTTTACCGGAATGAAATCTCTAAGTAAACATAATTGTAATTGTGTGTGTCGGAAGCTAGTCGATGATTTGGGTGAGGTAGGGTGTACCACGTATGTCCTATTCCACTATGATGACTAAAAGCTCACGACAGTTAGAAGAAGCTGCCTTATGATTTGAGTAAGGTAGGGGATTATCTCGAAATGTCCTATTCTGCTATGAGGGCAATAGCTCATTCTGATGTGTGTTTAAGTGAAATAATTAAATCAACTTATGAGAATAGTGATATGAATTAAACGAAAGACTTAGTTATCGTCGATCTTATCCCCAAAGATAAACCGAAAGATATGTTGTAGGGACTATCCTCTAAGTATGTCGAAATATTTTAAATGCTCCTATTATTATTTTTTTCGGGTTTGTATGTTTTGTGAGGTGCATGTTATAATCGCTTTTATATGTCTAATTTAAATGGGATGTTGGCTAGTTTTGCTTGAATCAATTTCAAGTGTGGATTTAGTGGAAATTTATTATGGCTATGCACACACTCACTTGGGTGAACCTCTAAACTACTTGAATATGTTTTATATTTGCATAAGTGTTTATTTGTCTCGAGTGATGATTATGTTTTGTCTTGCTCGGACGAGCAAGGTTTAAGTGTGGGGAGTTGTTAAGGGTGATTTTATACGCTTTATAAGGATATATTTTATATCAATATTCCCATATATGGATGTTTTTCGTAGAATTCGAGCTTATAATCGATTAATTGAGCAAATTACGTTTTGAATAGTTAAAATGCAAAATCGAGTAAATATCGTGGTTTTATTATCTATTTTGTATGGTTTTACGTTTTGCTCGGTTTTGTCATCTTTTAGGTGCACAAATGTGGAATGGAAGAGGTCTAAATGATGTTTGATTGAAGATTAAAGTGGAAAGAAAGAGATACAAGAGGATGAAGATGAAATAATGCTTGGGAAAATTCCGAAACGACTCAGAATAATGATGGGATAATCAAAAGGCGTTTTCTGAAGAAGAGTCCTTAATGAAAGTTGTAGAGTTTTCCGAGAGCTTTTTTATGACATTCGGATCATAATTTTTGGAGGTCTACAACTCAAGATATGAATTTTACAAGTTTTATTCCAATAAATATCTAATCGAAGGATTATTCCATGCACAGCCGACATACATAAAAATCCTAATTGGAAAAGGATAATTGCCAGCCGCCTCTCTTTTCCTATATATATGCGCATGTATTGAAAACCTATATGGAATAATTCATATCAAATATTCAGCCGCAATTTTACACAACAGCGGCAGCTTTGAAGCTTTCAAGGCCGGTCACCCGAGCCTTGTGCTCGGGTGATCCGGGGTTAGATTAGGATGTCGTTTTTCTTCCGTTTTCGATTCATGGATTCAATCATGTACCAAACTACGTGAGTTTATTTTTAATTTATTCAATCCTTATTTATTTTTCATGATCTTTAATTTATTTTGTATCTTTCTTTAATTATGATTCTATTATGTGAACTAGATCGAGATATATGTTTAATAATTGATACGCTTACAATATACTAGAGTTATGTAAACTAGATCACCATAGAAAGATAGGATTTTTAGCCGTTAATGATGACAAATTAATTGGTTAATTATCTAGGTTGTTAGATTCTAAAATACGAGAGTTAACTGAATCTACACCTTCGCTTTTGTTTGAATATCGGTCTCAACATTCGAGAGAGAGAGATTGATAAATTGAATTCACTACTAGAGTAGGATTTGAGCTTGAGAATACGGATTCACTAAGAGATTAGGATTTGTGTCTCGTGTCAAGGTGAAACCACAATTTGAATTAAAGTCATGAGATGAACTAGGATTGAGATCACTTAGTTTGTACATTGTTTGAGCCCATGTATCTTTAGTTTAGTTTAGGTTGTGTTATTTTATTTCGTAGGTTAGATTTATTTTAATTGCTCTTTCGCTTATTTTAGTTGTTCTTTCGTTTATTTGTTTTCGTTAGTAACAATTGAGAGGATTAATTAGATTAGATTCAACATCCCTTTTCCCGAGGATCGATACCGCATTTATCCAACTTTACTAGAAACTACCCGGTATTCGGCCGGTTAGGAGGTAGTTTTGCATGGTAGTATAGGTTTATAAATTTTCTTTTGTTTTAATGATGCAAAATCTCCCCAACAAAAGTGGCGCCGTTGCCGGGAATCGGTGTTTTGTTGAATCTAATTGAGTTAATTTTTCTGCTTTTGTTACGTTTTATTTGTTTTTATTTTATTTCAATAAAAGTAGCGTTTAACAAATCGAGAGTTTTTATTTTTGCCGTGTTTCGATAACCGTTGGGTTAAGAATGTGCAAAAGTTTTTTACTCGATTTGTGAAACGTGAACTATATGTTTGTTTGTATCTAGTCTAACCCTCTCGTGCTTTAATTTGATGTGGCCGCTCTGTGATATTTGATGTATGATCTTTTAAGAAATTAGGGTTTCTTTGTGTTTCCTGCGTTTTCTATGCAAATTGATCGCTGGACGAAGCGTTCGTGTAAGTGAACGCCCGTCCCATCCTAACGTCTTGCAGTAAAACGAGCGCTTGGAATTATGGGGCGTTCGTCCGTTCGAAATTTTCAATCTCGCTCGATTTGAAGAATCGAGGCGGGCGTCAGAATTCTAAACGCCCGTCCGGTCGGTTTCAAAGCGAGGCGGCGTCTGAAAAGTGGGAACGCCCGTCCGCCTGCATAAGTTGTAAACGCCGTTTGAATTAGTGAACGCCATCCAGTGTTCGCATTTCTCTTAACTTGATTTTTAATGCTTTATTTGATATGGATACTTTAAATTGAGCTTCGTGGCTAATTGTTTTTACGTAGATGTTACGAACTTGCATGTTTACATCTTTCCATCTACGAATCCATGTTAAATAATCGCTTAATTTTTATATACATGATTCATCTATGCAAGTTATAGTTACTGTCGGTTCTCGTATGCTATAACTGTTCTTATCATTGTTAGTGGCTAATGTCGGTTTCCGTATGCTACATATCGTTATGATGAATCTTTTAAGCTTTGAGACTTATGTGCTTCCTTGTTATTTTTATAACTCATTTGGGTAGTAACTGTCGGTTTTCCGTTGCTACGATGGAAACCTTATGCGTTATATCTGTTTAGTATAGCTAACTGTTGGTTTTCCATAATGCTATCACTTTTTACGAGTCTTAAAGCGCGTCTACACTGCATGTAATGAACAGCACTGTCGTTTATCGTAACCTGTCATTATTTGGTAGACGTTTATTTTATATATGTCGTGTTGCAAATGAGTGGGCTAGTTTTCTTTCTTTTATTTTCTTTTATTTTTGCATATCACTTAGATGCATATCATTTAGTTGCATGTCATCTAGTTGCATTGTTTTTCTATTTTTTCTTTTATTTTTCTTGAGCGTAGTTAATCGCTTCGGTTTCGTAATACTACCTCGCTTTCTTTATTTTTAGTTTCTCGTGATAGGCCGTAGTCAATTTAGGGTTGTCCTCCAAACTCGCCACTCTGAGCTGTCGCCGTAAATTATTTTTATTTATTTTATTTTTAGGATTGCATATCATGTAGGCTGCATTGTAGTATATTTTCATGTAGTTGCACATAGCCTACTACTTTGTAATATTTCATGTATATGTATTCCATCGTTATATGAGCTTAAATTTGAAATATCTCTATATCTCCTTTTCCATGTGCTTTATATATGTAATCTTTTCTTTTTCCCCGTAGACTCTTTTTGCACTGATCAAGTCTGCAGGATATTTTTGATAGCTATTGTGCACTTTCACGATGAATTCAGTTTACCTGTGATGCTCCACAGTCTACTGAGCTATGCAGCAATTTTGGTTTTTACCGATTTTTCCGGAATTGCCAGCATCCAATCAGCTAAGTTCTCTAATTTATTATTTCTGCACAACTTGAGGACAAGTTGCAATCTAAGTGTGGGGGAGAGGATGGTTTATATGTATCTATGAGTCGTTTGCTCAATTTCTGTTATATTTCTATGAAAAGTGCTTAATTTTAAAATTTTTGTTTTGTCCCGAGTGAGCATTGCATGTCTTTGTTCGATGTTTATAATCATTGATGTTGTATTCTCGTGATATTTAGTAATTTTAGTTGTTTCACCCGACACTCTTTTCACATGTCATAGTAAATGATGAGCTAAATGTTGAAAGCCTACCCCATTTTAGTTGGAGATTTTTGATGATTATAGCATGTTTCTTTGCTTATGTACAATTCTTGAAAAGTTTAGTAGTTTGTATTCTAGGATTAAAGTATGACATACTGTGAATATCTGTAAGTTTGAATGTGATAAGTGAAACGTGATTAAGTCTTTGCAATAGTAATAAATTGTTTACTTGAGGTGTTATGCTCAAAGTGAGTGCGTTGCTACTAGAAAATAATCTTTTCCACTGCCAGCCAGAAATCTCTAAGTAAACATAATTGTAATTGTGTGTGTCGGAAGCTAGTCGATGATTTGGGTGAGGTAGGGTGTACCACGTATGTCCTATTCCACTATGATGACTAAAAGCTCACGACAGTTAGAAGAAGCTGCCTTATGATTTGAGTAAGGTAGGGGATTATCTCGAAATGTCCTATTCTGCTATGAGGGCAATAGCTCATTCTGATGTGTGTTTAAGTGAAATAATTAAATCAACTTATGAGAATAGTGATATGAATTAAACGAAAGACTTAGTTATCGTCGATCTTATCCCCAGTATAAACTGAAAGATATGTTGTAGGGACTATCCTCTAAGTATGTCAGAAATATTTTAAATGCTCCCTATTATTTTTTTCGGGGTTTGTATGTTTTGTGAGGTGCATGTTATAATCGTTTTTATATGTCTAATTTAAATGGGATGTTGGCTAGTTTTGCTTGAATCAATTTCAAGTGTGGATTTAGTGGAAATTTATTATGGCTATGCACACACTCACTTGGGTGAACCTCTAAACTACTTGAATATGTTTTATATTTGCATAAGTGTTTATTTGTCTCGAGTGATGATTATGTTTTGTCTTGCTCGGGACGAGCAAGGTTTAAGTGTGGGGGAGTTGTTAAGGGTGATTTTATACGTTTTATAAGGATATATTTTATATCAATATTCCCCATATATGGATGTTTTTCATAGAATTCGAGCTTATAATCGATTAATTGAGCAAATGACGTTTTGAATTGTTAAAATGCAAAATCGAGTAAATATCGTGGTTTTATTATCTATTTTGTATGGTTTTACGTTTTGCTCGGTTTTGTCATCTTTTAGGTGCACAAATGTGGAATGGAAGAGGTCTAAATGATGTTTGATTGAAGATTAAAGTGGAAAGAAAGAGATACAAGAGGATGAAGATGAAATAAAGCTTGGGAAAATTCCAAAACGACTAAATACGATGGGCTAATCAAAAGGCGTTTTCAAGAAGAGTCCTTAATGAAAGTTGTAGAGTTTTCCGAGAGCTTTTTATGACATTCGGATCATAATTTTTGGAGGTCTACAACTCAAGATATGAATTTTACAAGTTTTATTCCAATAAATATCTAATCGAAGGATTATTCCTTGCACAGCCGACATACATAAAAATCCTAATTGGAAATGGATAATTGCCAGCCGCCTCTCTTTTCCTATATATATGCGCATGTATTGAAAACCTATATGGAATAATTCATATCAAATATTCAGCGCAATTTTACACAACAATGCAGCTTTGAAGTTTTCAAGGCGGTCACCCGAGCCTTGTGCTCGGGTGATCCGGGTTAGATTAGGATGTCGTTTTCTTCCGTTTTGATTCATGGATTCAATCATGTACCAAACTACGTGAGTTTATTTTTAATTTATTCAATCCTTATTTATTTTTCATGATCTTTAATTTATTTTGTATCTTTCTTTGATTATGATGCTATTATGTGAACTAGATCGAGATATATGTTTAATAATTGATACGCTTACAATATACGAGAGTTGCGTAAACTAGATCACCATAGAAAGATAGGATTTTTAGCCGTTAATGATGACAAATTAATTGGTTAATTATCTAGGTTGTTAGATTCTAAAATACGAGAGTTAACCTGAATCTACACCTTCGTTTTTGTTTGAATATCGGTCTCAACATTCGAGAGAGGAAAGATTGATAAATTGAATTCACTACGAGAGTAGGATTTCGAGCTTGAGAATACGGATTCACTAAGAGATTAGGGATTTGTGTCTCGTGTCAAGGTGAAACCACAATTTGAATTAAAGTCATGAGATGAACTAGGATTGAGATCACTTAGTTTGTACATTGTTTGAGCCCATGTATCTTTAGTTTAGTTTAGGTTGTGTTATTTTATTTCGTAGGTTAGATTTATTTTAATTGCTCTTTCGTTTATTTTATTTGTTCTTTCGTTTATTTGTTTTCGTTACTAACAATTGAGAGGATTAATTAGATTAGATTCAACATCCCTTTTCCCTGAGGATCGATACCCGTACTTATCCAACTTTACTAGAAACTACCCGGTATTCGGCCGGTTAGGAGGTAGTTTTGCATGGTAGTATAGGTTTATAAATTTTCTTTTGTTTTAATGATGCAAAATCTCCCCAACAAAAGTGGCGCCGTTGCCGGGGAATCGGTGTTTTGTTGAATCTAATTGAGTTAATTTTTCTATTTTGTTACGTTTTATTTGTTTTTATTTTATTTCAATAAAAGTAGCGTTTAACAAATCGAGAGTTTTTATTTTTGCCGTGTTTCGATAACCGTTGGGTTAAGAATGTGCAAAAGTTTTTACTCGATTTGTGAAACGTGAACTATATGTTTGTTTGTATCAAGTCTAACCTCTCGTGCTTTAATTTGATGTGGTTGCTCTGTGATATTTGATGTATGATCTTTTAAGAAATTAGGGTTTGCTTTGTGTTTCCTGCGTTTATGCAAATTCAAATTCGTTGTTGAACGGCGTTGGTAAGTGAACGCCCGTCCCATCCCTAACGTCTTGAGTAAACGAGCGTTTGGAATTATGGGGCGTTCGTCCGCTCTGCACTTTTCAATCTGCTCGATTTGAAGAATCGAGGCGGGCGTCAGAATTAAACGCCCGTCCGGTCGGTTTTCAAAGCGCATTTAGCGGCGTCAAAAAGTGGAACCCCGTCCGCCTGCATAAGTTGTAAACGCCCGCTTGAATTAGTGAACGCCACCCGTGTTCCGAATTTCTCTTAACTTGATTTTTAATGCTTTATTTGATATGGATACTTTAAATTGAGCTTCTGTGGCTAATTGTTTTTACGTAGATGTTCTGAACTTGCATGTTTACATCTTTCCATCTACGAATCCATGTTAAATAACTGCTTAATTTTTATATACATGATTCATCTATGCAAGTTATAGTTACTGTCGGTTCTCGTATGCTATAAATCGTTTTATCATTGTTAGTGGCTAATGTCGGTTTCCGTATGCTACATATCGTTATGATGAATCTTTTAAGCTTTGAGACTTATGTGCTTCCTTGTTATTTTTATAACTCATTTGGGTAGTAACTGTCGGTTTTCCGTTGCTATGATGGAAACCTTATGCGTTATATCTATTTAGTATAGCTAACTGTTGGTTTTCCATAATGCTATCACTTTTTACGAGTCTTAAAGCGCGTCACACAATCGCATGTAATGAACAAAGACTCATCGTTTATCGTAACTTTGTCATTATTTGGTAGACGTTTATTTTATATATGTCGTGTTGCAAATGAGTGGGCTAGTTTTCTTTCTTTTATTTTCTTTTATTTTTGCATATCACTTAGATGCATATCATTTAGTTGCATGTCATCTAGTTGCATTGTTTTTCTATTTTTTCTTTTATTTTTCTTGAGCGTAGTTAACTGTCGGTTTCCGTAATACTACCTCGTTTTCTTTATTTTTAGTTTCTCAGATAGGCCGTAGTCACTTTGTGGGTTGTCCTCCAAACTCGCCACTGAGCCTGTCGTAATTTATTTTTATTTATTTTATTTTTAGGATTGCATATCATGTAGGCTGCATTGTAGTATATTTTCATGTAGTTGCACATAGCCTACTACTTTGTAATATTTCATGTATATGTATTCCATCGTTATATGAGCTTAAATTTGAAATATCTCTATATCCCTTTTCCATGTGCTTTATATATGTAATCTTTTCTTTTTCCCGTAGACTCTTTTTGCAATCGATCAAGTCTGCAGGATATTTTTGATAGCTATTGTGCACTTTCACGATGAATTCAGTTTACCTGTGATGCTCCACGATCTATTGAGCTATGCAAAGAATTTTGGTTTTACCGATTTTTCCGGAATTGCCAAACATCCAATCGACTAAGTTCTCTAATTTATTATTTCTCGCACAACTTGAGGACAAGTTGCAATCTAAGTGTGGGGAGAGGATGGTTTATATGTATCTATGAGTCGTTTGCTCAATTTCTCATTATATTTCTATGAAAAGTGCTTAATTTTAAAATTTTTGTTTTGTCCCGAGTGAGCATTGCATGTCTTTGTTCGATGTTTATAATCATTGATGTTGTATTCTGCATATTTAGTAATTTTAGTTGTTTCACCCGACACTCTTTTTCACATGCCATAGTAAATGATGAGCTAAATGTTGAAAGCCTACCCCATTTTAGTTGGAGATTTTTGATGATTATAGCATGTTTCTTTGCTTATGTACAATTCTTGAAAAGTTTAGTAGTTTGTATTCTAGGATTAAAGTATGACATACTGTGAATATCTGTAAGTTTGAATGTGATAAGTGAAACGTGATTAAGTCTTTGCAATAGTAATAAATTGTTTACTTGAGGTGTTATGCTCATGGTCTGCATGCTACTAGAAAATAATCTTTTCCACTTTGCCAACGTAAATCTCTAAGTAAACATAATTGTAATTGTGTGTGTCGGAAGCTAGTCGATGATTTGGGTGAGGTAGGTGTACCACGTATGTCCTATTCCACTATGATGACTAAAAGCTCACGACAGTTAGAAGAAGCTGCCTTATGATTTGAGTAAGGTAGGGGATTATCTCGAAATGTCCTATTCTGCTATGAGGGCAATAGCTCATTCTGATGTGTGTTTAAGTGAAATAATTAAATCAACTTATGAGAATAGTGATATGAATTAAACGAAAGACTTAGTTATCGTCGATCTTATCCCCAGGTATAAACTAGAAAGATATGTTGTAGGGACTATCCTCTAAGTATGTCATAAATTTTAAAAATGCTCCCTTATTTTTTTTTCGGAATTTGTATGTTTTGTGAGGTGCATGTTATAATCGTTTTTATATGTCTAATTTAAATGGGATGTTGGCTAGTTTTGCTTGAATCAATTTCAAGTGTGGATTTAGTGGAAATTTATTATGGCTATGCACACACTCACTTGGGTGAACCTCTAAACTACTTGAATATGTTTTATATTTGCATAAGTGTTTATTTGTCTCGAGTGATGATTATGTTTTGTCTTGCTCGGGACGAGCAAGGTTTAAGTGTGGGGGAGTTGTTAAGGGTGATTTTATACGTTTTATAAGGATATATTTTATATCAATATTCCCCATATATAGATGTTTTTCATAGAATTCGAGCTTATAATTGATTAATTGAGCAAATGACGTTTTGAATAGTTAAAATGCAAAATCGAGTAAATATCGTGGTTTTATTATCTATTTTGTATGGTTTTACGTTTTGCTCGGTTTTGTCATCTTTTAGGTGCACAAATGTGGAATGGAAGAGGTCTAAATGATGTTTGATTGAAGATTAAAGTGGAAAGAAAGAGATACAAGAGGATGAAGATGAAATAAAGCTTGGGAAAATTCCGAAAACGACTCGTAATACGATGGGCTAATCAAAAAGGCGTTTTCTGAAGAAGAGTCCATAATGAAAGTTGTAGAGTTTTCCGAGAGCTTTTTTATGACATTCGGATCATAATTTTTGGAGGTCTACAACTCAAGATATGAATTTTACAAGTTTTATTCCAATAAATATCTAATCGAAGGATTATTCCTTGCACAGCCGACATACATAAAAATCCTAATTGGAAAAGGATAATTGCCAGCCGCCTCTCTTTTCCTATATATATGCGCATGTATTGAAAACCTATATGGAATAATTCATATCAAATATTCAGCCGCAATTTTACACAACAGCGGCAGCTTTGAAGCTTTCAAGGCCGGTCACCCGAGCCTTGTGCTCGGGTGATCCGGGGTTAGATTAGGATGTCGTTTTTCTTCCGTTTTCGATTCATGGATTCAATCATGTACCAAACTACGTGAGTTTATTTTTAATTTATTCAATCCTTATTTATTTTTCATGATCTTTAATTTATTTTGTATCTTTCTTTCATTATGATTCTATTATGTGAACTAGATCGAGATATATGTTTAATAATTGATACGTTTACAATATACGAGAGTTGCGTAAACTAGATCACCATAGAAAGATAGGATTTTTAGCCGTTAATGATGACAAATTAATTGGTTAATTATCTAGGTTGTTAGATTCTAAAATACGAGAGTTAACCTGAATCTACACCTTCGTTTTGTTTGAATATCGGTCTCAACATTCGAGAGAGGAGAGATTGATAAATTGAATTCACTACGAGAGTAGGATTTCAGAGCTTGAGAATACGGATTCACTAAGAGATTAGGGATTTGTGTCTCGTGTCAAGGTGAAACCACAATTTGAATTAAAGTCATGAGATGAACTAGGATTGAGATCACTTAGTTTGTACATTGTTTGAGCCCATGTATCTTTAGTTTAGTTTAGGTTGTGTTATTTTATTTCGTAGGTTAGATTTATTTTAATTGCTCTTTCGTTTATTTTAGTTGTTCTTTCGTTTATTTGTTTTCGTTAGTAACAATTGAGAGGATTAATTAGATTAGATTCAACATCCCTTTTCCCTGAGGATCGATACCCGTACTTATCCAACTTTACTAGAAACTACCCGGTATTCGGCCGGTTAGGAGGTAGTTTTGCATGGTAGTATAGGTTTATAAATTTTCTTTTGTTTTAATGATGCAAAATCTCCCCAACAAAAGTGGCGCCGTTGCCGGGGAATCGGTGTTTTGTTGAATCTAATTGAGTTAATTTTTCTGCTTTTGTTACGTTTTATTTGTTTTTATTTTATTTCAATAAAAGTAGCGTTTAACAAATCGAGAGTTTTTATTTTTGCCGTGTTTCGATAACCGTTGGGTTAAGAATGTGCAAAAGTTTTTTACTCGATTTGTGAAACGTGAACTATATGTTTGTTTGTATCTAGTCTAACCTCTGTGCTTTAATTTGATGTGGTCGCTCTGCGTGATATTTGATGTATGATCTTTTAAGAAATTAGGGTTTCTTTGTGTTTCTGCGTTTTCTATGCAAATTCATCGCTGGACGAGCGCTCAGTAAGTGAACGCCCGTCCAGATCCTAACGTCTTGTAAACGGCGCTTGGAATTATGGGGCGTTCGTCCGCTCGCAATTTTCAATCTCGCTTCGATTTGAAGAATCGACGGGCGCTCTGAATTCTAAACGCCCGTCCGGTCGGTTTCAAAGCGCATTTGCGCGCCTGGGTGTGGAACGCCCGTCCGGCCTGCATAAGTTGTAAACGCCCGTTTGAATTAGTGAACGCCAGTCCAGGTTCCAGAATTTCTCTTAACTTGATTTTTAATGCTTTATTTGATATGGATACTTTAAATTGAGCTTCTGTGGCTAATTGTTTTTACGTAGATGTTCTGAACTTGCATGTTTACATCTTTCCATCTACGAATCCATGTTAAATAACTGCTTAATTTTTATATACATGATTCATCTATGCAAGTTATAGTTACTGTCGGTTCTCGTATGCTATAACTGTTCTTATCATTGTTAGTGGCTAATGTCGGTTTCCGTATGCTACATATCGTTATGATGAATCTTTTAAGCTTTGAGACTTATGTGCTTCCTTGTTATTTTTATAACTCATTTGGGTAGTAATCGCCGGTTTTCCGTTGCTACGATGGATACCTTATGCGTTATATCATTTAGTATAGCTAATCGTTGGTTTTCCATAATGCTATCACTTTTTACGAGTCTTAAAGCGTCTACACTTTGCATGTAATGAACAAAGACACGTTTATCGTAACTTTGTCATTATTTGGTAGACGTTTATTTTATATATGTCGTGTTGCAAATGAGTGGGCTAGTTTTCTTTCTTTTATTTTCTTTTATTTTTGCATATCACTTAGATGCATATCATTTAGTTGCATGTCATCTAGTTGCATTGTTTTTCTATTTTTCTTTTATTTTTCTTGAGCGTAGTTAATCGCCGGTTTCGTAATACTACCTCGTTTTCTTTATTTTTAGTTTCTCGCATAGGCCGTAGTCACTTTGTAGGTTGTCCTCCAAACTCGCTTTCACCTGAGCCTGTCGTAATTTATTTTTATTTATTTTATTTTTAGGATTGCATATCATGTAGGCTGCATTGTAGTATATTTTCATGTAGTTGCACATAGCCTACTACTTTGTAATATTTCATGTATATGTATTCCATCGTTATATGAGCTTAAATTTGAAATATCTCTATATCCCTTTTCCATGTGCTTTATATATGTAATCTTTTCTTTTTCCCCGTAGACTCTTTTTGCACTGATCAAGTCTGCAGGATATTTTTGATAGCTATTGTGCACTTTCACGATGAATTCAGTTTACCTGTGATGCTCCACAGTCTACTGAGCTATGCAGCAATTTTGGTTTTTACCGATTTTTCCGGAATTGCCAGCATCCAATCAGCTAAGTTCTCTAATTTATTATTTCTGCACAACTTGAGGACAAGTTGCAATCTAAGTGTGGGGGAGAGGATGGTTTATATGTATCTATGAGTCGTTTGCTCAATTTCTATTATATTTCTATGAAAAGTGCTTAATTTTAAAATTTTTGTTTTGTCCCGAGTGAGCATTGCATGTCTTTGTTCGATGTTTATAATCATTGATGCTGTATTCTGCATATTTAGTAATTTTAGTTGTTTCACCCGACACTCTTTTTCACATGCCATAGTAAATGATGAGCTAAATGTTGAAAGCCTACCCCATTTTAGTTGGAGATTTTTGATGATTATAGCATGTTTCTTTGCTTATGTACAATTCTTGAAAAGTTTAGTAGTTTGTATTCTAGGATTAAAGTATGACATCTTGTGAATATCTCAGTAAGTTTGAATGTGATAAGTGAAACGTGATTAAGTCTTTGCAATAGTAATAAATTGTTTACTTGAGGTGTTATGCTCATGGTCTGCATACTACTAGAAAATAATCTTTTCCACTTGCCAAATTGTAAATCTCTAAGTAAACATAATTGTAATTGTGTGTGTCGGAAGCTAGTCGATGATTTGGGTGAGGTAGGTGTACCACGATGTCCTATTCCACTATGATGACTAAAAGCTCACGGCGCTTAGAAGAAGTCGCCTTATGATTTGAGTAAGGTAGGGATTATCTCGAAATGTCCTATTCTCACTATGAGGGCAATAGCTCATTCTAATGTGTGTTTAAGTGAAATAATTAAATCAACTTATGAGAATAGTGATATGAATTAAACGAAAGACTTAGTTATCGTCGATCTTATCCCCAAAGATAAACCGAAAGATATGTTGTAGGGACTATCCTCTAAGTATGTCGAAATATTTTAAATGCTCCTATTATTTTTTTCGGGTTTGTATGTTTTGTGAGGTGCATGTTATAATCGTTTTTATATGTCTAATTTAAATGGGATGTTGGCTAGTTTTGCTTGAATCAATTTCAAGTGTGGATTTAGTGGAAATTTATTATGGCTATGCACACACTCACTTGGGTGAACCTCTAAACTACTTGAATATGTTTTATATTTGCATAAGTGTTTATTTGTCTCGAGTGATGATTATGTTTTGTCTTGCTCGGACGAGCAAGGTTTAAGTGTGTGGGAGTTGTTAAGGGTGATTTTATACGCTTTATAAGGATATATTTTATATCAATATTCCCATATATGGATGTTTTTCGTAGAATTCGAGCTTATAATCGATTAATTGAGCAAATGACGTTTTGAATTGTTAAAATGCAAAATCGAGTAAATATCGTGGTTTTATTATCTATTTTGTATGGTTTTACGTTTTGCTCGGTTTTGTCATCTTTTAGGTGCACAAATGTGGAATGGAAGAGGTCTAAATGATGTTTGATTGAAGATTAAAGTGGAAAGAAAGAGATACAAGAGGATGAAGATGAAATAAAGCTTGGGAAAATTCCGAAAACGACTCGTAATACGATGGGCTAATCAAAAAGGCGTTTTCTGAAGAAGAGTCCTTAATGAAAGTTGTAGAGTTTTCCGAGAGCTTTTTTATGACATTCGGATCATAATTTTTGGAGGTCTACAACTCAAGATATGAATTTTACAAGTTTTATTCCAATAAATATCTAATCGAAGGATTATTCCTTGCACAAATTGACATACATAAAAATCCTAATTGGAAATGGATAATTGCCACCCGCCTCTCTTTTCCTATATATATGCGCATGTATTGAAAACCTATATGGAATAATTCATATCAAATATTCAGCCGCAATTTTACACAACAGCGGCAGCTTTGAAGCTTTCAAGGCCGGTCACCCGAGCCTTGTGCTCGGGTGATCCGGGGTTAGATTAGGATGTCGTTTTTCTTCCGTTTTCGATTCATGGATTCAATCATGTACCAAACTACGTGAGTTTATTTTTAATTTATTCAATCCTTATTTATTTTTCATGATCTTTAATTTATTTTGTATCTTTCTTTGATTATGATGCTATTATGTGAACTAGATCGAGATATATGTTTAATAATTGATACGTTTACAATATACGAGAGTTGCGTAAACTAGATCACCATAGAAAGATAGGATTTTTAGCCGTTAATGATGACAAATTAATTGGTTAATTATCTAGGTTGTTAGATTCTAAAATACGAGAGTTAACCTGAATCTACACCTTCGTTTTGTTTGAATATCGGTCTCAACATTCGAGAGAGGAGAGATTGATAAATTGAATTCACTACGAGAGTAGGATTTCAGAGCTTGAGAATACGGATTCACTAAGAGATTAGGGATTTGTGTCTCGTGTCAAGGTGAAACCACAATTTGAATTAAAGTCATGAGATGAACTAGGATTGAGATCACTTAGTTTGTACATTGTTTGAGCCCATGTATCTTTAGTTTAGTTTAGGTTGTGTTATTTTATTTCGTATGTTAGATTTATTTTAATTGCTATTTCGTTTATTTTATTTGTTCTTTCGTTTATTTGTTTTCGTTAGTAACAATTGAGAGGATTAATTAGATTAGATTCAACATCCTTTTCCTGAGGATCGATACCGTGCATTTATCCAACTTTACTAGCAACTACCCGGTATTCGGCCGGTTAGGAGGTAGTTTTGCATGGTAGTATAGGTTTATAAATTTTCTTTTGTTTTAATGATGCAAAATCTCCCCAACAATGTTCAAATTAAGGACAAGAAGGGCAGTGAAAACGTCGTGGCTGATCACGTTTCTAGAATGTTGAGTGAGGAAAAGGATGATCCAGATGATATAGATCTTTACTTTCCTCTAGAGAACATTATGCTTATTGACGGCTGTCCTCCCAATGTTCCATGGTATTCTTCCATTGTCAATTACCTTCATGCCCGATATCTTGATCCAGAAATGTCTTATCAAGAGAAGAAAAAGTTCTTCTCTGATTTGAAATCTTTCGTTTGGGATGAACCTTATCTTTTTAAGATCTGTAAAGATGGTCTGCTTAGGAGATGTGTTCCAGAATCTGAGCAACGCGATATTATTGAGCAGTGCCACAGTGGACCCACTGGAGGTCACTTTGGTCCGTGGAAAACCGTTGCTAAGATCTTCCAATCCGGTTTCTATTGGCCTACGATCTTTAAGGATACAAAAGCTTTCTGTAAAGCTTGTGATAGGTGCCAAAGAACCGGTACTCTGACGAGGCGTTTCGACATACCTTTGAAACCCATCTTAGAATGCGAAGTCTTTGATGTCTGGGGTATCGATTTTATGGGACCATTCCCATCATCTTACGGTAACAAATACATCTTAGTCTGCGTGGATTACGTGTCAAAATGGGTGGAGGCTCAAGCCACTCCTCACAATGATCATAAGACGGTAATGAAATTTCTTAAGAAAAACATCTTCGTGAGGTTTGGATGTCCACGTGCCTTGATCGATGATTTGAAGGACACACTTCGCAACCGACCCTCAGAGAAAGTCCTGAAAAGTATGGTGTTCGCTCATAAAGCGGCACACCATATCATCCGATGACTAGTGGTCGGTTGAAAGAAGCAACCAAAGCATTAAGAAAATCTGGAGAAAAAATAAATGATCATAGAAAGGATCGGTGTTTGAAGTTGGATGATGTACTATGGGCATACAGAACTGCCTATAAGACCCCTATGGGTACATCTCCATATCAAATGGTTTATGGTAAGCCATGTCATCTGCCAGTCGAGTTAGAGCATAGAGCTTACTGGGCTACCAAGTTTCTGAACTTTGACTCTCAATCTTGTGGTAAACATCGACTGCAGCAGTTGCATGAATTGGACGAATTCAGACTCCAGGCCTATGAGAGTGCCAGGATTAGTAAAGATAAGATGAAGCTACTCCACGATGCTAAGATTAAGAAGAGAGAATTCCAAGTCGGAGAACAAGTTCTTCTATACAATTCTAGGTTACATTTGTTTCCTGGAAAGTTGAGGACACGCGTGGTCCGGTCCTTCGAGATTCTCCAAATCATTCCCGGAGGCGTTCTAGAACTTCGTGGTTATAGCGGTGACCCGTTTCGAGTGAATGGCCAAAGGTGCAAGCACTATATTGGTGAGCCTAAAGAGAAACCTTTGATTGTCCGTTTCCTCGACATCCTCGGGTGTGGTGCTACGGAAGTCGACGAATTCGACGAGTTTTCACCCGACCTGTTTTCAGAGGATGGCTGTAGTGGTCCATCTGAAGAAGTTCTAGCTGGTAGTTGGGATATGGAAGAGTTTGAGAGGGAGCGTCAGTTGAAGCGTCATCAGAAGGCTCAGAGAATGAAAAAATCAACCATGGGGAAGTTTAAGCGTGTTTGGAAAGCTATTACAGGTTTTACCCCATGTGTTAGGTGCTGTTTCTGCAGCCAAACTACTGATCAAAGTCTGGACGAGGTAGTGGCTGGCAGAAAGGTCAAGTGGCCTGATCCAGGCTGAGCTTAAACGGTGTCGAGCTAACGACATTAAACAAAAGCGCTACTAGGAGGCATCCTAGATATCATTAGTTTTAGTCGTTTTTGTTGTGCTTTTGTAGTTTTAGTGTTTAAGTTTTAGTATTTAAGTTTAGCTTACTAAGTTGTTTTTGTTTATATCTGTCAGTTAGTTGTGCCTTCTAGATATGGATTTCGGAGTTCTACCAGAGGAGTTGCCTTTCCTTAGGAAGATCCCACTTATCACTGTAGATGATGGACCGGGAGGGACGATAGTGTTGCACGTAGATTTTGACATTAGTACCCGCGTCAAGACTGTCACCTATGTTCTTATTGTTCCCCGCTGTTCGGGAGGTGGAGCATCATCTAGGATTGAGGAGGTTGTAGATGTTCCTCGGGAAGAGGAACCGGTTGAAACTAGGGCTGCCCAACCTAGAAAGAAAGCCAAGACCGTACCTCTTATGCCTATGCCTCGTAGATTCGTGAATCCTAGGGCCCACGACGCGTATACTAAGCACTATTTCTCGAGAACGATGTTGATAGAAAGGGCTACGTTGGAAGCTAAGGTAGATCCGGGGTTTGTCAAGTTGCTAAGAGACCGGAAATGGGATGCCTTGATGACGATCCCGACTACCCCGGTCAATGGTTCCTTGGTTCGGGAATTTTACGCTAACTGTTCAGAAACCGACTTGGACACGAAGGTAGTTGTGGTTCGAGGGGTCCAAGTTCCGTTTACACCGGATGTGATCAATAAGAAGTATGGGTTGGCAGCTTTTGAGGGTCGGGACTATAAGGAGGAGATTGTACATAGACAGAGTTTGGGGCAGGATCCTTTGGAGGAGTTGAGGTTGAGAGTTTGCCCGGATGTGGCTTGGACGTTAAGGCAGGGAGGAGACCGGAAGGAGTTGGTTACCACGACCTGGACGGAGGACTGGAAGGTCCAGTGTCGATTTATTCAGAGTCGGTTGTTGCCTAAGAACAACCTGACACACTTTCATATTGGTGACCTAGGCATGCTGTATGCGTTGACATTTGGCCTGAATGTGGATGTGGGACAGGCATTATATGATGAGGTGGCTATTAATCAAAAGATCTATACTGTTGCTTGATTATCCTCACCGATCCATACTGTTTGATGCCGGTGTGCCTGAGTATGGAGCCGATCACAAACCGAAGAACCCGAGGCCTATACAGAGAGAGAAGGGTAAGCCTTCGGGACAGTTTGAGTTAGGGGCACCGCAGGAGCCTGGTTCTTCTTCAGCACCGCCGCGAGCGTCCTCACTTCCTACTTTATCTCCTTCGGTCCGGATGCGGCTAAGTATGGGCAATAGTGTACGGGAATGGCTGGAGGACATAAGGACGTCTTAGAACAATATTTTGACTATTTTGCAGTGTATCAGTGAAGGCCGGCAGCCAAGGGATGACAAAATCTTCAATCCAAGCGTCATTGATTACCATTTTTCTTCTGAGATCGAGCAGGCCATGGCGGATGTTTTGCGGGAATCCGAGTCTTCTTCCGATGAGGAGCAGCCTGACTCCATAGATAGGACTACGGCACCACCATCTGGCCCCTCTTCCGATCCTCCAGCTGACGATTCTCCGGCTCCGGGGCAGTCATGATTTTATTTGTCTATTTTTCGATTCTGATTTGCCCTAGATATTGTCATTGTATATTTTTGCTACTTTTTCCTTATATGATTCGTTGTAATTTTTGATATTGCTATTGTTACTTTTTCCGATGGATCGTGTAAGCCATAAGGCACCCGTACTTTTATTTTTACTTTGTTTACACTTTTGGACGTGTTGAATGTTATCTCTTTTGATTTTTCTTCACTTTTGATATATCTTTTCATTCTGGTATAATTCCCCGTTTTCCTCGAGATGTTTCCGTGTTTGTCAAGTCGTGCAGGTATCATTTTACCGTTTTGTCGAGCTACATTGTAAGATTACGAGTTCTAAGTGTCCCTATGTAGGCTCGGCCCGACCAACGATTCGTGTATCGGTTTAAATCACTAAGTCTTTGACCTTTTCTTTTAATTCTCGCACAACATGAGGACATGTTGATTTTTAAGTGTGGGGAAGGGGAATGATTCGTTATGTATCTATAAATTTGCTTAATTCGTAACGTTTCTATGCGAAATGAGCTAAAATGAGAGCTAGATTTTTCAAAATTTCTCGACATTTTTGTTTTTGTTTTGTCCCGAGTAAGCAATGCATAATCTTAGTTCGTTATTTTTATAGTCATCCAAGCTATATATCATATGATTGATAAGTTAGTTGTTTCACCCGAGATCTATTTTTCACGAGCCATAGTGAATGATGAGCTAATTTATGAAGTTATACCCCTTTTTGACGAGTGATTTTTGTTTTCTTATAAGTCATGTGCTTAGTGCTACGTATATATCTTGAGATTTATGATAGTTTGTATTTAGCTCCGAAGTATGTTATACTGTGAATATCTAAGGTTTGAATGTGATAAGTAACACGTAACTTATTGTCAAATGAAAAAGTTGAGTTTATAATGTGAATTAATTGGGTGTGTTGAAAGCTAGTCGGTGATTTGAGTGCGATAGGGTATACCACGTATATCCTATACCACTATGATGACTAAAAGCTCACGACAGTCAGGAAAAGCTGCCTTATGATTGGAGTAAGGTAGGGTATATCTCGAATATCCTATTCTGCTATGACGGGCAATAGCTCATTCTGATGTGTGTTTAAAGTGAAATAGTTAAATCAACTAAAGAATTGGTATGAAATGAATATAAGACTAAGTTATCGTCTATCTTATCCCCAGTAGAAACTGATAGATATGCTGTAGGGATTATCCTCTGAGTATTTCAGAAAGGCCCTAGATATAATCGATCATCCTTTTCGGGATATACCACGTTTGTAGGGTACATCTTATGAGTGTCATTTATCACTAGTCTACGAGGGGGTATTAGCTAGTTTTGCTTTGAGTTTCTCAAGTTTGGATTTAGTGGAAGTTTTCTATGGCTTTGCACACCACACACCGGTGAACCTCTAAGTTATTGAATGTATGCTATATTTGTTTAGATGTGTTTTATCTCGAGCCCTAATTTTGGTTTTGTTTTGCTCGGGACGAGCAAAAGCTTAAGTGTGGGGGAGTTGTTAAGGGTGAATTTATACAATTTATTACGCTATATTCTATGAGATTTTCTCCCATATTTGTACTAAATTGCATAAGAAACGAGTGTTTAATCGATATATTGAGTAGATGAGGTTTTAAATAAGTTATTCGCAAAATTGGTTGATTTTGGTGCTTTTAATATGACTTTATGATTATTTGGACATTATTACATTTTGCGATGTTTTTATGTGTTATAGATACATGTTTGAGGCTCAAGAGATGATCAAAAGTTGATTAAGTTCGAGTTAATTGATGATAAAAGAGATAATGAAGGAATGACTTAGAGAAAAAAGAGATAAAGATCAAGAAATCAAAATTATATCAAGTCAACGAAGCGTCGAGTCCCGTCCAGTGGGACGGGCATTTGATAAAGCAGACGGGCGTCCGAGGAGCGATTTTGATCTGAGAGTTTGGACGCCGTGCGAACGGGCGTCTCAAGCGATCGCATCTATTTAGACGAGCGTCGGAGGAGCGAGACGGGCGTCCGTCGGCCGACTTAGTGAAACCGACTTCGAAATCTATAAATAGCAGCTGTTTTCTCCACCTATGATATACCATACACACATTATTCGAAACCCTAAACCTAGGGGCGGCTTTAGGTTGCGTATTTCTCCCTTTTATCCCATCTTTTATGCACTTTAGATCTAGATCAAACTAGTTACTTTTTATGCACTGTTTCTGCAAATTTGAGGTGCTGAGGATGTTCAGGAGCTAAAAGCTTCATCAAACGAGTATTGTGAAGCCATCCAACAATTGTTGATTTCGTTTTCATCGATTATACTGTGAGTTTTTATTAAAGGTTGTTTCTCTATTCGTGTTTATTATGTTTAATTGCTCTTATATCGGAAGATATGCATGTGTTGATTGTTTATTGTTGATGGAAGTCTCTATAAACCTTAGATCACCATGAATAGGAATAGTATTTGAATCTATCTTAACGGAAGTTAATAGGTTTAATTGCTAGATTATAAACATAAAGTTTACACCTTTGGTTAGAAAACGCGTTAATCCTGCATTGGAAAATAATGGATTAATAGATGAACTTTCTAAGGAATTAGGGTTCATATTTAGATGAGGTGAATCACAACCTAGATAAAAACCACAATATAATCGAGATAGGGAATCAATGCTTGTTGGATAGGTGGATCAATCCTTGTTTGGATCGTTAAACATTAAATTCAAATCCTTAAAACTTGAATTTGTTTAGTAGTTTACTTTTATTTGCATCTTAGATTAGTTTATTTAAAGGTTCGCAACCCGTATTCTTCCTAGCTTTGGATTATATCCTCTGTCTAGTTTTGTTTTCGGTTTTGTTCTGTTTTATTCGCTGTTTAGTTTAGTTTCGTGACATAGTTTAGGTTAGACAAAAACTAGGTTAGCAATCGCCAGTTCCTCGTAAGATCGACCCGGCATTAACCACTATTACTTCGATCCTTATACTTGAGGTTAACCGGATTATTACTTGTTTGTTTTGTGTTAATAAAATCCGTGAACATGAAGCACAGATAATCAGGTTCCTTACTTTGTTTTAACTCAGGACAGTTAGGTTTGAAGTGTCCTGGTTTCTTGCAATGAAAGCATAGATAATCATTGTCTTTCTTTGGTTCTTCTTTCTTCTTTTCACTGAATTTCTTGTTGAAATTTCTTGGAGAACCCTTTCCACCTTTCATCATCTTGATTTTCTTGCTCAGTAGTGCAATCTGCTCGTGCATCTCATCCAGTAAGTCATCTTGACCATCTGATGCTTCTTCTTGATGTGAAGCAGCCAGTGCTGTAGTTTTTGGCTCTTCCTTTTCAGTAGTAGGTGACAACTTCTTTTTGAATTCATATGCCTTAAGATCTGAGAATAACTTGAATGTATCCTCTTCATGCAATCTTCTCATTTCTTCTTTGGCTGTCACCTTCATCTTCCATCCATCTGTAGCAGGTAAAGCTTCCAAGATTTTTGTGTTGATTTCTTCTTTTGAGTAAATAACACTCAGCAGGGTGAGTTCATCCAGAATTGCATTGAACCTAGATTCCATTTGTTCAATGGTTTCATTGGGTTTCATTTCAAACTTTTGGAACTTTTTCTTTGCCACAATGATTTTAATCTTCTTGATTTCATCAGTGCCTTCACAGATCAACTGTATTTTGTCCCAAAGTTCTTTAGCTGTTTTGCAATCTTTAACCTTCATGTACATATTGATATCCAAGGTTCTATAAATGATATCAATAGCAATATTGTTGAGGTTTGCTCTCTTTCTATCTGTTAGGTGTAGTGCCCGAAAGATAATTTGTGTAATTGTTTTTAATAATGAATTACAGAATTTATCTCACCTTATTACTTGCTTTGTGCTTGTAAAGTAATACACTGCTTTGCAAACCCTAAGTATATCTCAGATGTAACCATTAACTCGGTGTATGGATTACACGTGAGGATTGAGTTAGTGGTGGTATACTTAAATCTGTTAGTCCGTGGTGAACTTAATCGAGTTTAGGGTCTCTTGATTAAAACACCAATAATGCGCCGAGAACACCTTAGGGTGTGATAGTCTTATCCGGACTGTCGGTGAGGGTACCTACGTGGGGTATTTATATGTGATGGCATTCATATAGAATCGGACCGATTTAATCAGTATTTCGATATAATTCCGTAATCGAGGAATCTTATTAAATCATTAGATGATCATATATGGATCAACCTTAATCCTGAGGTGATCACAGGGTGCTGCTTGTCCCGGGGTAGTGTTTGATGTGTTAGTTACGGTTCACTTAAATATGTGTTCCAAGCCACTTCTCATTGGCACTATCTCCAGATGAGTGAGTAGTTCTGATTTTCACGAGACATGGAATCCATTCCTTCCCGCGGGAAGTAGAGAGACGATCCCTTATTTGTTATCCTTAAGAAAGTGATCGATCCCGGAGTTCATATTAGACTAATTGATCACTAGTCGATATGTGAACTAATTGATCATCGTGGGTTGATGGTAAATAATGATAAGATATTCTAAGTCGGGTTCGCGGAGACTTCCCACCGTAATGGACGATCATGGAGGGTTAATCCGTATGTAATGATTATATCAATGGACGCTTATTCACTCTATGTGTTGAGTATAAGTATACATCTATAATCGGTAGAGTTCAGTTTCGGGTTTATGGTGGCGTAATCCCGGAATTAATAATTAATGTACTTATTCGCTCGATGAATAATTAATTATTGGAGCTACTGGTTATAGGTCCATGGTCCCCCGATGTGGCTTCTCGTAATTTGGACTAATAATCTTGTTATTTGGGCCTCATTGATAATTAATTGGTTTGGGCTAATTAATTGATATGCATGAATATTATTTAGTTGACTAAAATAATATAATCTGTGAAAAACTTTTCTCGGGCCAGTGGGCTTAGTGTGGCGCCAATATGTCTTGGATTTTCCAAGAAATTAATTTTCCTGGATAATGACATATTGTGTAATTAGTTATTTATTTGTTAAATAATTAATTGGATAAATAAAAGAAAATAATTTATTTATTATTTATCTCTTAACTATAATGATAATTATATTTTCTTATTATAAGATTGTAATTATCTCTTATTTTTATTGGATAATAATAATTAGAATTATCTCTTTTATTTTGTTAAACCGATTGGATATAGGTTTTCTCTCTTGGATTTTCTTTTATAAAAGAGAGTTATCCCTGTTCTGCTAGGAAAAGAGGGCCACGAAATTTATAGAGAAAAAGGCTAAGGAGTTCGATACTTAGCTCCACCTGGTTGGAGAAAAACTTGAGTTTTTCTTGGAAGCATATCAAGGAGGTTCTCTATCAAGAAGGGTGTCCACCGACCACCGTTTGGAGAACACATTGGAAGATCAAGGCTTCTCATCCTAAGATCAAGGCGTCTCTTCCCGATATTGGTAACATGATCTTAACCCCTTGTAGTAGTTTAAGTCCTTTAATTATGTATTGTGTTGTATAAGTCGTGATCCATCCGCTGCGCGTAGATCTAACTCGTTTAGATCTAAGATCCTACATCCTTCATGTGGTATCGGAGCCAGGTTCCACGATTTATATAGTCATAATCATAATTAAACGATTTAAAGGAGTGGAATTGCATGTAGGTAAATTTTATTTATTGTTTTATGCATTGATAATGATTAATTGCTATGGTTGAAGAGATGGATTGGGGTTGGCACTTTGTTTACCCGTTAGATCTATTAGTAAACTCATATAAGCGATGAAAATTCGTTCATATGAGTATAGGAAATTATGTAATTTATTTTTATTGCAATTTTAATTTCCAGAAAATAGATCTCTTTAGTAGCTGTTTAGTTATTTCGTTTTTCCCGTTGATCGAGCCGTTGAAACGACGATCCCTCCGGTCAGAATTAATATTGGAAGATGATGAACAATTCCAAAAAATTTGGCATCGATCGGAGTCCGTTTTGATATCTGTTCGTTGCTGCAAAGAAGCTGCTGTAACAGAAAAACGCAGGATTCACAGAAACCCTATCTGTGACTTCCTCGAATTTCTGGGAGTGTTTAGACCATTGAAACGAAAATCCAACCGGTAAGATCGAAATATATAGAGTTTTGGACGTGGGATAAAAATTTCAGGTCGATCGGGATTCATCTCGATTCCCAATCGGCCTCGGGAAGTCATTGATGCCCTGCTGTAAAAGTCAGATTCAGCAGCAAGTTGGGCGGCTCACTGGAGAAGATTGACAAGTCAAAGCTCCAATCCAACCGTCCATAATGAATCCCAAGGAGTGAGGAACAGATCTGGAAAGTTTCGTTGCGATCCGAGTTCGTTTGGTTTGTCGATCGTCGAAGATTTTGAACAGCTGCAGATTATGTTAGAAAGTAGTAAACCCTAGTTAGGGTTTTGGTTATTTGTTTTCTAATAGATTAGATACGGGGGTGCCAATGGTCCATCTCGGTGTTTATTTTCCGCACTATAATACATGTTTAGATTGTATGAGTAGAACCGGAAAATTGCCATGACATGCATCATATCATGAATTCCACTCCATATGCATACATGTAGAAATTAATTCGAGGAATTAGTTAGGCATGTATAAAACACGCAGTTAGTTTTAATTAATTGTTTGATATTAATTAGAAACTAATTAGGGTAAAAGCCGAGGAACAAGGGTTTTTTCAATCGTCGAGGTTGGGTGATGGATTCTCGGTGAATCCCACTCTGCGAAAAGCGTATGAGTAAAATCCCGAACCCTCGTGGTTAAGGTGTTGGATTCTCGGTGAATTCCACCTTACCTGCACGAGATTACGCTTTTTGTTCCGTAGTGTCTACGTGAAAGTTTGATGTTTAAGGATTGGATAATCACGGGCAAACATGGTTCAAAAGTGGTTTAACCACGGTTGGGTGGCCAACAGTAGCTACGGCTCGATCGACTTCACCCTCCACGTGTGGCGTTTGCACGGGGGTCCGGCAAGGCTGAGCCATCCGAAGAGCCACTACGGCTCAATGGAGCTCCCCTGGTCTTGACCCGTCCGACGGTCACATATGTTCCAACAAATAGGTCGGGTGGGCCAGCCCACATAACCGACAACATTTGGGCCTATGATTTATTGTTCCTTAATGTAACATCAAGTCCAAAAACGTGATCAGTAAACCCACCACTTTTTTCAAAATATTGAGTGGGAGCAGGAGAGGCGACAGCCGACCCCACGGCCTCTACTGTTGTCACAAGCAACGTGAGAGAATGGTGACGCCTCGTGCCGGCTTTGATTTCAGCCCCCTAAGGAAGGCTTTCACCGCTATAAAAATTCAAGGCTTGGTCTCCGAAAGGATAGGATTTTGGGTACTCGTCGGGTCACTGACCGACCCTAAGGCGGCATACTCGGGGTCTACCTAAAAATCTGAAACAGTAGGTCACGCTCATAAAGGGTATTTTGGCAATACCTTGGCTGAAAAAGGAAAGGTGATTGACGATCACAAATGAGATGTTCGATTCTCAATCTGATCTTCAATATTAATCGAAACCTCTTTGACCTACCCTAAGGCGGCACTGAGGCATTAGATTAAATCCTTGGAACGGTATGATAGACTATAAGTACTTAGTTTATGTTCCAAAAATTTATTAGTGGTGTTTGATTTGGATTTATTTTCTGTCAATTTTATTTACAACTATTTATATATCTCTCTGGGGTGCTAGACTAGTGTAAAATTGACTAGTAATGACTTCGTTAAAAAGTGGCAAGTAACTAGAACGTTGTACTTATTGATCTTACATGCGATTAATTTTTCGGAAGAGATATATTTTTTGAGCCTTCAAGACTTAAGTGACGTAAATAAGTATGTCACTGCTGTCACTCGTGTTGAATGAGAGACAACCATAGTTAGTTTGAAAGATGATTGGGACGATAAAATTCTTCTAGTGAATTTTAATTGTGTAGTGTCTACACGAGAAATTTTCTAATAGAAAAGTTAGAGAATCATAAATTAAAGTGTCGCTAGTTAGGCGGGTATTTGGAACCGATAAACTAGTGATAGCTTTTATCTCGTTGTTTTTCTAATTTATTAGAAAATTAGTCCCACTGGTAACGCTTTCATTAGACATCCCACGCTCACGAGTAGTGTCTACTCAATTGAACTGCTAGTTCAATACTATTTCCTTTTAAGGAAAGTTGAGAATGGGAAAGAATGTCTATAAGTGTTAATCATCTTAACTAAAGTTTTGAGGCTAAACCGAAAAATTAATTATAGAAAGTATAGGATAAGGAAAGTGATTTCGGATCACTTAACCAATGAATCCTTAGCGACTTTCTTAAACCGAGTAACTTGACTCAGTAGCTTAGTTCTTTGGAAGAACAAGGAAGCTGTGCATTAACAATTAATAAAGTAGACAACGGGCAGTTATTTCAGCTATAGTAGTGGGAGTGATATAAGGAAATGAATTTTAGATTCTATCCTTGAATATCACGAAAAATTTATTTTTCTCATTTCTGGTCGTTGAAACAAATGGATTCACTTTCATCTCGATACTACTGATTTGCCTTAAACAAAGTGAAGATGACATTTGTAAATACGAATCGTGGCTCGGACTTTTGTTTGATAAAGACAGAACCACTAAGAAAAGCTGAATAGGTATGTGTAACACATCTAAAACTATTAAAGGTAAAAGGTTTCCGTATTAAGATAAACGACCCTTCAATATCTATTAATTAGTGCATATATCCTAGAGATAAGACCCGACGATCGGCTAAGGGTGATTCCTATCTCCCGCCTAGAACACTATCTCAAAGGAACAATGACTAAGTTTCCTTTCAATTGGGAGAGGGTAATAGATTTGAAGGGGTAACATAGCTTGTTCATCATGACCTTCGGGGTCTAGTGAGAGACACAAGCTAGTGGGAGTTTTTGCGTGGTGACATTTTGTCTGATGACTACTCGAAACGCGATTTAGTTTATCAAAAGAATACGAGGAGTCTCTGATTTAAGCAGAGAATAGAGTATTCCATGCTCATAAATAGGCTATAGCATAGTCTTGGGACTGATGCTCAGCCTGCCTCCTAGTGGAATGTTTCTCACTGAGAAAGAAACCATAGACTTGCCCTATATAGTTATTGATGTACTACAATACACTGCTAAACTCGATTAAGATAATTGGTTGCAAAATAACGGTTAACATTATTATGTAAACCGAGAAGTCTACCTAGAAGATGCTAGTGAATTTATGGATAAGGAGTGAATTCGGTTCACACCACTTCCGTAAATGTAGGCATTTAGCATTTAATGCTTGAAGGTAGGACTCGAGATTTTGCGATACGTTCGATTTTAAACTGTTCGTGAAATGCCTTAATGAGACGAGTGAAGGTTGGTTGTAAGATTCTTGAGATCAGAAAGTGACAGTTGGACTGTCACAATTCTTCTAATAGAATCTATAAGTAACAGCCTTAGACCTTGGAGTACGGTTACCCAAAGGAAGTTACTATCTGATTTAATCAGACCACGTCCAACATCGGTTGTTGGTGATTACACTGATAAATACTACTAGATCAGAATGTCAATCCACCCAGAACGCAGTGGGAGTATGGTTTAACCATTGACCCATTATGGTTGTGTGGACTTTATAGTCTGCTGAGGTGATTGATAACCTGTGGCTCTTTGTGGGCTGTATAGGATTCTGATCAGAGAGGTTGGTTCGAAAACCTTATCCCTGTAAATGGAGTTTTGGTACTCCAGTTCTGTTCAGCCTCTTGTAAAACCACCTGAGTGTCTCAGGCCCAGTGGGAGTAATTGGTCCTACGCCGAAAAGAGTCGAATGAATAGGAAAGTTTAACTTTCAGCACAAAGCTGAGTGGTCTAGGGGTGATTCCCTAAAAATGAGAGAGTTAACCAGACCTTGAACTCTCTCACCACTCAGTCTTGCTAGATTTCGTTAGAAAGCAGAAAATAGGGGTGATTCCCTGAGACTTTCTTGCCGTAAAACAGAGTCTGGATTCATTCGGAACAGAAGGGTCTTGGTTAGAACAAATGGCAGGTTGACTGCCGGGACTTATGTCCTTTGTGGATGTAAGAGAACCTCTCGGTCATTAAAAGTCGCATGTTTTAAAATATGTGGACTTGACCAGAATATTGATAAGTCTTTTGTAGACTGGGTATCAATATTGGTAAAATAGTAGTATTAGTGTTCATGAATGATAACACTGAAACAGTTGGAAACAACATGTGTGAGCTATCTGAAGTCGGAAACTGACAGGCCAAGATTCTCTAGATGAGAGAATTGGACTATATTCTAAGAATCTGATTCGGTCAAATTCACGAGAATGAGTCATTGGCTATCCCAACTATCTTATTGAATAAGACGATCATGCATATACGTATGCAACATTCATCGAGAGTAGTCCTACCCTACCTCTCAGGAATGGTTCTCCAAATCTTCGGATAGAGTCTCTCTGGGATAAGGGCAATTCAGCTTAACACGAGTCAATTGCAATCGAATCTTGAATTCGAGCAATAAGTAGCGGTTTAGTACGTCCTCAAGTATCTTTAGAGAACGAGGAATCAAATGCTTGTATATTCAGGTGCAAACTTGAATAAGGTTGACTACACTGATTCTGACTTGTAGTCAGATTAAGGATGATCTTTAAGTTGATCTCGGGCTCAGTGTTTACTCATAGTGCTTAGAATTTTCTTTTTGGTCTGGGAGTAATTCCAGGTCTGATAAGCCGATATCACTTCATCGTGAAAACAGTGAAGAGATAGCTTAGAAGGATCTTCTCAGTCACAAGAAGTCAAAAGCATATTGAGAGAGAGTACCGCCTGATTAGATGGACCGGGGACGTTTCGATCCTAAAGATCCTCTCGAACCGACAACCTAACTGATCAGTGTACCAAGACAAGTGCTTGGAGGGTACGGCATTGAGGGATATATCTCATCTGCTTTTAGAGCAAGTGGGAGAGTGTCGTGAATAAGATGAGAAAGGGTGTGCTCTAAAAACAATCGTTGCTTGTCATTTCGTGCAAGTGGGAGATTGTTAGGTGTAGTGCCCGAAAGACAATTTGTGTAATTGTTTTTAATAATGAATGATGAATTTATCTTACCTTATTACTTGCTTTGTGCTTGTAAAGTAATACACTCACTTTGCAAACCCTAAGTATATCTCGTATGTAACCACTTAACTCAAGCAGTATGGATTACACGTGAGGATTGAGTTAGTGGTGGTATACTTAAACTGTTAGTCCGTGGTGAACTTAATCAGAGTTTAGGGTCTCTTGATTAAAACACCAATAATGCACCCAGAACACCTTAGGGTGTGATAGTCTTATCCGGACTGTCGGTAGAGGGTACCTACGTGGGGCATTTATATATGATGGCATTCATATAGGACTGGACTGATTTAATCTGTATTTCTCGATATAATTTCGTAATCGAGGAATCTTATTAAATCATTAGATGATCATATATGGATCAACCTTAATCCTGAGGTGATCACAGGGTGTTGCTTGTCCCGGGGTAGTGTTTGATGTGTTAGTTACGGTTCACTTAAATATGTGTTCCAAGCCACTTCTCATTGGCACTATCTCCAGATGAGTGAGTAGTTCTGATTTTCACAGACATGGAATCCATTCCTTCCCGTGGGAAGTAGAGAGACAGTCTCCTTATTTGTTAGCCGTAAGAAAGTGATCGATCCCGGGAGTTCATATTAGACTAATTGATCACTAGTCAGATATGTGAACTAATTGATCATCAAAGGGTTGATGGTAAATAAGGATAAGATATTCTGAGTCGGGTTCGCGGAGACTTCCCAATTAGAATGGATGATGTGATCCGTCCCGAGACATTTTATTTGTTTTGTTTATTTTAGTTTTCGGTGTTTTAATGAATAAAACGGCCTTAGGCCCATGTCAAAAGTTGCCCATATGTTAGTATATTGGGCCAGGTGTTTATTTTTAGCAAATAATAGCCTTTTGGGCTTATTAGGGTTGAGTTAGGATTGTTACAAAATAAAGTGGCGAAAATTACAATGTAATTTATCCCACATTGGTTAGCTACATTAGTTTCATGAATATTGTAGCCTATATAAGGCACCTAGGTTGTTCTTTTACAAACAGTTTAATTTTGAGTGAAAATTTGATTAAGTCTATTGACTTGTTTATCACTTGCGAGTGAGGAACTCTTCGTTGTAGAGTTTCACCCCTTAAAGAACTTATCAGCGCCTTGAGCAAGCGTTGTGGCGTTCTTGCCAACGTTCTTAGGTTGGATTATCTAAGATCGTTGTTTCGAGCTTGTCATTGATTTCCTTTAGAAGATCCTATGGCAAATCTCGTTCTTGATTCGCATCATTTGGTATCGGAGCCTTCGGTTGACTAAAGGTAATCAAATATCTCATTTATTTTCTTTCTTTTCGCATTATTATTCAAAAAACAAAAAATAATTTGTTATTGTTTTCCTTTAATTTCGTCCCCTCCCCAGCCATAAATCTTCAAATCTTCATCCATCATACCCAGAAAACTTGAAGATCTTCAAACCTTCATCTCAAGAACCCTAAATTCTTTTCAGACCCGTTTTTGTATCAGGCCGTTCCCTAACCAAAAAACCTCCAAAAATACTGAAAGTTTTACCACATCTCAAACACATCTCCATCTACAAGTTTCTTCTTTACACCCAATCCAAATTCAATGCGTATCTGGCCTAAAAGAACCGATTAATCCAAAACAATCTGTCCAGAAAAACTGCAGCCGTAAATCATTGTTTGAATTCGATTTCTGTGGTCTAGATGATTCTGAATCACCTGAAAATTTGTGAGATTATAGAAAATTCTCGGATCTACAACTTTTATCTTTTGAGTTTTTCCAAATTCGTTGTAGATTAGTAAGAACCGGAACCTTAAGTCACAGCTATCAATCTGGAAATTTTTGACAGATTGCATAAGTTTCTGAAAAACGATTGTTAGAGCGACTTCCGTATATCCAAAAAATCTGCAAATTTGACATCCTTTAGAAAACTCTCAGTTCTACAACTTTTAATTTTTGAGTTTCCCCAAATTCGTTGTAGTTTGGTGGCAATTGGCACCGTAAGACACTGCTTTCAATCTGAAAATTTCTGACAGATTGCACCAGTTCCAGAAAAAAAATTGTTTGATCGACTTCTAGACCTCCAAAAAATCTGAAATTTTGCGATCCTCTAGAAAACGACCTGCTCTAAAACTTTTGTCTTTTGAGGTTTTCCAGAACCGAAATAGTTTTCTCACTATCTGTCCAAAAAGTCACTGCTTACATTCTGGAAATTCTGACAGCCTCATGTCTAGGGTTTGTTCATAATTCTGATTTGCTTGAGACGGATATTTTCTACGACTGAGAAATAGGGGAGAGTGAAACACGAGATAATTGTGAGAATATGCCTTATTTTGATCATTATGAGAGACGGGATCGTAGAAAGGAACATAGTCGTCAAACTGAGTTAGCGGATCGAAATGTGGGAATGTTAGCAGGGATAGCAAGGATCCTTGAGGAGAATAATCGTGCACTCGGTGCGAAGTTGAAACAAGAAATTAAGGATATTATGCAAGTTAAGACGCAAGAGTTGCAGGATAGATTGGAAAAGGAAGTTGAACTACTACAGGCGGAGGAGGCCAAACGGTGGGCTGACATTCAAAAAGAAAATAGGTGGACTAAAGCAGAAAATGACGAGGTTGTTAACATTCGTGAGGAGGATTTGGAAAGGGAGGAAGAAAATAGTTCTATAGTGGTCGATGTGACAGTGGAGGTGGATGAACCTGAAATTGGGGAAGAGAAAATAGAGATGTCAGAGGTGTCTATTGTGGAGGAAGTACGCAAAGAGTTGATTGTGGATGAGGCACAAGAAGAAACTATGCTACTGAATTCTTGTTCCAGCTGTATTTTGTCTTCTGTGCTGGTACAAGAGGATCGTCCACACGAGGAGGAAACCGTGCTGTTGGATACATCCAATGCCGCCCCTATATTGCCTTTGGATGAACTATCCCCGGTTGTTAATGGTGGCAAGCCGGCACATATTTTTATTGATCCTTTTGCCTTGCGTGTTGATGAAGATCCTACATTGCATTGCTATGACTATGTTGCGGAAACTATGAGCTTCATCGACCTCTATATCAAGCCGAAAGACTTTTCGTATGTTCCGTGGGTGAAGCATGGATCACGATATCAGCGTACACTTCATTTGAAGTTGCGTATTCGCATGTTATTTGATCCCGGTATCTCATTGTTGATTTTTCCTGGTTGTTCGGGATTTGTTTCTGCTGGTGACTTTTATGACGTCCTGTTGATTCGAGGACGAATCCTTTCCAACCGGGAGGGAATGATGTGATCCGTCCCGAGACATTTTATTTGTTTTGTTTATTTTAGTTTTCGGTGTTTTAATGAATAAAACGGCCTTAGGCCCATGTCAAAAGTTGCCCATATGTTAGTATATTGGGCCAGGTGTTTATTTTTAGCAAATAATAGCCTTTTGGGCTTATTAGGGTTGAGTTAGGATTGTTACAAAATAAAGTGGCGAAAATTACAATGTAATTTATCCCACATTGGTTAGCTACATTAGTTTCATGAATATTGTAGCCTATATAAGGCACCTAGGTTGTTCTTTTACAAACAGTTTAATTTTGAGTGAAAATTTGATTAAGTCTATTGACTTGTTTATCACTTGCGAGTGAGGAACTCTTCGTTGTAGAGTTTCACCCCTTAAAGAACTTATCAGCGCCTTGAGCAAGCGTTGTGGCGTTCTTGCCAACGTTCTTAGGTTGGATTATCTAAGATCGTTGTTTCGAGCTTGTCATTGATTTCCTTTAGAAGATCCTATGGCAAATCTCGTTCTTGATTCGCATCATTGGACAGTCTATGGAGGGTTAATCCGTATGTAATGATTATATCAATGGACGCTTATTCACTCTATGGGTTGAGTATAAGTATACATCTATAATCGGTAGAGTTCGATTTGGGTTTATGGTGGCGTAATCCCGGAATTAATAATTAATGTACTTATTCAGTTCGATGAATAATTAATTATTGGAGCTACTGGTTATAGGTCCATGGTCCCCGATGTGGCTTCTGTAATTCGGACTAATAATCTTGTTATTTGGGCCTCAGTGATAATTAATTGGCTGGGCTAATTAATTAATATGCATGAATATTATTTAGTTGGACTAAATAATATAATACACAGAAAAGACATTTTCTGTGGGCCTGGTGGGCTTAGTGTGGCGCCAATATGTCTTGGATTTTCCAAGAAATTAATTTTCCTGGATAATGACATATTGTGTAATTAGTTATTTATTTGTTATATAATTAATTGGATAAATAAAAGAAAATAATTTATTTATTATTTATCTCTTAACTATAAGGATAATTATATTTTCTTATTATAAGATTGTAATTATCTCTTATTTTTATTGGATAATAATAATTAGAATTATCTCTTTTATTTTGTTAAACCGATTGGGTATAGGTTTTCTCTCTTGGATTTTGCCTATAAAAGAGAGTTCTCCCAGAGCCCTAGGAAAGAAAGGGCCACGAAATTTATAGAGAAAAAGGCTAAGGAGTTCGATCCTTAGCTCCACCCGGTTGGAGAAAAACTTGGAGTTTTTCTTGGAAGCATATCAAGGAGGTTCTCATATCAAGAAGGGTGTCCACCGACCACCGTTTGGAGAACACATTGGAAGATCAAGGCTTCTCATCCTAAGATCAAAGCGCCTCTCTTCCCGATATTGGTAACATGATCTTAACCCCTTGTAGTATTTTAAGTCCTTTAATTATGTATTGTGTTGTATAAGTCGTGATCCATCCGCTGCACGTAGATCTAACTCATTTAGATCTAAGATCCTACATCCTTCACTATCTTCAGCATTCCATTCTCTTTTTGGTTTTGGAATGTACTGTGTCTCATCTCCCATTGTTACTGCTTTGACAATCTCCAGTGGTCCATCGATCGACACATCCATCATTTCATCATGAGTTGCAGCAAGGTAAGCCTGCATTCGACGTTTATATTCATCAAATCTATCTAGAGAACACATCAGCATAGTTCTAGCATACTGGTTGTTATCCATGATGCAAGTCTTTTAAAATCAGTGATTTGAAAAGGTTTTCAAAGTATTTTCACAAGCACAACAAGTAGGATTTCTTCAGAACAGAAGCACTGCTCCGATACCAATTGTTGGTCCCTTGAAAAGGCTTTAGTTAAGTTTAGAGGGGGGGGGGGTGAATAAACTTAACACTTAAAACTTTTGGAGTTAACAAACTCAAGAAATTCAAAGACCTGGCGATACCTCGATGAATCTGCTGATACCTCGAGCCTTTCTTGATACACATGAGTCTCACCGACAGCTTGAGTTTACTGAATTTGTGCAGCGGAATTATATCAAAAATTAAGCCTTATTACTTGTTGTTAAATATGATACTAAGTATTATATACTCAGTAGTGTATATGTGTGAGTTCAGTTGCTGGATTCAGTAGGATGATGTGTATAATAAACTAAATGCAGAATGTAAGTGCAGAAAGTAAATAAGCGAGATTTTATAGTGGTTCCAGTGGGTGTAATCTGTCACCCACTCTTCTCTCCGTGATGTTGGAGGTAATTCACTAGAGATCTTTGATGTAGCTGTTACAAAGATTCCTAAGTTGCTTGTCCTTCACCAATAACTATGGCTTCACAAACTGAACACTTGGAATAGGTAGGATTGCTGCTCCAAAGTCTTCCACTAGTCCTTGAAGGGTAGGATTGCCTCTTCACCAACTCCACCACAAACAACAGTCTTTCACACCCAACAGATGCTTCATTGTCTTCAACAGGTTCTTTGTAAAATAAAGATTGAATCAAGTAAACGATTCAGTTGCAGCAGCTTGATTAGGATGATATAAACAGCAGCTTGCAGTCTTCATGTGTGTAAACTTGATGTAGCTTGAATACAGAATACACTTGAAGATTTTCTCTGGATCCGTAGCCTTAAGCTCAGTAGGTTCAACAGGGTGTTTTTGTAGCTTAGAATTATCTCTTATATTTTGCTCTCAAAATTCATCCTCTTTTTCTGAGTTGAAAGTCCTCTATTTATAGGTAGGAGTGCATGTGACTTGTATTTGAAATTCAAATATGACCGTTCATGGTTTTGTCCCATTTGACTTGCTTTCTGTCACTATTCATAGGACTGACACTGTCAGAATCCTTTTTGACAGAATGCAATCTGTCCACCCTTTGACTTAAAACCATTGGATAAAGTCCTGAATCATCCCAACGTCTTTTTAATCTCAGCCATTGATTTGTTTGATAAATCAGAGGTAGTTGGCTGTCCTTATCAATGTAATCTTCCAATATAAACTTGAATTAATCGAGGTATATATATATATCGCCGAGTTCATCGATCTCATTGAGATACCTATCGATCTCTTGAATCGAAATTTGTTTGTCTTTAAAACACAATGCAAAGAGACTTCTTTTTTATCTAACTTTTATTTGTGAAGTTAGATTACACCTTTTGCAAATAACTAAGTTCCAATCACCATCCAACTTAAGGAACTCAAAGGCCTTTCTACACAAGGTATATGTAATCGATTTAAGTCATCACAGACTCTTGCCTAAATTCGATTCCATATCCTTGACTTTAATTACTAAGTTTGATCCCTTAGCCTTCATTAACGAGTTTGAGCCCTCACCTTCCGAGTCTTCAAGGGTTCTGATAAGTCTACTGACCTAACTACCCTACTGACCTAGACTAGTCAGCTGAACTAAGTCAACTGACCTTTACAGTGCTTGTTTGATCAAACATATACAAATATCAAACTCTAATAAGCCTTTACATTTGATCTAGATATATTTTTGCCTTTGCACTATAACAGTTAGTCTGGCACTCATCACTAAAACTTAGAAATAAGTCCAACACTTGTATTATATTTATTCATAATAAATAAAACCACCATATTAATTTACCACTATAACCGTTATAGTATGAGATAAATCCTTTCCTTATTTGGTTATAAACTATAACCACATTTTAATCCGACTTGATGTTCATATGTGTGTGACCCGATAGGCTTCCGAATATGTTGGCCGTAGACACAAAGTGCAAATTATGAAAATGCCCTTCATGCCTAACGATCACGGGATTGCGTCTAGCAACACACCCCCAATCATCGGAAGAGTCAATTGCGATGACTACTACCTTTCATGTGAAACAGTTACCATGTAAATAGAATCCTATCGCTGTAAAAATATCCATACGGTCGTTTGTCGAGTGCCAAAAAATCAACGACCGTATCTTATAATCTGGATATCATGCTCTCTCGAAGTAACTCATTTACTTCCACTTTGCAAAGATTCACGAGAGTAAGACATTCCTTATAAGAAATCCCTTTCGGATATTCACCCCTACTCTTAGGGTACACGATTTCCGGACGACCAAGCATGTATACTTCGCATGCTTCAGTATCACACTCAATCACTACCGCATGATCGCCCCATGGCTAGGGGAAACCTCAATAGTGTCAAAGCATGACAATCCACACCGTGATGCCATGAAGACTCCGGTCCTAAGGATAATTACACAACCGTCCCATAGTGTGACACCTAACAGTGTAAATGGGTCAGTTTAACGTATGCATTCTCTAATACACGTCCACGTACAGTCCAAGTGTCTTTACACTTCGATATACGAGATCTATCTCTGTCCTTAAAGACAAAAGACATCTAGTACATGCTAGCCTCTTTGTACTATCAATGCCCTATTTAATAGTACATAAGCCTAGAGACATTTAAGAATCAAACTTATTAAAGTGATTAAAGATCTCATCAACTGTAATCGCCTGTCATGGTTTCTCTATCACAGTTTAATACTAAGGACGTTATCATATAACAATTCACAATTGGTTCTTTAAAAAAACAAATATATGACAACAGAAAAGCCTTTTAATATATGTAAAAACATAAAGAAATAGTAGAAATGATCCGACCCGGTCGGATCCAGTCCAACCCGATTGGGTTTAGGACACTATTTCAAAAATCTCCCACTTGGCCTTAAACCAATCACTCGCACACACAAGACCAAGTTGAAACACAAGAATCTTATGCAATAGTCGCAACTAGCCCTAGCTGTGAACAGATCTCTATCCGTGGCGACTTAGACTATCTTCATATTATGCTCCAAATGATCAAGTCAAAGGACCCGCCTCAACACACACATGAATCTCCGACGAGACTTTGGTCCTTGTTTCAAGAAATGAATCCACTTACTATATCAGCTATATAGAAAAGGTGGAAGAACCATACAAGGTTTAGGAATGAACCTCATAGACTCATGTACTGCTCCCACTGCGCCTCCAAGGTCACTACTGTGCTTCGGCTATGTTGTAGAATTTACAGTGACCCATAGCCAGGAACTTTTCCAGCTCATTGTATCACTTAATCAAAGTGACTGTAAACCCAGACTATAGCTCCCACTCGCCTTCATAAGACTAAGGATATACGTCTGTATAACTATATTTATCTGATTCCAAGTTTCGATAAACTAGGAAACTGACGTGGCCTTTTCTAGTGCTAATACCGAGTCCTTAACCGGCGATGTATCGGGTCAAATCAGTAGTGCTAGTATGGTGAGTCGAGTATCGTATCCTCGAGGAACTTTGTAATTCTTCTAAGTGTGGTTAAACACCAAAGAGTCATTATTATCTCGATCTAAACCGCAATTTTATAACACGTATCACTACTATTCTAGTCAACATAAAATAAATACGTAATTTAAAAGTTATTCTAATATAATATATATTGATATATAAATATATATAGATGTGCATAAGTTGCAAAGTATATATATAGATATAAATATATAGATGCCAAATATATTATTAGAGAACTAGCCAAAGTTTATATAATTGATTTATACGATCTTTTCAGTGAATGGAATGTGCTCGATCTTTAGGTTCAATTGAGTAAATGAAACGGTGCACTCCTAAGGTTAACAATTCATCCTCACATTAGCGTGTGAAATTGTCATATGTCCATTGTCATCAGTCCAAAGTCCACAACTGTTACGGTTTTTCTGAACAGGTCCCGAGTACGATTCTACCTTTAGATAAAAATGAGTCATTCCGTTCGTCAAACGGTCAATTTTATTTAAAGGCTCCGGTTGTCAAGGCCGGGCGATTCAACTTTCCGGTTTAAGTTTCAATTAAACTGATGATTTTAACATTATTACGATCTTGAGTACAAATTTTTATAAGATTCATCTTTTTAGGACAAATCTGCCCCCGGGTAGGAAACTGGGTTCCGTTGTCACGTTTTCACTCGGCCAATTTTTACCCTCCGGTTTTTCTATTAACGAGTTCATAACTTAATTACGAGGTGTCAATTCATAATTAGATTATGAATTCTTTCAAGTCAAACTTTATCAATAGAAAAAGATTCAATTAACTCAATTTTATTCAATTTTACTTAGACAACATTCCTTTACCGAAAAGATCGAAATAAAACGATTACATAACTTTGGCTAGTTATTAGATTTAGCCTACTAACATTTTACTAAAAATATAAACAGACAAAACAAACATAAATACTTTAGAAATTTTACCCGATTACAACGATTGAATTAGAAGCTGTATTCTTCCGGATGCTACAACAACTTCAACAACATTGATCTTCTGATAATTTCTCGAGCATTATAACGATACTACTCTATTTATGGCATAAGGCCTATATATATACATACTACTACTAGTAAAAAGAGGTGAAGAAAATATATTTGGTACCCCCCATGTGTGCCTGCAAGCTGCTCTATTTATAGGCATATTTTCCCAAGCCGGATCGATCCGAGAAAGGGCCGGATCGATCCGGGAATAAAAAATATTATCCCAGGATATTCTCTGCAGGGCCACATGCTGGTCTAATCATGATGTTTCCTCGGATCGATCCGAGGTAAATCCGGATCGATCCGGATAGATTTTTTCCAATCTTAATCCGAAACTTGATAAAATCATAACTTGAGCTCTGGATCTCCAAATGACATAATTCAAGATGCGTTGGAAAGCTCTTGAGGAGATCTACAACTTCCATGAAGACTTCTTTTTCAGAAAATGCCTTTTTGATGGGCCATTTGTTCGTCGAAAATATAACTTGATACGGCGTCACGAACCATTGATCCACTTGAACTTTAAATCTCGTGGCACTTCCTTTATTCCTTCAAAAGATATGATTTTACTCCACAAAATGTCGCTACTCGGGTCTTGTTTTACCTAAGGTCCAGTGAAAATACCAAAAATACCCCCGTGAATCTGACACGACACTCCGGTTATTAACCCGGTACAAAATTTATAACTTTTTATCATTTTTACTAGATTTTTATAGTATTTAGATTTATTCATAGCTATTAATATTTTTATCATATAAATGTTATACATCAACTACTCCCCACTTAGCTCTTTGATCGTCCTCGAGCAAAATAAGCGGTAATATATAAAAATTACGATAAAAATAATATAAGTGGTAGATAAAATTTTAAATTAGTAAAATATCATTTCAATATTATAAACATATTAATTATATCTTTCTTAGAAATTAATAAGATAAAAAGTGTAGATAACTTTGATAAATTATTTATCAACTATTATTCAAATGAAATTTCACAAAATCTACTCAATAAATATAATTAAAATTCTAGAATTATTTTCCTATCTCAACTTATATGAAATATTTGGAATCAAAGACTAAGTCAAGTAATTGACAGGATGGCTAATACTTTTAGGATAGGACATTGGTTAATCGAAAAGATAGAAAAGAAATCAAAAGAGAAAGAGGCAAGTCGATGCGTACTTACACCTTCACGTTTGATCAAAAACAGTTTCGATTAATAATATCTCCTTTTCCAACTATTTTTCAGATTTTCTCTCTTCTTTTTCCATATTAAGAACTAAAAGCGTGAGTGTGTGTAGAAAATCAAATTTACAAGCATTGCTTCATCAAGATTGATCGGAGTAATACTCTTTCGATCTAAAATTACGAGTCCGGTTTCCTTAAACTCGTAATCATTCTTGAGATCTTATGATTCGAATTTTTATCGGGAGCTTTATACCTCATAGTGATATAGGACGTTTCTAGATAACACCCTACTGCACTCAAATCATTGGAAGCTACTACCGATATCTGTCGATCAAAGATAAGGAAGATACCTGGTATTCGATTAATTCTCTGTAAATATGGTGCTTCGTTCTTATATATATCTTTTTTTTTTTTTTTTTTTTTTTTTTTTCACCTCAGCATACACCATCCTTAGCTTCTGTGCTATCATCTCCTTTCATAAGTACGTACAAACTCGTGGGATTTTTAGGAAATGTAGACCAAAATAAGCCAAGGGTCGGTTATGATCAAAAATGGCTATTTCGAGTGAGGTCTTGATCACTCTAATCAAGGTTGAGGTAATTTTTGTGGTGTCAAAATCTCATCATTCCTAATCCGATTCCATATTCATATTTCGTTTTACAAAGAAAATTATTCTAAAAAATTCATTATAAATATAAGTATATTTGCTAAAATTTCATATGAAACTTACTTGATAATATTTATGTATAGTTACATATACTTAAAATCTTATAAAGATCTAAAATTGACATATATAATATACTTATAATATATCTAATTTATTTTACTTAATTAAAATCTATTCTTACCAATTTATATTGTTTTTATTCATACTAATTATATACTATCTAATTATTTTGTTCCAAGAAAAATTAAACTAAGTATTGGGCAATTAAGTATAAATTTATATAAGAAAATTTTAATTTTTATTTACTAACTTACTTCCACTCCCCACTTACTTAAATGACATCGTCCCCGATGTTCATGAGTAAATAAAAAGTAGTTTGCAAATAAAATTAAAATTTTATATGATTTTGATTATTATTTATTATTTTTAGCAACCATATATTATTTTGATTAAAGAAAATGACATATATATTAAACACTATTACAAACTATAAATAAAAGTAACAAACAACAAAAAACGATTAAACAACTAATTTAAACAACTACCAACTTAACAACATAACTTCTAATGGATTATCAAACCGTAGATGAACATCCGGGAGTATCCACCGAAGTAATCCTAATCGAGAATCACGAGATGGAAAAATCTCGCCGGTAGCAAACTCAGTAGCGTGATTCATTGGATACAAAGGTGAGAGATAACCTGGCAAATGGTAGCGGTCTTCCCTATTACATCTTTCTACTTGCAAAATTAATTGCGCCTTAAAATCAAAACTCCCAATCAATGTATGCTCCCCACGCTTAATGCATACAACAAAGCTGATCTCTCATCATCCGTAACCCCATAAAAATCTCTAGTTGGATAGATCCGAGAATTAATGAAGCGTTTCCACGCCTTAAATGAGGGGTAAAGCCGAGTTGAGGAATCATAGTTATGATCAAACAACGGAAATACGAATCAAAGGCTTATGCAAAGACGATTTACAACATTATACGCATCCCCAAGTTCCCAAAGAAACTCAAGTGTGGGTTTCATCAAAAGTACATGGTGGGATTTGATAGATTTGATTTATGATGATCGTGAAAATGAAATAACGATTCCCCTAATCGTAATAAGTTGAGACGAGGCTACCGTCGTTATCCTGAGTGAGAGACGCAAAGAAATCTCTAACAATCGAAATGTTTATTCGACCTCCTGGGAGTCCTTATCAACTTTTTCCACCCGCAACCTCGGATTAGATTACGCCCCCACGATCAATTTTTTTTCATGTTTAAGCCTTTCTCCATCGTAATAGGAGAACGGACGAAATTTAGATGTCTCGGGGCGTTATTATGAAAACAAGAGGCATGCCCTTCGGGAACCACACCATCAGCGATATGGTTCATAACTATTAACCGAGGAGAGGATCGGTTAGACATTTCGATACATAGACTAAAAATAGAAGGAAGGAAGAATGAGCAAAGTTTTATGGTCATGTTGCTCTTTCCTTTTATAGAAATATATCTATCAAGCAAAAGTAGAAAAGATCTCTTTTACGCGCGTTTTACTACTTGCCGGATCGATCCGAGAAAGGGCCGGATCGATCCGGCCTCTCGAACTAGTAATGCTGTCGGTGTCGGTATACTCACATCGGATCGATCCGGTGAAAAGCCGGATCGATCCGAACATTACCGCTCACGACAGAGTTGATTTTGCTTGAAAAATGTCTAGTTTTTCTAGGGGATAAGTTTTCTTCCTAGTTTTGGTTCATTTTCATTTTATTATAACGATAAATTTTACTACACGATCGTAATACCATAACATGCAATGAAAACATGAAAATCGTATTAAAATAAAATTCTTCCAAAATCAAAATAACTTAAAGTAAAATGTTTTAATGTCAAAAATCATAGAATGTTTAAAAATCACTCCTCTTCATCACTCACCGACGTGGCTTGAACTTGGCATAGCTTGAGAACGGGTCGATTCTTGGGATGGATCTTGAAAATAAGTTGACATCCGCACCGAACTATCTAGTCCCATCGAGCTCATCTCTCGTGATATCGTAAAAGTGCTTCCCCATCTCGCCGTGGTATGGCCAAATGATCCGCATCCACCCATTCGATGTCGCACCTGCCGTAGTACCTGTCGAAAAATCCCCTACACCACTAGTTTGAAATCCAAAAGAATGTGGCATTTGTTGAAAATCTGAGGGTGGTGGCATCGGTGGAATGAAATCGGGCAAGGTATAAGGCTGGGTTTGGCATTGCGGAATATCCATCTCGGCATAGGTAGGGTTTTGCAGTATATTCATTTGATATAAACCTCGTATGCCTTGACGTAAATCTTCAGACCATAATTTATTTCTTTCCGCAAAAACAGCCATATTGGCATTAGCACGATGAACATCATAGGCCATGGATTGAAACATGTCGTAAGTGATGGTATTCGGAAGTTGATTTTGAGTTTGACTGGATGAAGGAGGGACAAAGCGTGGATGGAGTAAGTGAGGTCGTTGACGGTTAGGGGTCCAAAATTTATTCTTCCCGCCGGCCTAAGTGGTAAACTAGGACCTATAAGTGTGTCATCCACCATCATCAAATTATCATTTGGGAGCTCAAGGACTCTATCCGACGACACAGGGAAGAAATAAAACACGGAAAAGGCATGTGGATTTGCTGGTCTAGCGATCAGGCAAATTCCTTGGCCCTTCTACACATTACTCTGCCTATATCCACAGGTACATCATTAACTATAGCCCAAGCAATACACAAATCCTCTTTACCAAAAGATGTAAAATGCCGAGTCGGGTAAAGAGTATGACTAATAAAACGTTTAATGGCTTTCATATCCCGGATACATTTCCCATAGGAAAACCTGTTTTCATGCCAGACGGCAGTGGGATCTAACTCATTCTGGGCTACCGAAACAATATGATCAAAGTCTGCTGGTTCATCCAAATTCCAAACTGTATAATAATCCTCATTCTCCGGTATATCAGGAATACCATAAATAGCATTTATAATGTGAGGAGTAAACGGCACTGTCCTAGTTCTTAGGTTGACAGAAGTTAACTCACCTTCTTCCGTAGCATTGTGAGTTGCTACCAAAGAATAAAATTCAGCTACTAAGGTGGTGTTAATTTCTCCAGACCTTAAACTGGCTAATTCCATCCAATGCCGCCTTTCAAAAATCTCCTTCACCTCCCTTCCCAAATCCTTAAAATCCAAACCCCTCTCGACTGCAACTAAACACTGTCCAAATTTATTTTTCAATGCTTTCTTAGCTACAAAGAGACGCGTTCTTTCAAAACTAATCGCCAATTCTTCTTCTCATAAAGGCCTAGTTTCTATAATCGAATTTGGGTAGGGATATGCGGTTTGCATTTTTACTAGCTCTTGATGATTCGGCCATTCTACGATAATGACAAAATAACAAAACAACAAAAAAAAACACAAAACAACACAAATGAGTTACACAAAATTTTGGAATTAAATAAAGACTTGCTTAAAAAACGAAATTAAGAAAATAAGTGACTACAATGTTACCTTACAAAGCTTAAAAAGGTTGAAATTTGGCCGGAAAAGATGGAAATTTCGCCGAATAAAAGTTGAAGCTACCCTTGAAAAATTCTTCAATTTAAATGCAACTTTGAAGAGAGGAATGGAAAATGAGAAAAGTATAAGAGGTGAGGTAGTTTAATGGTGATGTTGTGTGATGATTTGAAGAAAAAATTCGAATTGAGGGAAAAGGGAGGGCGGCTGTTTTTAGAAAAATGGAAGAAGAAGAAGAAAGAGGGATCCCGTCCCTTTTTTAGGTTTTTTTAGGTTCCGGATCGATCCGGGGTTAGGTCGGATCGATCCGACCACTTTTTTTTTTTTTTACTTAATAAAACTTCTACAAAATTTAAAAACTTTTATAAAAACTTTATAAAACTTTTAAATAATTTCATAAAGATCCTATTTATAAAATTTTCAAAAGTTATATAAAAATTTTATAAATATTACAAAATTCACGAGGTCCTAATTCCAATGCTTCTAAATCTTCCAGAGTTACGATGTAACGTTCTATCAACCTAACCTTAAGAAATGAGGCGTTGAATTTTCTCTTTGATCTCCATCGGGATTTTCGGATAACCACCTAATCGTCCCTTTCTTAACAACATTCAAACACTCATCCTGTGATTTGGTTGTGCTTTCCTACATTTCCTTCATGCTCACTTTTTCCACAAATTTTCACACCTTCTTAAAAACTTTGCCCTTCTCTTTATCGAACTTCTCGATTTTCCATTACATAGTTCTTTCATCCTGATCTCTCTCAACAATTGCTTGTTTTTCTCAAAACTCAAGCTTCTATTTTAAACGCAACATCTTTATCCAATCCTAATTTCAAAAGCAACATAAAAATTCCTATTCTATCTAAAAAGACATCCAGGTTCTTTTTTACGCTATCCGTAAAAGACGAAACTACTTTAAACATAAATAAAACACATAAAAGTAGAGTAAAGATAGATAGTACACAGTATTCGGTGAGTTTAACTCCTCTGCTTTTCGCTTTCTTGATTTCTCTCGCTTTTTACTTTGTCGGAGGATCGATTAGTAGCATTATTTCTTCTTTCAAAGTGCGGTTCCTTCTCCTTCCACAAATAACTTTACTCTATGGCCATTGGCTATAAAAGTTGTATTTCCATCGCTTAGTTCAACAGCTCAGATTTGTAAACTCGTTACTTTAAATGGACTCGCCCATCTTGATTTAAGCTTTCCGGAAATAACTTTAAACGTGAATTGTACAAGAGCACTCGATTACTACATGGAACTCACGACTATAGATTCTCTTATCGTGAAAGGATTTCGTCGCCTTGTAGATTCGAGCGTTTTCATAAGAATCGAGACGGAATTCTTCTAGTTACATCAATTGAAGCAATCTATGATCACCGACAACTGCCTTAGGATCGAAATTCAAAATTTAATAGCCCGTATAGGCTCGGTGTTCTAACTCAACCTGGAGATGACAAGACTTACCAAAAACTAACTTATAGGAGAACAACCAATTGGTGTTTTAAAAGTCGTTCTATATGCCCATAATGCATCGTCTAGTTTAATCGCCAGCTTTTTCGATTTGAATCCACCGCTTTTTCTACAATTCTTTTGATTTCTCTATTAGACACCTCTACCTCGACCACCGGGTTTATGGATGATAGGCGTTCTAACTTATGCGTTACACCATATTTTTCAATTATCTTGGTAAATGGTCTATTACAAAAGTGTGAACCTCTATCACTAATGATAGCCCTCGGAATGCCATAACGTGTAAATATATTCTTTTTAAGGAATCGTATGACAACTTTGGTATCATTAGTGGGAAGAGCTTCAGCTTCTACCCATTTCGAAACATAATCTACCATTACTAGAATAAATCTTTTTCCAAAAGATATAGGGAATGGTCCCATGAAATCTATACCCCAAACATCAAATAACTCACATTCTAAAATAGGTTGCATAGGCATTTCATGTTTTTTAGATACATTTCCCCATTTTTGACAAGATTCACAAGATTTGACATACTTATAAGCATCTCTATATAGCGTAGGCCAATAAAAACCACATTGTAAAACTTTAAAAGCAGTTTTCCAACCTCCATGATGACCTCCTGCCTCACGATCATGACAAAATGATAAAATACTTAAAATTTCATTATCAGGCACACACTTTCTGATTATCCCATCCGAACATTTACGGAAAAGGTCCGTTCCTCCCAAAGAATAAAATTTTAAGTCATAAAAGAATTTCTTCTTCTCACTAAGTCCAATGAGACGGAATATAATCACAAAGTTAAGTAATTAATGATATCTCCAAACCAGGTGACATTTCCTTAGAAGGAATTCTATTCTTTAATAACCTGCATGGTTGAAGGAGTATCTATTCTAAAAGTTGCTCATCAGAAATGAATCTTTAATTTCTATTCCCTTTTCTTCATCATTTTCCATTCTACTTAGATGATCCGCTACTACATTCTCACTTCCTTTTATCTTTAATTTCAATATCAAACTCAAGTAAGAGAATCCATCTAAGAAGACGTGGTTTCGCATCTTTCTTACTCAGTAAATACTTCAAAGCTGAATGGTCTGTATAAATTATTACCTTAGAACCAACAATATACGATCTAAACTTATCTAAGGCAAAAATTACAGCCAACAGTTCTTTTTCTGTAGTTGTATAGTTCAGTTGAGCTGCATTTAACGTATGAGATGCATAGTAAATAGCTTTGAGAATTTTGTTATATCTTTGTCCTAAAACTGCTCCTACAGCTAAATCACTGGCATCACACATAATCTCAAACGGTAAATTCCAATCTGGTGCTATTAGCACTCGGTGCGAGAGTTAATCTCGCTTTTAAGGTCCGAAAAGCTTTTTACATTTACTATCGGGTTAAAAGGTACTTCCTTTTCAATCAAATGACTTAGAGGCTTCGCTATCTTTGAAAAATCTGCAATAAATCTCCTATAAAATCCTGCATGTCCAAGAAATCCTCTTAGAGTCCTTAGATTAACTGGTGGTGGTAATTTTTCAATTACTTCAACCTTAGCTTTATCAACTTCAATTCTATTTCGAGATTCGATGGCCTAGAACAATTCCTTCGATACCATCAAATGACATTTTTCCCGCTTTAGAATTAAATTGGTATCCTCATGCGTTGTAACACTCTTTCTAAGTGCGATAAACATTTACCAAAAGAATCTCCGTAAACACTAAAGTCGTCCATAAAATTTCCAAGAATTTCTCAACCATATCGGAAAATATAGCCATCATGCATCTTTGAAACGTAGTGGAGCATTACATAAACCAAACGGCATTCTTTTATACGCAAAGTTCCATAAGGACAAGTGAAAGTAGTCTTCTCCTATCTCTCTTTGCAATGAAAATTTGTAAATAACCCGAATAACCATCTAAGAAACAAGAATATTTATGACCACTTAACCGCTCCAACATTTGAACTATGAATGGAAGTGGATGATGATCTTTCTTAGTATGATCATTTAGTTTCCTAAAATCAATGCACATTCGATAACTTTGTAATTTCTCTTGTTGGAATCCATTCATTCCTATCATTTTCTTTCACTTTGTGAAACCTCCTTTCTTTGGTACCACTTGAGTTGGACTTACCCATTCACTATCCGATATGGGAAAAATTATTCCCATCTCTAATAGCTTAATGACCTCTTTCTTAACAATTAACTGCAAATTTGGGTTGAGGCGGCGTTGCGGTTGAATACAAGGCTTAGCATCTTCCTTCGAAATTATCTTATGAACGCAAATCTCGTGGCTAATACCTCGAATATCAAAGAATCGTCCATCCAAAAGCTTTCTTATGCTTTTTCAACATTCTAAGTAATTGATCTTCTTGTTGCTCGATTAAAGTTGATGAAATAATAATCGGTAATAGATTATCGCCTTCAAGAAAAGCATATTTGATTTAAAGGTAATGGTTTCAATTCCAGTTCTTTGGCGGATCTTATTGACGATTTAAGAACCGGTCCTTCTAGTTCTAATTCCAAGTACTTATGCCATGGTGGTTTAAAGGTAAAACTTTCGTATCTAAAGAAAGAATTATCTCTTTCTTTTCAATGTCTTCCTCATCTTCTTTATAGATAGACGAGTTAAGCATTCTTCTAATCTGTCTTCAAAAGTTGGTAAATCGATTATCATAGACGAATGAATATCTTCTATAAAAGAACATGATTCGAAGATGCATGATTCATAGCTTTGAAAATATTGAAAGTAACTTCGTCTTCATTGACTCTTAAGATTAATTCTCCTTTCTTGAACATCGATTAAAGTTCTTCCTGTAGCTAGAAATGGACGACCTAGAATAAGAGGTGCTGAATAACCGTCTTCCATTTCCATAACTACAAAGTCTCTTGGAAAATAGAATTTGTCTACTTTAACCAATATGTCCTTTATAATTCCTTTAGGGTACTTAATCGATCTATCTCGCCATTTGCGAGTCATTTCGATCTTAGTAAGCTTTCCTATGCCTAACTTTCTATAATCCTCATAAGACATGAGATTTATACTCAGCTCCTAGATCACATAAGACCTTCTTAAACAGAAAATCCTCCAATTTCACACGGAATGGTAAAACTACCAGGATCTTTTAGTTTAGGTGGTAACTTATCTTGGAGAAATTGCGGAACATTCTTCATTTAGGCATATGTTCTCATATTCCTCTAATTTTTTCTTGTTTGACAGAATTTCTTTCAGAAATTTTCCATAGGCAGGTATATTAATCAGAGCTTCGATAACAGGGATATTAACTTGAATATGACGAAAAGTGTCAAGGAAACGAGCATACTTCTTATCAGTTTTTGCCTTTTTGATTTGATCTTTAGGAGGGTAAGGTAAAGATTCTAGATCTATGACCTTTGGCTCCTTTGTCAGTTTCTCTTTTCCTTTTTCCTTAAACCTTTGAGTATTACTCAGTTGCCATGTTTCAGGTTCTTGAATTCTTTCTTTTAAATTGTTCCCTGAATCAATCTCTACTTCAGATTCCTTCATTTCTTCCTGTTTTTCATCTTTGTTTTCATTATCTTCCATTCTAATGTGTTCCTTAAATAAAGTCCTTAAATCTTTATCCATGGGATCTTTCGAATCCTTGGGATTTTTACCCAATTTTTCCTTTCACTTTCGTGTTCGAACTTTTATTTCTTTTCAAGAAATTGTCTATAATTTCTTCTTCCTCATCTCAGAATTCAAGTTCATCTTTAGTTTTATCATTCTTACCATCTAAGTCATCTTCTACTTCATTATTCCCAAAGTTTTCAACTCCATTACTTCCACTCGAGCTTCCTACTTCTCGTAACTACAACATTTACCTCTCTTGGGTTCCTTTCGGTGTTACTTGGTAATCCTCCTGGTCTCGCGTTATTACGCTCACCTTCCTACTCAAATGATCTTCCATATTCCTTAATGAGGCTTCTATCGTTCTCATTCTGGTATCATGTCCACTCATAGATGTTTTCATTGAACTCATATCCTTAGTGACTGTACCAATAGAAGTCACCATCGTTTCTATATTTTTAGCTTGAGTAGATACTACACCCATCATATTTTCCATTAGTTTTTCCCATTTTTCAACTCCTTCTGCAGGTTGAGTTGAACTTTGAGTTACTGGTATACTTTGAGTAGTATGTTGAGGATAGGATCTAGGTAATGATTGTAAATTCTGATTAGATGTGTTTTCTTGATAAACTTGATTATTATTCAAGTTCCTATATGAAACTGGATACGGCGGTTGTCCTTGCTTGCTAGGGTTTTCAGACCATCGATAAGTAGGGTGATCTCTTCTAATAGCATTGAACGAGTTTGAGTAAGCATTGTTTAAATTTCTATGCTGCTGAAGAAAACTCACCTCCTCTCTTGAGTATCCTGTCGGTTCTTCAATCCCTAGTGGTATTTTATCCTGATTTGAGTATTCAGTTGGTGTACTATTTTCTGAACTTTGATTTTTGTTTGATTGTAGGCCATCAAATTTCCTACTTAAATTTTCTAAATGTGCTAGAACTTCAGTATTAGACGTACATTCTCCTGCAAAAGCTACTTTTCTGGTGCTAGAACCGGTTTCCCACATTCTGTTATTTTTGGAAATCTTTTCTATGGCATCGTAAACTAATTGAGCCTCACTCATCATTAAAGAACCACCACATGCATGGTCTACATCAGCACGTGAATCTTTTCTTAATTTACGACAGAAAAGTTGAATTTGCATGTCTAAGGAATAACCATGGTCGGGACACGCTCTTAACAATTTTTTAAATCTTTCCCACGCATTCCCAAGCGCTTCTTGAGATCCTTGTCTAAAATTAGCAACCTCGACTTTTAATTCCAAATTCCGTCCGGAGAGTGAAGTATTGTTTCAGAAATTCAGTTTGAATCTCCTCCCAACTTGTAAGTGAATGATGTGGAAGAGACATAAACCAATCTCGGGCTCGTCCTTTTAGAGAAAAAGGAAACATAGTCATCCTTGTTAATTCCTTGTGAGCACCTTGACTTTTGGTCAGATTGCACGCTTCTTCAAAAGATAGAGATGATGATGCGGATCTTCATCATCTTCTCCTAGGAATTGGGCTCTTGCGTCAATTAAACCAAAAAGATGAGATTTAATCTCGAAATTATTCGCTCCTTCATTAGGTAAAAGTATGGGATTATTAGTCTGATTTCTTCTTATGGTTTGGTCACAGATAGGCCTTGGGTTTACTGGGTTGTTACGATTATTCTGGTTCCGATTCTGATTATTTCTATTATTATTATTATTTTGATTATTAAGGTTAACAGGGTTTTGTCCATGCCCTAGAGCATGTTCCACCCTTTTGTTCAGTGTTTCATCACCGATTTCACCATTCTCGTATTTCTGCTTGAAGATGATTCGTCAGATTTCCTCGACTAGTATGACCACGCTTTCTCTCTACTTTAACGCGCTTTCGTAAGTGTTTATGTCAGCTTATAAGGAGTGAGTGGGGCCTTACCACTTCGGTCATCAACTAACTAAAATAGAAAATAACACGAAATTGATAGTAGTAAAAAAAAAAAAAAAATTGGTAACTTACCTATAAGGTAAGTACCGGCGAAAAATAAAATTAGAAATGAGATAAGAAAAGTGTTGACTTATTCTCGAAAATTTTGAGCTAATATAAGTAGTAACCATAGACACAAAAAAGAAATTAGCGTCGTTCCCGGCAACGGCGCCGAAAAGTCGACGTGGCCTTTTCTAGTGCTAATACTAGTCCTTAACCGACGATTGTATCGGGTCAAACTCAGAGTGCTAGTATGGTGAGTCGAGTATCGTATCCTCGAGGAACTTTGTAATTCTTCTAAGTGTGGTTAAACACCAAAGAGTCATTATTAACTCGATCTAAACCGCAATTTTATAACACGTATCACTACTATTCTAGTCAACATAAAATAAATACGTAATTTAAAAGTTATTCTAATATAATATATATAGATATATAAATATATATAGATGTGCATAAGTTGCAAAGTATATATATAGATATAAATATATAGATGCCAAATATATTATTAGAGAACTAGCCAAAGTTTATATAATTGATTTATACGATATTTTCAATGAATGGAATGTGCTCGATCTTTAGGTTCAATTGAGTAAATGAAACGGTGCACTCCTAAGGTTAACAATTCATCCTCACATTAGCGTGTGAAATTGTCATATGTCCATTGTCATCACCCAAAGTCCACAATCATTACGGTTTTTACGAACAGTCCCGAGTACGATTCTACCTTTAGATAAAAAGGAGTCATTCCGTTCATCAAACGGTCAATTTAATTTAAAGGCTCCGGTTGTCAAGGCCGGGCGATTCAACTTTCCGGTTTAAGTTTCAATTAAACTGATGATTTTAACATTATTACGATCTTGAGTACAAATTTTAATAAGATTCATCTTTTAGGACAAATCGCCCCGGGTAGAAATCGGGTTCCGTTGTCACGCTTTCACTCGCCAATTTTTACCCTCCGGTTTTTCTATTAACGAGTTCATAACTTAATTACGAGGTGTCAATTCATAATTCGATTATGAATTCTTTCAAGTCAAACTTTATCAATAGAAAAAGATTCAATTAACTCAATTTTATTCAATTTTACTTAGACAACATTCCTTTACCGAAAAGATCGAAATAAAACGATTACATAACTTTGGCTAGTTATTAGATTTAGCCTACTAACATTTTACGAAAATATAAACAGACAAAACAAACATAAATACTTTAGAAATTTTACCCGATTACAACGATTGAATTAGAAGCTGTATTCTTCCGGATGCTACAACAACTTCAACAACATTGATCTTCTGATAATTTCTCGAGCATTATAACGATACTACTCTATTTATGGCATAAGGCCTATATATATACATACTACTACTACTAAAAAAGAGGTGAAGAAAATATATTTGGTACCCCTATGTGTGCTGCATAAGTCGCTTCTATTTATAGGCATATTTTCCCCAGCCGGATCGATCCGAAAGGGCCGGATCGATCCGGGAATAAAAATATTATCCCAGGATATTCTCTGCAGGCCACATGCTTTGGTCTAATCATGATGTTTCCTCGGATCGATCCGAGGTAAATCCGGATCGATCCGGATAGATTTTTTCCAATCTTAATCCGAAACTTGATAAAATCATAACTTGAGCTCTGGATCTCCAAATGACATAATTCAAGATGCGTTGGAAAGTTCTTGAGGAGATCTACAACTTCCATGAAGACTTCTTTTTCAGAAAATGCCTTTTTGATGGGCCATTTGTTCGTCGAAAATATAACTTGATACGGCGTCACGAACCATTGATCCACTTGAACTTTAAATCTCGTGGCACTTCCTTTATTCCTTCAAAAGATATGATTTTACTCCACAAAATGTCGTCACTCGGGGTCTTGGTTTACCTAAGGTCTGTAAAATACCAAAAATACCCCCGTGAATCTGACACGACACTCCGGTTATTAACCCGGTACAAAATTTATAACTTTTTATCATTTTTACTAGATTTTTATAGTATTTAGATTTATTCATAGCTATTAATATTTTATAATATTATCTGTTATAATTACTTATATTTTATATAAAAATAGTCGATAACGTATATAAAACATCGTAATTTTTATCATATAAATGTTATACATCAGAAACCATCCTTAACTTGTTTAAGGATATTCTCAACATTCACCAGATTTACTTTCATTCTTTCTCATGACTCTTCATAGACTATGAACACCTTGCATTTCTTTTATGATGGTTCCTATCACTGTAGCAAAGGAAACCTCTATAAGCATCATCTTTCACCTTATCTTTAGGACTAACGTCCTAACACAGATAGATCTTGAGAATACCGGCTAGCAGTATATCCTGTTGCGATCTATGCTAAACTCTTTTAGCATCACATCTATAAAGGTAAACTATAGTCTAACAGCAGTTAAATGTATCACTATAGATTCTTATTTAAAAAATAAGAACTGCTTATCCAAGTGCTTTCGTGAAGACCTTGAACTACCAAACATTAATTGACTGTGACATGGGGTGATAATTCCCGAGAGAGATATCCAATACCTTACTCAAAAATGGTAACACACTCCCACTTTCCCTCTTGCACATTGGGCATATCCTTTCTTTTGACTAAATCAAACTCCTTTGATTATCAAACAAAGAAATTGTCTAGAGAAACTTGGCTGAGTCCATAAATGGACCTCGTGGGCTTATATATCATGTTATCGTCTATGAGCATCGGGCTGTTTCCCCAACTTCTTCAACACTATCATATAGCCATGATTCAAAGTTATAACAAGAATAGTCTGAATAGAACCGGGCTCGACTGGTAGCATAAAAATAATTACAAGGTTTACACCCTGTACCCTTCAGCCACCACTTTACCCTTTTGGTAATCATATTACTATCCATGTCAGCCTTTCAGGGACATTCCCTCGAGGTAATACAGACTAAGTTCATAACCTGGTTGTCATTGATGGGATCTAAATAAGACATTATGGCTCCTGGCCATATCTCTCAATCTAGCCTTTCAAACATTCCTTCATAATTTGTGAGATATTCATTCTTCAAGATGAACATACCATCAGCCTTTTCAGGCTTGAGGTTATCCACAGACTTATAGAACTTTTGTGTGCACTGAGCAGTGTCCTACACCTCATCACCATGTGGCGTCTGCTCACGTTCTTATGGTTGAATATCTCCTTGTGGTTCTCAAACTACTTTTGAGATCTAAATTTACTCCCACTGTTTCTTTTGGAAGAAACACTTCCTCTAGAAGACTTACAGACAAACACCTTTTGCTCCACGGATGAGTAAATAATATTTAGCATACTTGCTAAGATATTCGACAAAGTTGCATATGTCATACTAGGCTCCATGCCTTTCTGACTTTGCCTATGAGAACTTCAAATCATCGGTTAAGATAGATTTGACATTATCCCCTTCCATATCTAATATGGAATTTGTTTAACCTTTATTCTTTGGAACTCGGTTAAGTATATGTATTTTATAAGGGCACAATCCCGAAACGGGTAAGGGATACTTTGCATGGCTTACGTCACACCTTTATCATATAAAGTGTTGTTTCTATTTTAGAAGCACAATTTGATTGTGTATCCAAAAATGGTATCCTTCAAGGGGGAATCTTATTCCTTTTTAAACAACTTCTGAAACACACTTCAGGTATTAATTACTTCAATCTAATTGAAGATAAATTCCTTAGTAGTTTATCAAACTCATATTCGTGCTAGCTCGAACTTTTCGGGCTTTCCGAATTATGCACTTTACTGAGTACACTTGACTATTTCTAAAAATAGTCATAGAGATTAACAAAAGTTATTTGTGGTATTAATTGTCATGAGCCAATAAACATCGGTATGTTTAGGCTTTGGACAACTTTCTAGATTTTATATCCATTTCATGAAAGGGTATTTTAGTCATCTTTAGATAAGATACGTATTACCCACATGATTCATAACCACATGGTTCAGACATCATCAGAACGACATCTGATCACACCATTCCCCTCCATAGAGACTATGTCTAGAACGACCACCAAATATTAAGGATAACAACCATATAAATATTTAGTTGAGATTTCATCACATATATCAACTATATAGTGACATCAATCTTGTATGTTAGATTCAGTGACCTTTCAACTTTATCAGAATAACATTTATTCTTTACAATTGAATATGACTACTAAATCCTAACAAGTAACTGAGAATCATGTTCTTCATAAGAACCGGATTATCAGTCTACTAGAATCAGAATACAATGCCGAAAATGTCGCAACATTTGCTTCAATTTTTGTATCTTAATGCATCACGTATTTAATCTTTCTAATTTAATCATACTCGTAAGATATCATATATCTAAGAGTTGACTTGAACTTATATGGATTTATCTCAACACACTTGCCTAGAATAAAGACTTCGATAAGATCTCTTATGTTAAGCAAATGCCCTAACTTCATTTTTAATCCTTTAAGCACTTATGAATATTCCTTAGTGCAGTCTTCCTAAGACTTAAGAAAGATCACAAGAGCTGTGTTTTTAATTTCCTTTCATAAAGAAAATATAAAGTTTATTAAATAGTTTATTTAACCTTTTGAATCGTATTGAAAACATTGACTATTAATTAACCTTTAAGGATTAAGAAATAAGTCGATATTTAAATCTTACAATTTTGTAAACAACATTTTCAAAATTCGATGTGGTCATTCTTATCCAACGTTTGAATTAATTGTCATCGTGATGACGGAATGATCATATTGGATCGTATCCAAAGATATATTAATTCATTGAAACTTATTTCAAGTGATTTAAACATATCACGAGCTTCCGCTTTTCATTAATAATTAATGTCTTGGAGCACTGCATCAAATATGTAGTCTCCTTGTCTCTAACTACTATAACGGGGTTGCTTGCGTCATTTCTTATTTTAAAAGGAATAAAATTACTTAACCATACTTGAGAACGATTCTCAAAAGATAACAGTCATAATTTGGTTTTACTAATCGAGAATAAAAACATAAACATAAAGTTTGCTAAAACTACAACATAAAAATAAAGATAAAAGAGTGTTGTTGTTTATACACGCAAAATCAAAAATGGTCTTATGGTTTATTATTTTGCTCCCACTAGTCAACTACTCCCAATTGACTTTGAAGAATTTTTCAAAAATTCTTTAGTGGACAAGATCCCATTAAACTCATCACACCCCTCGCTTTGGTGGGTGGGCCTAAAATAGTCTAACAAGTAGACAACTCTTTTGTCAATCGTATCTTATACGACTCTTGTTGTTTGACTAGTCAACTCTTTGATGATTTTTCATCTTATGAGATAGTCAAACCCTTGCCTATAAAATCCAATCGACCCCGCTTTGGTTGGTGGCCGAGGGAATTCTTTGTCAAGTCATAACCTCAATATTCGTGAGATCTCATACGGTCATATCTTGATAATGACGATATACCCGAGGTAGGTCAACCCCCTGCTTTGGCTGATGAGTTGGATCCGAACAATGGCTCTTCACCGTCATTATAATATGGGAGGCAATTTCGAATTGATTCTTTTGAGGTGGAAGTATTTATGTAAATTAATTCACTTAATGTAATATTCTAATTTTCGGGAAAGGGCAGACGTGTCATTTTGCGAAAACGAAATATTATTATTCTGACTTCTTTTATTGGAGTTAAATTTTATAAGATAAATATATATATATTTTGAATATATATATATATATATATATATATATATATATATATATATATATATATATATATATATATATATATATTTTAAGGAAATCGATTTTAAGGAAAAGGGTAATTAAGGAAAATAAGGGATTAGGTTAATTATTGGGATTTTTCTATTTAAGGAAAATAAACCCCAAACATTTTTCCCTAATTATTCTTATCGATTTTCCACCTCCAATTCATCTTCGTGTGAGAGAGCCAAGCTAGAAATGAGAGCTTGCTATCAATTTCTAAGTCGGATCTTAACGGTTTTCGATCGAGAATAGGGCATCGGAATCGCCGTAAAGAGAGCGTCGATTCAATATCGAAAAGTTGGAGCTTTTCCCAAGGTTTCTCTGCAAAGGTGTTCGTTTCTTTGTAGTATTTCGGGTTTTGGCTTGGATTAGCTTGCTTAGAAGGTAAGAGGCTCTTCCTACAATTTTAATTATTGTTATTGAGGTTTAGATCAAGATTTTTGATGCGTAGATGCAAGAAAGTTGTGCCTTTTCGTTGATCAAAGGATCATAGACGTTTAGATATGTTTTCTACGCTTTCTTGTCTTTGGCGAGGTTAATTAGGTTAGAAATGATTCAGAAATCGAGTTGTGAAGATTTTAGCGTTTTGGGAAAACCCAGTCGGACGGGCGTCAGCATTAGGCAGACGGGCGTCTGAGACCCTAGTAACTCAAACGGGCGTCTGCACTAGGCAGACGGGCGTTTGAGGTCAGAATTTTGATTCAGGATGTAGCTGTTTTTGACGGACAGGCGTCCGAGGTTAGTGGACGGGTGTTTGATTACGGACGGGCATCCGAGGTTAGTGGACTGGCCTTTCTAGAGGCACCAGGAGTAGAGGGTACTCGTTGTGGATAACTCTGCTGGCCCAAGGGCACTAAGAGTAGAGGGACTTCATAGGTGAATAGCTTTGCTGGCCATTAAAGGGCACCAGGAGCAGAGGGACTTTACAATTGAATAACTCCGTAGGTTCATAAGACCCCAAGTACGGAGGGACTTCACCGAACGCGTATACTATCGGGAATAGCCCGTGGCTATTGGTGTGATCCACCAATAGGTTGCACCCAGATGTCTCGTGGTGGGCAGCACCATGCGTAGTGCCCTTGAATGCGGATGTAACAAAGATAAGCTAAGTTAGAAACAGTTAGTCATGACATGTTGATGGACATGAAGTGAACCCTAGATTGAGTCGGTCTCATAAAGATAATTAAAATAATAAACTAGTTAAAGAGCCTTAATTAAATTGTAGCTTCTACTTCTTACTATGTATAATATACTTACCTCAAATGCATGTTATTTATGTGTTTGGGGAGAGAAGCGAATGAGTAATCCCAGCGATTCGAGGAGGACTTTGATGACGACGCGCTTAAGGACGCTGGGTTGAAGGCTTTATTTATTTATATTTATATTCACTAGACTTGTTGTCATTGGGGAATTTCTCGTAATTTTCTTTAGTACTTGCTTTCATAGGATTTCGTACATTGTTACGTTTCGTTTGGTTTTCCAATGTAATAAATGTTACATTTCTATCTTTAGAATGTCGATTTCTATTCTTAGTAGCATTTATGATGTTTCGCCGAGTCTTTTGAGCTTCCGTTTTGCTAAACTCGATACGACGTAGAAGTGGCTTACGTGTAATATTTGATTTATTTAATATTATACGTGCCGAGCGTTTCGTTTCCGGATAAGGACTCGGTGTCCGGGAACGGGGCGTTACACTTAATTAATTTTAATTCGGTCTTATCAAGTATATCTATCTCTATAGACATACATCCAACACATTCTTCTAGATCGTGCCTAGTTATGCATCTATCGTATCATATAAAATAAATAAAAGCACAAAATAAATAAATGTGTAAAGTAACCGGTATGATCATGGACTATTCCTAGGTGCGGTTTCGAATACAAAGTGACGAAACCGCGGGGACAATCTAAAAGTAGCTGCAACCGCCAACAGGATCTTTAATGCGCCATTCTCCAATGGGATCTTTACTTCGTCTTTCTTTGGTCTCCATCTTCCGCTCCATTCTTGTTACATAAATTTTATCTAATAAAATAAATACACCCGCCGCACAGGGGGGGGGGGGAGGGGAGCTAACGGGAATGAGATAATGTAGAAAATAAACTAGGTCACGTCTTCAAAATGGCCTGGGACAATTTTAAACCATCAAAAAATAAATCATTCGCATCTATCCTATTGGTCGAGTCCATGATCAATCGGGGTCCATATAATCATATTATATCTACTATATCTAATCCATACAATTATATCTTATGAAAAATATAAAACTAATAAAACTAACAACTTATGCCTTAATTAATCGATTAACGTTTAATCTATTAAATAATTTTATCTAATCAATTAACAAATTAACATTTAATTAATTAATTGATTTTAATCGAAATAAAATTACCGGTTAATTTTAAACGATTTCAATTTTAATTTTAATCAATTAGAACTATTCAAAAAAAATCAAAATTAAAATTAAGTCTCTTTATTTCATTCCTTTTGATTCCTAATCAAAAGAGATGCCTTTGGTTTCCTAAACCAAAAGGCATCTCCCTTGGCAATTTCCAAAATCAAAATTTTGTGGCCTTTTCCAAAATCAAATATTTTGAAAAGGGCCTAGGCCTATTCCAAATAAAATTTGGAATGACCTAGATTATTAAAGGCAAATCATATTTACCAATTAATGCCATGTGGCATCCCAATGGTCCAAACTATTTGAATCATTAGTTGGCCACATAACATTAACTTAAACAAAAGAGGAATTATCAATCACAACTATGAACCATATAGAAACTCAAAATACACAAAACAAAATTTCGGAGATCCATCAAAAAGTAGCACCACCGAAGCCGACCGCCCCGGGGGAAGCCGCCGCCGTTGAAATTCCCGGTGGGGTGCCGCCGCCGACGGTCGAGCACCCCAAAAGCAGACTCTTTTTTTTTTTCTTTTCGTGTATCGTTTTTGCGAATCTAAAATCTTTCATATTTTAATTACATGATTTAAACGATAACATTAACTACGCAAATTAACATGCTTATTGCTTAAGCTCAAGCTCGCCCCGATACCACTCGTTAGGAAATCTACGCGGGAACGCAGTGGAATTCAAAATTTGTTTCTAGGATCGACTTTGTTTTAACAATAAACATAAAAGTAGTAGACGGTGGTTACCTTGCTTGATCTAAAAGATTGACGCTTTGACCATCTAAGGAGAGTAGCGATGCACGGAGCCGCCTGCCGCTCGGCCTCAACCGCTAGTCCACACGACAACTTTGCCGGAATCCACCATTGGATTGCTACTAGAAAAATCCGCCTTAGACCGGCCTTTTCTCTCTCAAAATCTCTCTAAGAAGCTCTCTATTTTTCACAAGAACTATTAGCTCTTAGAATTGTGATGTACAAAAGAGCTAGCCAAGCCTCCCTTAAATAGGGTGACCTGTGCCCCTACTGTTTCCAATCTGATTGGGATTAGCTTCCTAGTAGATTGAGGAGAAATAAAACCTTTTCCTATAAAATTAAGGAAAATCCCTTTGATTGATTTATCTCTTTTATTATAATATCTTATATTAAATATATGTCCAAGATATATATTGACAATATCTTATCTTGAATATATCTTTATCTTATTACCATAAATCTATTTTTCCAAAATCAATTAATATCCAATATTAATATTATGGTAATCTTAATAATTAAATTGCACAATCCAAGTGTATCATAATACACTATTATTGGCGCCTCCTTTAGCCTAATATTGGCATCCAGAATATTCTTTAATTAATATAATACTATGAGTAATTAATTAAGAAAATAAATGTATATCATATATATGTATATATATATATATATATATATATATATATATATATATATATATATATATATATATATATATATATATATATATATGTATATATATATACATATATATGTATATATATATACATATTTAATTAATCAACATAATTAATATCTTGTATTATATCTATTCATAATAAATAAATACCACCATATTAATTTACCACTATAACCTTTATAGTATGAGATAAATCCTTTCCTTATTTGGTTATCAATTATAATCACATTTTAATCCGACTTGATGTTCATATGTGTGTGACCCGATATGCTTCCGAATATGTTGTTCGTAGACACAAAGTGCAAATTACGAAAATGCCCTTCATGCCTAACGATCACGGGATAGCGTCTAGCAACACACCGTGACCCCCAATCATCGGAAGAGTCAAATGCAATGACTACTACCTTTCATGTGAAACAGTTACCGTGTAAATAGAATCCTATTGCTGTAATAATATCCATACAGTCGTTTGTCGAGTGTCAAACATCAACGACCGTATCTTATAATCTGGATATAATGCTCTATCGAAGTAACTTATTTACTTGCACTTTGCAAAGATTCATGAGAGTAAGATATTCCATATAAGAAGACCCTTTCGGATATTCACCCCTACTGATAGGGTACGCAAAATCTGGATGACCAAGCATGTGTACTCCGCATGCTTCAGTATCACACCCAATCACTACCGCATGATCGCCCTATGGCTAAGGGAAACCTCAATAGTGTCAAAGCATGACAATACACACCGTGATGCCATGAAGACTCCGGTCCTAAGAATAATTACACAACCGTCACATAGTGTGACACTTAACAGTGTAAATAGGTCAGTCTAACATACGCATTCTCTAATACACGTCCACGTACAGTCTAAGTGTCTCTATACTTCGATAGACGAGATCTATCCCTGTCCTTAAGGACAAAAGACATCTAATACGTTTTGCTGTTTTGTACTATTAATGCCCTGCTTAATAGTACATAAGCCTAGACATTTAAGTATCAAACTTATTAAAGTGATTAGAGATCTCATCAACCATAATCGCTTATCATGGTTTCTCTATCACAGTTTAAAACTAATGATGTTATCATATAACAATTCACAATTGGTTCTTTAAAAGAGAAAATATATGACAACAGAAAAATCATTTAATATATGTATAAAAATAAAGAAATAGTAGAAATGATCCGACCCGGTCAGATCCGGTCCAACCCTATTGGGTTTAGGACCCTATTTCAACATCAACTAGCAGGCATTGGAACCCTCAGCAGAATGGGGTTGCTGAAAGAAGAAACAAGACTTTGAAGGAAGCATGCTGGACAATGATTAGCGAGGCAAAGTTAACAAAAGGTATTGGGCTGAAGCAACCAATACAACATGTTAGATACAGAACATAACTTCCATAAACAAAAAGCTTGACAAGACACCTTATGAAATTTGGAATGGAAGAAATCCTAACATATCCTATTTTCATCATGTTGGGAGTAAATATTTTATCATGAATCATAAGGAGCAACTGAAGACTGTCCAACCAAAATATATATGATGAAGGAATTTTCGTGGGCCACTCTTCAATAAGCAAGTCTTTCAAGGTGCTAAACAAAAGAACACTTAAACATGAAGAATCTATACATGTTATGGTTGATGATCCAAAGTTCACTGTAATACAAGATGAATATGTTTCAGAACCAGCTGTAAATCTAGAAATCACAGACCCTGAATATAGGATATTATAAGAAAGTAAAGTGAAATAAAAGTCTTAGAATCCTGAAGTGAAGGTATACCCAATGTTGCCCCACTGAAGGACTTGTTGACACTACTACTGATACATAAACTGATATAGCTTAAGGATCTACTGATCCCCCTACTGAATCTGCAGCAGACCCTCCTGAAAATCAAGCTCCAGTAAATCAAGCACATAATGATTTACAATGGTTGAAGGATCACCCTGGTGAACAAGTAATTGGAGATGTGTCTGCAATGTGTCAAGACTAGAAGACAACTAGAAGCTATGTTCATTTGTTTTCTATCTCAACTGGAACCTAAATCTATTGAAGAAGCAATTGCTGATCCTGAATGGATAATTGATATGAAAGAAGAACTCAATGAGTTTGAAAGACCAAGTATGGACACTAGTTGAAAGGCCTGATCATGCAAATATCATTGGTTCAAAATGGGTTTACAGAAATAAGTTGGATGAATATGGTACTATTGTTAGAATTAAGGCCAGACTAGTTGCAAAGGGCTATTCACAGGCAAAAGGAATAGACTTTGATGAGACATATGCCCCAGTTGCAAGATTAGAAGCTATCAGATTGTTTTTGGCATATGCTGCACACAAAAACTTCAAAGATTACCAGATTGATGTAAAAAGTGCATTTCTAAATGGAATTTTGTAAGAAGAGGTTTATGTACAACAACCTCATGGCTTTGAAGTTAAATATCAAGAAGATAAAGAGTATAGACTTAACAAGGCACTTTATGGATTGATACAAGCACTAAAAGCTTGGTATGAGACCCTCTCTCAATTCTTGGTGAATAATGGTTTTACCAAAGGAACCATTGATAAGACTCTTTTCAGGAACAATGAAGGAGACAACACTCTACTGGTGCAAATATATATGGATGACATTATATTTGGTTCTGAAAATGAAGTACTATGTGAAAAGTTTGCTAATCTCATGAAAAGTAAGTTCAAGATGAGTATGATGGGTGAGATGAACTACTTTTTGGGACTACAAGTTAAGCAAGTGGAAGATGGAATCTTTATTCATCAAAGAAAGTATACCAAGGAGAGTGCCAAGAAGTTCGGTATGGAAAATAGCACAAGAGTTTCAACTCCTATGGGTACAAGTATCGATTGGATGAAGACAAAGAATGTAAGGATGTTGGTCGACTTTATACGAAGAATGATAGGAAGTCCATATATCTCACACCAATGAGACTGATATATATCTTTTACAAAGAGGTGTTTGTGCAAGATTTCAATCAAAACCTAAAGAAAGTCACTTAGCTGCTGTCAAAAGGATACTCAAGTATCTAAAAGAAACTTTTGGAGTAGGGATATGGTACTCAAAGGATGGAAGCTTCAAAGTAATATCCTACTCAGATTCGATTATCTTTGGATGCAAAATTGATAGAAAAGTACAGCAGGAACATGTCAGTTGATGGGAAATAGACTTGTCTCCTGGTTCAGCAAGAAACATAATTCTATATCAACTTCCACTGCTGAAGCAGAATACATAGCTACTGGAAGTTGTTGTGCACAAGTTCTTGGGTTAAGACAACAATTAAGGGACTATGGGATTGAAGAAAGAGAAATTCCCATAATGTGTGACAACACAAGTGCAATTGCTATAACAGAAAATCTTGTTTTACACTCAAGAACCAAACACATTTATGTGAGACATCATTTCATAAGAGATCATGTTGAAAAGAAAGATGTTGTGGTTCTCTACATACCTAGTGAAGATCAACTTGTAGATATCTTTACAAAGCCACTGGATAAAGATAGGTTTGCTAAGTTAAGAACTGAACTTGGCATCATCAAGGTTTGCTGACCTGCTGATGGTCAGCAGAGCATTGGAATTCACCAAGGGGATAAGTCTTTGCCCTGCTTAGTGCGCTCACTTGGCAAATTAGTCATTGGTATTAAGAATTTCTAAATTCTCTTGAAAATTGGTTAACTGAGCAAATGAAGTTGCCAAAGGGGATTGGTCTTTGCTCTGCTGGGTGAGCTCACTTGGTAGATAAGTCATTTGTATTAAACTTCATCTTATATTATCAGTTGGGTAATTATATGTATTGAATCAGTTGGATGAAAATATGAAGATCAACTGGGTATTCAAGACATCAAGCACTTCTATCCTCGCCAAGCATATCATCGAGTCACTACACTCGATCAATCTCATCAAGGATCTATCTGCTGATAAAGTCAGATTTTAACGAAAGTCAACAAATAAAGTTAATGGATTTTAATCTTATATTTATTACAGCGTTTACAAGGACATAACTGTTTCTTAAAATTAGCGGGGTTATGTAGTGGGACACATGGAATTTTCTTATTGGATTTGACTTGTTCGTGCATTGGGATGGTGCAAATGCAAGTACGTGCCTGGAGAGAGTATACCCAATATAGCTTATATATCAGAAAATATGCAGAGAATTATCATTACATTCTCGTTCAAACACTCAAGCATTTGCATATAATCTTGGAATTATCTTCTCTTTTCTCTCAAAATCACGAAACAAAATGTCTGCTGATGACATTTATCTCGGTTCGAGTCAAAGTGTTCATGGTTATGTTAAAGTTGCCGGTAAAAGAGAGCTTGCAATTAATCTTGGAAGTAGTATTCGGCGGTATGAAAGTCTGGAAAATGTGTTAAACATCAGACTGAAAACAATATCTTACAGAAATGTATGTGATTTTCGGAGGAACAGATTATGAAACAAAACACAAAATAGTTTACAACCACAGTTCATGGTAAGGAGATTCTCATTTCTTCATATTTGTTAAGAGAAGTCTTTGGGTTTGCAAAAGGAAATGGAGCCCCAACAAAACCGGAAAGTATGCAACTTCCCAAAATGACATTTGTTGAATCAATCAAGACTGATCCTGATGAACAATTATCACTTGGAATCAAGTTAAGTATATTTCTTCTGAATATAATCTGCTGAGCAAATACATTTCCAGAAATTTACTAGGGTTGGTTGGAAGTTATGACACTATATCAGGGCCCAAGATTGACTTGATGGTTATAATTTCAAGGAGCATGAAATTTGATTGGGCTGGGTTCTTCATACACTACATGAAGAAGGTTATGACTGAAGAAAGAAAAACAATCAAGAAAAGAATCAAGGAGAAAAAGACAGTCCAATATCTTGGATCTAGATTCTTTATCAAGATAAAACCTTTGGGTTTGATGGTACAAAGTCTGCTGAATCACTTGCAGATTGGTGATGTAACTCCTCAAAGCATCAACAAAGCAAGATACGAGCATGAAGACAATTCACCAATTCTTGGTTTGGATAAGATCAGCCAGAAGAAAATGAACCAAATCTGGAGTTGAGATGAGAAAGGAAGGCTGATTCTAAAGTTGTTGAATCAAGGAAATCAGTGAAGAAAAGGCAGGCTGCTGAACCTACAAAATCAACAGCAACTTCCAAGTCAGATACAAGGAAGATCACTGATATTCTGAAGCCTAAAAAGTCTAAACGACCAGTAGACTCTGCAAAGCCTGCTGATACAAGCATTACAGAAGAATCCCCGGCACCTGCTGAACAACTTAAGGATGAATCAAGAAAAAGAAAGGCAATAATCAAAGAGGTACTTGAACAAGCCCTGTTTGAATCCCCTGAAAGACCACACAAAAGTATCAAACAAGTTGCTAAGAAGAGGATCAAACATGGAAAGGGAAAGGTTTTAAGAACCTTAGAACAACAAAAGGAAGAAGATGTTAAAATAGAAGAAGATGAGGAAGGTGAGAAAGATCCAACTGAATTGGCTGCTGAAGTTGTACAAGATCCTACTGAGAAGGCTAGTGAAGTTGTACAGACACCCACTTTGGATGATACAAAACAGGGGGAAGTAAGGATGGAACAAACCCCTGCTGAGGGAAATGCAACACATGGGGAATAAAGTGTTCAACAGATGGAAGCAGTAGACACTAATATTCCTCAGATATCTAAAGAACCTACTGATATCTTTCTATCTACTAAGGAAACCTTGTTTCATCTGGTGGAGACCTTTGAAGGTCAATCTGTTGAGCCTCAACCTGCTGCAAAAAAACCAACAACGCCTTATGTCAGAAGACCAATGAAACAAAAAAAAGACCCTACCTTGGAAAGAATCTCTCAGTACATTGAATGGAATATGGGGTTTTTTTTATGAGAAACAGAAACCTGCTGCTGAGATGATGACAAATTTTGAAGAATGGGCTTTTGAATTTCTGAGAACCGAGAACTCGTTGCATTTTATAAACCATGAAGAGTTGGTTGCCAGACTTTAAGAAGTTGTAGAATAAGGAAGAAGACAATGAGATATGTTGTTTAAGGATCCAAAGTACAAACCATTTGGTGATTATGATGATTCATCATCTTCTGATTCTGATTATGATCATCCAATGCATCCTGGAGAAACGAGTGGTGTTGTCAAAGAAGGAACAACAGAAACTAAACAAGAAAAATCTGGTGAGAAAGATAAGGGGCAACCTGTTGAACAACAAAGACAGTCTACTGAAGGACAACATGCTGCTGATGTTATTGAAGAAGAAGTGTTAACAATCGAGGCACCACAATCTGTACCAGAAAATGAAGATGGACTGTTTAATACTTTTCTATTGAACTGGAAGCTGAGTTGGACAAAACAACAATTCTAGGAGGTGCTGCCTTAGATGATTCTGCTGAAGTAGAAATAAATGAAAAGATAGATGCTGTATCTGAAGAATCTGTTCAATTTCAAGACATAATCAACACTGAGGGAACTTTGGCAATGTTGATGTGGATCTAAATGTTATTACTGGACAAAGAGCAGTTTTGGAGGAAAACTTAGCAATATTTATTGCTATTGCTGGAGGCCAAAGTGGTCAGTTGGGTGTAGTTGCACCTGCTGGACAACCCATTCTAGTAGTTGTAATTCCAGACACACCTATTGAGCCTATTTTGGTAACTCCCATGATAACACAAGAAAAACAACCTAGAGTTATTGAATCTACATCAGTCACATCAATGAAGATTCAAGAAACAATTGAAGATGTGGTTCAGTTTGCTAGAAATGAGACAACAACTGAACAAAGGTCAGAACTGGTAGTTCAATCTACTAAGGATCAGAGAGTGATTGGACAAAGGTTGGAACTAAATTTGGGATTGAAGGAATCCCCTGTTAACAGTATAGAACCTGCTGAGGAAGATGCCCCTACTGATAACAGAGAAGAAGCTGCTGATGCACAATCAGAAGAGCAACTTCTTGACTATGGTGATAGTGAAGAAGTGTTTGTTGATATAGCTCCTGAAGAAGATCCTATTGATGATCAACAAGCTGCCAATGATGATCTTGTACTGGATTAAGGAAGTCCTAAACCTTATGAGTTAAGATAGCCAAAACCTGATGATGACATGAAAAGGTCTGCTGAGAATATGGTTGGCATTGCTGCTACTATACCAGGTCATATTTTGGCAAAATTGAGGGCTGTTCGAGAAGATATCAACCAGCTGATGGGTCAGCTGAGATCCAATGAACAGAGATTTGAAGACCTTGTTAATTTGGTGGAAAAAAGAGGTAGGACAACTGAGACATCTGCATCAAACATTACCTATCTACAGATTAGATGCAATGATATACACCTTGATGTCAGTCAAGCAAAGTTGGACTCTGCCAAAAGGGACAAGAAACTTGCTGAAGAGATCACCACTTTGTTGAAATAGTGTCCTAAACCCAATCGGGTTGGACCGGATCCGACCGGGTTGGATCATTTCTACCAATTCTTTATGATTATACATATATAATAAATGGCTTTTATGTTGTCATATATTTGTTCTTTTAAAGAACCAATTATGAATTGTTATATGATAACGTCCTTATTATTAAACAGTGATAGATAAACCATAATAGGCGATTATGGTTGATGAGATCTCTAATCACTTTAATAAGTTTGATACTTAAAGGTCTCTAGGCTGATATACTATTAAATAGGGCATTGATAGTACAAACAGACTAGCACGCATTAGATGTCTTTTGTCTTTAAGGGCAGGGATAGATCTCGTGTATCGAAGTGTAGAGACACTTGGGATATACGTGGACGTGTATTAGAGAATGCGTACGTTAGACTTACCCCTTTACACTGTTAAGTGTCACACTATGTGACGGTAGTGTAATTACCCTTAGGACCGGAGTCTTCATGGCATCACGGTGTGGATTGTCATGCTTTGACACTATTGAGGTTTCCTTTAGAATGGGTCGATCATGCGGTAGTGATTGATTATGATACTGAAGCGTGAGGAGTATACATTTTAGGTCGTCTGGGAATCGTGTATCCTAAGAATAGGGGTGAATATCCGAAAGGGCCTTCTTAAAAGGAATGTCTTACTCTCGTGAATCTTTGCAAAGTGGAAGTAAATGAGTTACTTCGAGAGAGAGCATGATATCCAGATTATAAGATACGGTCGTCAATGCTTGACACTCAACATATGACCGTATGAATATTATTACAGTGATAGGATTCTATTTACACGCTAACCGAGCACATGAAAGGTAGTAGTCATTGCGTATTTGTTAGGTGTAGTGCCCGAAAGACAATTATCTAATTTTTTTAAGACAGATTTAATAATTCATCTTATTATATGCAAATATGCTTATATTAAGACACTACTGAAAACCCTAAGTATATTGATTATTGTTGGAAATAAAATTTATGTTTTGATGATAATTCATCTTATTTGTTAAAATATTATCTTAATCCCATTGATGAAGTGCTCAAGCCAGCTGTTATAGTGGAAAGCTAAAAGATGTCTAGAACTGAATGTATAAGTTTTACTAGAGTCTGATATTTGTATAGGTTACATCGCATAAGCAATCGTAATTATTAGTGTGTCGTAAAACTCGAAAACTCGAAATCATTTAGAAAATCGAAATCATCGAGACAAGCAAACTGACTCAGAATACACCTACATGAAACTGAAGAAGGTAAGTTCGCTGAGAGTTACAGACTCGGTTGGCTTATCTAAATGATCAAGAACCGAGGGTTCAAACTCGCTTATTGAAGAATGAAGAACTCGAGGTTCAAACTCGCTTATGAAGATTACAAGTCGAGATCAGTAAGTTGGACTTTAGCAAGATTGTGGTGACTGAATCGACTTTATGGATCTTGTATGAAGACCTAAGAATCATAAGGACAATGAATTCTTAGATAATAATGAATCATGGTGTACTCGATTAAGTCAATTGTAATCGATGAAAACCGAGTCTTGATATTTGAAGAAGAAGAGTAAAATCTCGCTTATCGCTCCAAGTCGCTTAGAAATCGACAAAAGAAAAATCAGTACAAAACTGATAAGGAAATTCAGTTTAATAAGTCAGCCATCCAACAAACTGATCGTACAGTCGAACGTTGTAAAGAAAGCAATTTCATTGGATGAAATGCTGACACAACAGAACGGTCAGAAAATATAGCTGTTGTAAGATAGACGTTGATACAATTCAAATTGAAGCCAGATGAAAGTTGGACTTCACACTATAAATAAAAGACTTTGCACCAACAACAAAATATATAGAATAGAGCATATACAAGAATCAACAAGCAATTTTGTGCATCAGTCTATTCTATTCGAATTGCTATCATCTCTGAACTATAACAAAATCATATCTAGTATTTCTTCAAGTGTTCAAGCTACAAAGAATTTATCAAGAATCCAAAACTTTGAAGAACCACAAACAAGAATCAACTTATTGATTCTCAGCCCAACCTTGATTCTACATCAAAGGTTTTAGACTGTGAAGCAAACCGGGAAGGTTTCGCCAAGGACAGTTGTGACAAGCAGTCGGGTAGACTGTGTTTGTGGTGGTAGCTGGTGAAGAGGTAATCCTACCCTCTAAGGACCAGTGGTTCAAGCATTTGAAGAGCATCAATTCTACCTGTTTTACAACTGTTTAGATAGTGAAGCTAGGGATTAGCCAAGGACTATTGTTTAGGACTTTTTGTAATAGTTCACCTCAAGAAGTTCTAGTGGAATTTTCCTCCGCACCACAGGGGAAGAGAGGACGTACATGTTTACACCACCTGGAACCTCTATAATATCCGCCTTATTTACTTTACGCATTTATTTATTTATTCAGCATTTACTTACAACATTTTGATACCTGATTGTTATACTCCCACACTACAACCGACATTCAACCGTATTCGATTCCACAACACTCGCCATAATAGAATAACAAGATCAAGAAAAAGGCTAAAATCATATCCACCGCCGGTTGACTCGGTTTCACTTAAGTCGCTTTGACTTAATCTCACTTTGTCGCCTTAACTCCACACAAGTTTTTAACTGAACCTTAATTTGATTTAAATCCAATTTTAGGGACAAGTTTATTCACCCCCCCTCTAAACTTGTGTTAGCCTTTCCAAGGGACCAAAAATTGGTATCGGAGCAGTGTTTCTTTAACAAGATATCATTTGCTCTTTATCTCCTCTAGTTGTTCTTATTTGAAAGCTCAGTTTTCCAGTTAATCTACTATCATTCTTCACTCACTCACAATGGATAACAATCAATATGCAAGACAAATGCTTATGTGCAACATGGACAGATTTGACGAATATAAACGTCATATGCAGGCATTTCTAGCAGCTACTCATGATGAAATGATGGATGTACTCACTGATGGACCAATTCAAATCACTCATATGCAAATCAAGGTGGAGAGCAAGTTCGAGTTGCAAAACCCAAATCCGAATGGACTAGTGATGATCGCAAGCGAAACAATCTCAACAATGTTGCCATGGACTTTATCCTCAAAACTCTTGACAGCAACATGTACTTGAAGGTGAAAGAATGCACAACTGCCAAAGAAATGTGGGACAAACTTCAGTTAGTTTGTGAAGGAACAGATTCAATCAAGGAAAATAAAATTTCATTGTAAAACAAAAGTTTGAGAATTTCAAGATGAAATCTGAGAAACCATTGACCAAATGGAGACAAGATTCAAGACTATCATGGATGAACTAGATCTACTCAAGGTTGAATACTCAAAGAAAGTCATCAACACAAGAATCTTGAAGGCATTACCAATGTGTAAGATGAAGGTCAACACTATGGAGGAATCCAGAGACTTGATGTGAAGATTCATTCAAGATCTTTTTCGATCTGAAAGAAATTCAATGAAGATTTTACAACCACAAATCAATAATCAAAGCTCTGGAAGAACCAAAGACAACAAAGACTTGTAGCAAAGATCAAATGAGATTCAAGAAAACTCATCTAACAATCTTCATGAATTGGATGAAATGGAAGAACAAATGGCTCTAATGATGAACAGAATTCAAGAATGAAAAGTGGACACCCAAATACTCAAAAGTTTATCAAAAGGACTCCTGAGAAAAGAAAAGACGATGAATACCTCTGTTTCAATCGCAAGAAACCAGACATTATAAAGTCAATGTCCGTAATCGATCAAGAAAACTCCACCAAGAAGAGTTGGTAGAAGAGCACTCCTTGCTTGAGATGAATCGATTATGAAACCGATCGAAAGAGTATCGATGACACAAATTTAATGGCACACATGGAAGATCCAAATGAGGTATGTGAATCAAACTCTAAATACTCTTCACTTCATTTCCATGATAAATGCATGTTCTTCGATCGACTCCAATCCAAAAATCTAGAATTGAAAGAAACTCTTGACGAATTGATGAATCAGCTAGTAACCATACAAGCTGGTTATGAATCAATCAAAGCTGAGAAAGAAAGTCTAATTCTTGAAGTTGAAAGATTGAAGTCTGAACTAAAAATGTTGAAACTGACTAAAACTGATAAAGAAAAGATTCAAAGATCGCCTCATCAGACGCCAGCAAAGAATCGAATCATTTACTCAATCATGTTCAATTACTGGATTTAAATCAGGAAAACCATATGGAGACAAAACAGGTTTAGGATTTGATACACATCAATCTTCAAAGAATGGAACTAGCAAAGCTGTTGGGCCTAGTACCAAAACTGGTATTAAGTTTGTAGCTGAGCAACTTCCACAAACTGAGAAAATTGCTGAACCAGTAAAGCCAATATCACACAGATAAATCGCTTTTCTAAGAAGACAACCGCATCTACCAACAAAGGTAAATCATTTGGTAGATCACCAGTATCCAATGAAAACCAAACGGCAAATCAATTGCCGATCCACAAAACCAATGAAGTCGAGAACCGTAAAAATTACAATCAAAATAAATCCAAGAATGTCAATCATTCAAAGATTCACACATTTAGGGGGGAAAGGAAGACTATATGCCACCGATGATTGGAATTTTCTTCAATTTGTTAATAAACTCGATAATGACAATCATTCCGCATCAAAACTTATCACAAGTTTCACCAAAAACTCAATGAGAGGACTAATCTCGCCTCAAAGATAAGTCACAATACAAAGGTCAATCCGCACTCAAGATGTATGAATGATGGTTATCACTCTAGCTTTAATAACAGAAATCAACATGGAAACAAATTTCAGTCAGAAGATCTGAGAAATCATATAAATAAGACACAGTCCGAACGTAGATACTATAGGAGTGTGGCTTACATAAATGAAAACAAGTGCAACAATATCCGAAGAATCCCAAAAGGATATATTCCCAGAGTTGTACTGAGAACTAACCCCCATGGACCCAAACTGAGTTGGGTACCTAAAAACTTCTAATTTTCATTGCATGATATATGGTACTTTGACAGTGGTTGCTCTAGACACATGACAAAGAGCAAAGACTGTCTCAGTAATTTTATTGCAAAGGATGGACCAAAAGTCAATTTTGGAAGTAAAGATAAACCTGGTTACACCAGAGGTTTTGGCACCTTAATCAGAAATGGACTTACAATCAAGAATGTATCTTATGTAGGACTACACTACAATCTACTCAGCACAAGTCAATTTTGTGATATGGGATACAAAGTTACTTTTGATAAAGAATTCTGCGTTGTCATTAGCAAATCAGCTTATCAAGTTGTCCTAGCCGGAAGAAGAAAGGAAAACATGTATGTGGTAGATTGGACAACTGCCGTTGCTGAAACTTGTTTGCTCGTGCATACCAAATCAGAAATCAGTTGGCTATGGCACAAGAAACTGAGTCATCTCAATTTTGATGACATCAACACACTTGTTAAGAAGCAGCTAGTCATTGGACTACCAGAGATATCATATAAGAAGGACAGCTTATGTGATGCATGTCAACAAGGAAAACAAACAAAAGCAAGTTTCAAGACCAAGTCTCAAAGATTCAACAACTGAGACATCTAGAATTGCTACACATAGACTTTTGGACCTATTACACCAATTAGTATCGGTGGAAAGAAATATACATTGGTGGTAGTAGATGATTTTTCAAGATATACTTGGGTAATCTTTCTAACCAAGAAAAGTGAAACCAAGAAAAATCTCACAGAACGTCTCAAGAGACTTCAAAATCAGAAAGGAGTTTCAGTTGTGAAGATAAGATCTGATAAAGGAACTGAATTCCTCAACAGTTTGATTATTGAATATTGTGAAGAAAATGGTGTCTTACACCAACTTGCTGCCACAGGAACACCACAACAAAATGGTGTAGCTGAAAGAAGAAACAGAACACTCAAAGAAGCTGGGAGGACTATGATCTGTGAAGCTAAACTACCTGAAAGATATTGGGCAGAAGCAGTTAACACAGCTTGTTACACTCGTAATGAGCTCTCATGAACAAGAGACATGAGAAGACTCCTTATGAAATTTGGAATGGAAGAAAACCAAATGTTTCATACTTTCATGCTTTTGGAAGCAAATGTTTCATACACAATAATGGAAAAGATCAACTTCACGCTTTTCAACCCAAAGTCGATGAAGGAATTTTCCTAGGATATTCAAGTGTCCGTAAAAGCTTTTAGAGTACTAAATAAAAGGACACTCAAGCATGAAGAATCAATACATGTAGTATTTGATGAACCAAACTTCCTCGGTGAAACAATCAAGACCGACTGCAACCCGCTTCTCGCCTCGCTTACAACCACGCCAGAGAACCGGCCTTTAGTTGGACGTTGGAAGACTACAAATTTCAGAATGTTCAGATCAGGATCAGCCTCAGTTCCCAATTGCTCAACAACTTGAACAAATTCATTCAGATTCAGTTGAACAAGTTCAAGAACCAGTTCTTGAAGAATCAGTTGAACAAAATGCAAATCAGTTGATACAAACTCACACACATCAATGGATGAGAGATCACCCTGAAGAACAAGTTATTGGTGATACTCAAGCTGGAGTTCGAACAAGACATCAACTAGATGCAATGATTTCATGCTTTCTATCTCAATCAGAACCTAAAGAAATTGAAGAAGCCTTGAAAGATCCAGATTGGATATTAGCTATGCAAGAAGAACTCAATGAATTCGAGAGAAATCAAGTATGGGAATTGGTAGATAAACCAGCCATGTCAATATCATTGGAACCAAATGGGTTTTCGTAAATAAACTTGATGAATATGGGAACATCATCGTAAACAAAGCCGACTTGTAGCCAAAGGATACTCTCAAGCGAAGGCATAGACTTTGATGAAACATATGCACCAGCTTGCAAGACTAGAAGCAATCGGACTATTTCTTGCTTATGCAAATCACAAGAAATTCAAAGTTTATCGATGGATGTTAAAAGTGCGTTTAAAATGGAATTCTTGAAGAAGAAGTATATGTTCAACAACCACCCGGATTTGAAATCAAAGATCAAGCGAGATAAAGTTTTCGAGACTAAGGAAAGCTCTTTATGGATCAAACAAGCACCAAGAGCTTGGTACGAAACTCTATCTCGCTTTCTAGTGGATAATGGATTTATCAAAGGAACAATCGACAAAACCTTATTCAGGATGAAGAATGGAGAAGATACTCTACTTGTTCAAATTTATGTTGATGATATCATTTTTGGATCAGAAAATGAACAGTTATGTGAGAAATTTGCATGTTTGATGAAAAGAAAATTTCAGATGAGTATAATGGGAGAATTAAATTATTTCCTAGGATTGCAAGTTAAACAATTAGCAGATGGAATTTTCATTTACCAAACCAAATATACAAGAGAACTTATCAAAAGTTTGGTATGGAGAAATCTCACTGAATTTCTACACCAATGGGGACCAACATCGATTAGATGAAGACAAAGAAGGTAAAGATGTTGATAAAACACTCTACTGAAGGATGATTGGAAGCTTACTCTATCTTACAGCAAGTAGGCCAGACATATCTTTTATTGTCGGTGTATGTGCAAGATTTCATCAAAACCAAAGGAAAGTCATCTCACAATTGTGAAAAGAACTTTGAAATATCTGAAAGAGACAGATGGAGTTGGAATTTTGTATTCAAAAGAAGGAGAATTCAAGCCGATTTCTTATTCAGATTCGGACTATGCCGGGATGCAAAGTGGACGAAAAAGCACATCAGCACATGTCGGTTTATTGGGAAATAGACTTGTGTCATGGTTTAGCAAGAAGCAAAACTCAATCTCAACTTCAACAATTGGTTTGAATATATAGCAAATGGAAGTTGTGCTCAAGTTTTATGGATCGAGACAAAGAATTAAGAGACTATGGGATAGAAGAAGGAACAATTCCCATAATGTGTGATAACACAAGTGCAAATGCAATTACTGATAATCCAGTTTTACACTCAAGGACAAAGCACATTGATGTCCGTCACCACTTCATAAGAGATCATGCAGAGAAGAAGGATATAACAGTTCTTTATGTACCTACTGAAAATCATTTGGCAGATATCTTTACAAAGCCATTGGACAAAGAAAGATTTTCCAAATTAAGAACTGAGTTGGGAATAATCAAAGTCAATTAAGTCAGTTAACCAGAGATTCGTCAAGGGGATTAATCTTTGTTATGTTGGGTGTGCTCACTTAACAGATTAGTCATTGACATCAACAATCTCAAACCGACAAATCAAGAATTTGACAAAATCGAATAATTTGATGGAATCAAATTATCTCTAGATCGACCTCAAAGATCGCCATTCCAATAAATTTAGTCAAAGGTTGATAAGATAGAATCAACATCGGTTATATCGCATTAAATTACCACAGTTCTTTTTGTCAGAATTTCGTTTGTACACCCCACGATTGTCAGAACACTACACGTATCGGTTATCAAAACCATCATGGAATTTGAAAAGTTGTACCACTCAACCGCCAGAATATCCTACCTATTTATTCAACCTCCGTTCACACTATTCTCTATCAAAATTCAAATTATTTTCAGAAAGCAAAATAGACTCTTTGCAACCCTCTCTTTCAAAAATCAAATTTTTGTGTTCACACTTAAATATGGCCACTTAAGATGATTCGAAAGACAAACGACTGATCACAGAGCTGGATGAACTAACACTTGAAATGTATGAAGGTATGTGTCAAAACACCTTGTTAGCCAGCTGTGTACGAGATAAAATCGAAAAACAACCAGGATTGAACAACATCCTCGAAGTTAGTTTCAAAGAAAAACGAGATGTAGAAGGCATTCTGCAATTTTGGCAAAATATGCGATTAGTCAGAGACTCCTTGATAACTACAGTTCGTGGAGATCACATTGTTCTCAATGAAAGAGTCATGAGGTCACTCTTTGTCTTCGCAAATACAACAGAAACTTCAACAGAGTTAGCCACTCTACCATTAAAGAAAGAAGCTTTTCTCGCAATGATTACTTCGTCTACAGAACCAATCGAACCTGGTATTCATGTCGACAAAATCAAGCCGGAATTTGGAAATCTCAAAGATGGGCTCAAAGAAACACGCTATTGGAAAATCTAAAGGAATTAATATACTTTCGGAAGAAAATATTTTGGTTGATGAACATAATCAGGATAATATAGAATTTAATTGGGCAAAGTTATATTGTCAATCACCAAAAGAAGCAACACTTAGTTGAATTAGAAAGTGTGAAAAGAGCTCAAGTCAAGGACAAGTAATCGATGGCGATTCCGATCAAGAAGACTCTTAGTGGAATCATTCGATTTTATTTAGAAAGAATTAAGGAAGGGAAGCAAGCAAGGCAAATCTGCAACATCGAAGGAAATCGCATAAACAACTTCCCAACTCAAGCAAGTCGATTAACCGTGTCTCTCAGCAAGGTCGAACACAAAGGGACTAAGCGAAAAGTTGAATCCACGAAGGAAGATCGGTTGTAAGATGTTTGTACCTCAAATCTCAAGTGAGAAAGCACCAACCGAGGGGAACAACAACATCAATTGACAACTGAAGTTACTCAAGAGAATGTCACTGCTGACCATACTTCTCAAATACAACAGCAATCGGTTCAAAGAATCAAAGACTGGCTTTTGTCGACAAAATCATTATCTCGATGAAAATGAAACTTCAACCGTAAGATTCTCGAGATGTCAGTTTACAAATTGAAGAAAAATTACTCTTAGAGAAATTGGAAGTTAGAGATCTTTACTCTCTATTTCCTATTACAGAATTTCTTGACAACTGTTTCAAAAGATTCACCGAACTAGCAAAAAGAAGAGAATCAGGCACATCATCTAAAGACAGTTCAAAGAAAAAGAATGATGATGACCATGATAAGTCAAGAAAAGAAACTGATGATACTACAGTTTTGCAAAAAGTCACTCAATCTCAACCTCTAGCAATGCAAACTGTACCACATCAAGAAGGATTGGCAGTTGGAAATCAGACAACTGACAATCAAAGTTAGCGATTGATGAAATCGCACAACTGATGGTTATTGCTGATAATACTCAGGATAAGGATCAAATAGAAGCTACATATGATCCCTCTGATTTTCTATCTAAGGATGAATTGGCCAGGGTTCATGAAATCTTGAAAATTGTACTCAGTCAGAGAGATACACGTAATGGCCTTTTATCAAACATCTCTCGGATATCTTGATTATAGAACTAGAACGATGTTTCGGCCTTCATGCAAGACTAGAGATGATTCACAAATCAAGTTCAAGTTCTCGCTCGTAGATTGTGTTACTCAAACAACAACTCAAGATTCAACCGCAGATAGATAGAGAAACTCATGCTCAGGCTCATTGGCATATAAATCAAAGATATCTACGGGTTAGAAACTCACTTTAAGGAAGTACTTGCTTCTCAAATGATGATTTGAAAGATCAAAAGCAACCCATGCCCTGGTAGATCGCTTTATATGATGCCAAAAAGGGGAAGTCAAGAAGAAAAGCTGAAATTACTTGGAGAAATGAAGCGACTTGAAGAAGAATTACAAAGATACAGATCGATCCTAAATTTTTGAAGAAAGAGTTAATCGATGATCAACTTATTGAAAAATACAATCAACCCGGAGACGTAAGAGTTACTCTTACAAAGGATCCGTGGACACAGCTTTATCAAAGATCACAATCCTATTAAAGTCAAGTACAAGGACGAGAACATTTGAGGAATCCTTGAACTACTTTCTATCCGATATTTACTCAAAGCAAAAATTGCACAACATAAGAAGAATCGAGGATTGATGATAAATCAAGATTAAAGACAAGATCGAACAAATGAAAGACGATCTAGTAGAATTTGAAAATTACTACTCGAAAGACTCAAGCTTACCCAAGCTAATTCAATGGAGAAGATGGAAAGAAAGTAGTCAAGTTGACTACAACAAGACCTTTTCAAAGGAAGACTCCAAGCTTGAAGAAGATTTTCGATTGTATGACAAAGCAAAAGATATGACTCACCATGCAAAAAGCTAAGAAGAAGCTTAGTCTTTAATCACAATTATTTGAACAAAATGTACTTATCCGCTTTTGCTCATTCTAATGAAAACCAGCTTTCCAGTTTTACATTGTTCTACATTGTTTTGATCTTTAAGCTTTTCTTTTAGGGATAGTTTTGGCATCATCAAAAAGGGGGAAATTGTTGGAAATAAAATTCATGTTTTGATGATAATTCATCTTATTTGTTAAAATATTATCTTAACCCTATTGATGAAGTGCTGAAGCCAGCTGTTATAGTGGAAAGCTAAAAGATGTCTAGAATCGAATGTATAAGTTTTACTAGAGTCCGATATTTGTATAGGTTACATCGCATAAGCAATCGTAATTATTAGTGTGTCGTAAACTCAAAACCGGAAATCATTTAGAAAACTGAAATCATCGAGACAAGCAAATCGACTCGAATACACCTACATGAAATCAAGAAGGTAAGTTCACCGAGAGTTACTGATTTCGGTTGGCTTATCTAAAAGATTGAAGAATCGAGGTTCAAACTCGCTTATTGAAGAATGAAGAACTGTGGGTTCAAACTCGCTTATGAAGATTACAAGTCGAGATCAGTAAAGTTGGACTTCGAGCAAGATTGTGGTGACCTGAACTGACTTTATGGATCTTGTATGCGAACCTAAGAATCATAAGGACAATGAATTCTTAGATAATAATGAATCATGGTGTACTTTGATTAAGTCAATTATAATTAAATGAAAACTGGAGTACTGATATTTGAAGAAGAGTAAAATCTCAGTTAATGCTCCAAGTCGATTAGAAAACTCGACAAAAGAAAACTCGATACAAAACGATAAAGGAAATTCGATTTTATAAGTCACCATCCAACAAACTGATCGTACAGTCGAACGTTGTAAAGAAAGCAATTTCATTGGATGAAATACTGACACAGCAGAACGGTCAGAAAATATAGCCGTTGCAAGATAGACGTTGATACAATTCAAATTGAAGCCAGATGAACGTTGGACTTCACACTATAAATAGAAGACTTTGCACCAACAACAAAATATATAGAATAGAGCATATACAAGAATCAACAAGCAATTTTGTGCATCAGTCTATTCTATTCGAATTGCTATCATCTCTGAACTATAACAAGATCATATCTAGTATTTCTTCAAGTGTTCAAGCTACAAAGAATTTATCAAGAATCCAACACTTTGAAGAACCACAAACAAGAATCAACTTATTGATTCTCAGCCCAACCTTGATTCTACATCAAAGGTTTTAGACTGTGAAGCAAACCGGGAAGGTTTCGCCAAGGATAGTTGTGACAAGCAGTCGGGTAGACTGTGTTTGTGGTGGTAGTGGTGAAGAGGCAATCCTACCTCTAACGACCCAATGGTTCAAGCATTTGAAGAGCAACAATTCTACCTGTTCTACAACTGTTTAGATAGTGAAGCTAGGGATTAGCCAAGGACTATTGTTTAGGACTTTTTGTAACAGTTCACCTCAAGAAGTTCTATGGAATTTTCCTCCGCACCACAGGGGAAGAGATGACGTACATGATTACACCACCTGGAACCTCTATAATATCCGCCTTATTTACTTTACGCATTTATTTATTTATTCAGCATTTACTTACAACATTGTGATACCTGATTGTTATACTCCCCACAGTCACAACTGACATTCAACCAGAATTCAGTTCACAACACTCAATTTTCATAATAGAATAACAAGATCAAGAAAAAGGCTAAAATCATATCCGCTGCCGGTTGACTCGGCCACTTAAGTCGCTTTGACTTAATCTCGCCTTTGTCGACTTAACTCCACACAAGTTTTTAACTGAACCTTAAATTGCTTTAAATCCAGTTTTAGGGACAAGTTTATTCACCCCCCCTCTAAACTTGTGTTAGCCTTTCCAAGGGACCAACAATTATGTAATCACATAACTCAGTGTATGGCTATACACACGAGGATTGAGTTTGTGAGATATACTTAAAATTAACTTAGTCCGTAGCATTTTAATCAAGAGTACGGGTCTCATGATTAATTTGCTAATAATACGCCCAGATCACTTTACGGTGTGACAGTCTTATCCGGACTGTCGGTAATAGGGTACCTAGTGGGGCATTTATATATGATGGTATTCATATAGGGCTGGACCTATTTGATTTGAGTTCTCGATATAATTCCATGATTGAGAAGTCTTATCAAATCACAAGATGATCATATATGGATTAATCTCAATCCTGAGGTGATCACAGAAGACTGCTTAGGCTAGGGTAGGGTTTGATGTGTTGGTAAGGATCACTTCGAAGTATGTGGTCCAACACTTCTCGTTGGCTCTATTCTAGAATGAGTGAGTAGTATGTGTTATCACAGATATGGAATCCATTCCTTCCTGAGGGAAGTAGACAGACAGTTCCTTTATTTGTTAATCCTAGAAAATGATCTATCCCGGGAGTTCATATTATATTAGTTATGAACTAATTGATCACTAGGGGGTTAATGGTAAATAAGGATAAGAGGTTTCGAGAAGGGTTTACGGAGATATCCCGAATCGTAACGAACAGTCTATGGAGGATTTATCCGTATGTAATGATTATATCGGTGGACGCTTATCAACTCATGGTTGAGTGTAAGTTATCTATATTCGGTAGAGTTCAGTTTCGGGTTTATGGTGTTGTAATCCCGGAATTAATAGATTGAATATAATTGTTCGGTATGATGAATAATTTTATTTGATTTATTGTAGCTAATGAATATAGGTCCATGGTCCCCGACGTGGCTCTTAACATAGCATATGTTTTCTCGTCGTTTCACCTCAATTAATATTAAATAGTTGGATTGGACTATTTAATAGATATGTGGATTAATTGTTTAGTTGGACTAGATAATTAAATACACAGAAAAGACATTTTTCGTGGACTCGACCCAAAATGGTGAAAAATGCATGTGACCCCTTTTGACCTAGGGTTTTGGCCGCATTTTTGGTTTTATTATTTGTTGGGAAATTATTTTTCTTGATAAATAATAAGACATGTGATTAAATTATTTATTGGTTAAATAATTTAAGGAAAAGAATATCTTTTATATATATCCTAATTAATTTTAGAATATACTAGATATATATTTTATGGAAAAGGATTAATTTGATTGATTTTGTATTAATTAATTAAATCCTTGGAGGACAAGGATTACTCTCCTATATAAAGAGAGTTCTCCCAAGCCATATCACATATCACAAATTTCGTCATATTGGGAAGTATTAAGGCTTTGAATTTTCGGCCTTAAGTACTTGGGTTTGAGTTTTAGAAAACTTTGGGTTTTCTAAGGTAGCATATCGAGGAGGTCCGGCGGCTTGAAACACCATCCACCTGGTGGTGCTTGGAGATACACGTTGGAAGACTTTGGCTTCTCAACTAGGATCTCAACTAGCTTGGATTGACCTTTCGTTCTTGGCGTTTTTGCACCATAAAAAGGTTGGCAATCTAAACCCCCTCATAGGTTTAGATCTATTATTTTATGTATTTTGGTTGACTAGATCTAGATCTTATACTTTCCGCTGCGTAATCGGGTGGATCTATGATCCATCCGGCGATATTACATCCTACAGTATTGACTCTTCCGATGATTGGGGGTCATGGACGTGTTGCGAGACGCTATCCATGATCATTAGAGGTGAAGGCATTTTCGTAATTGCACCTTATGTCTACGGCCAACATATTCGGAAGCCTATCGGGTCACACACATATGAACATCAAGTCGGATTAAAATGTGGTTATAGTTGATAACCAAATAAGGAAAGAATTTATCTCGTACTATAAAGGTTATAGTGGTATTTCTTTATTATGAATAAATATAATACAAGATATTAATTGCGTTGATTAATTAAATATGTATAGTGATACATATATTTCGAAAATATGTATATATGATATATATGTATTTTTAAAAATTAATTACACATAGTATTATATTATTAATTAAAGAATATTCCGGAAGCCAATCCATGGCTATAGGTGGCGCCATTCACTAGTGTATAATATACACTTGGATTATGTAATTTAATTAATAAGATTACCATAAAATTAATATTGGATATTAATTGATTTTTGGAAAATAGATTTATGGTAATATGATAAAGATAGTCAATATTAGATATTGACAAATATCTTGGAAATATTTAATATAAGATATTAAATAAATGAGATAAATCAATCAAAGAAATTTTCCTTATTTTACTAGTAAAATGTTTTCTTTCTCACCACTCTACCCAAGACTTGTTCCCCAAGGGTTTTGGGAATGCTTGGGGCGCCCCATATGCCTATAAAAGCAAATAGGGTGCTAAGCTCTTGTATACACCATAATTCCAAGAGCTAATTGTTTGTGTGAAAAATAAGAGAGCTTTTTAGAGAGAGTTTATAGAGAGAGAAAAGGGTCGACCTAGCAGTCGAGTTTTTCTAGTAGCAATCCTTGGTGTGATTCCGGCGTGGTGCTCATGTGGATTACTGGTAGAGGCCGGACGCTTGGACGGCTCACGCACATCTACTCCTATCGGATGGTCAAAGCGTCGATCTTTTAGATCAACCAATGTAATAGTACCATCCTCTCTCTTATATGTTTATAGTTTAAACGAAGACGATCCTGGATCGGGAAATCAATTTTTAAATTCTGCTGTGCTACTCGATTGATTTCCTAACAGTGGTATCGGAGCAGTCTTCGAGCTTAAGCAATAAGCATCTTTTATTCCGTAGTAAATTAGATCCAATAGATAAAGTCATGTATGATATTGATTTGTAATTAGTGCACTGAAAGAAAGAAAAAGTTTGGAGGGGCGGCACCACCGCCGCATCGGCGCCGGCGTCGGCCTCCGAGCTGGCGGCGGCTTCGGCACCACCGTCTCCCCTCCCCTTCTTGTTTTGTTTTGTGCATCCTGATGCTTTCAATATGGTCCATGGTTGGCAATTTCTCTTTTGTTTAGTTGATGCAATGTGACTAACCAAATGATTCAAATAGTTTGGCCATTGGGAAGCCATGTGGCATCACCCAATTTGTTGGAAAGAAATATGTTTTGGTTCTAAACCAAATCTAGGCCATTCCAAATTTTTGGAATAGGCCTAAGCCTCTTCCAAAATATTTGTTTTTGGAAAAGGGCCACGGGCCTAGGCGTTCTCCAAAAAGATTTTATTTTTGGAAAGGGCCCAGGATGGCTTCAAATTTGGTTTGGACGAAACCAAAGGCATCCTTTGATTAAGAATCAAAATGAAGGAAACAAAAGAGACCCACTTGATTTTAATTTTATTTAAAATAGTTTAAAATTAAAATTAAAATTAAAATCGATTTATTATTAATGTTTAATATTATTTCGATTAAAGCTATTAATTAATTAAACGTTGATTGGATGCTATAAGACGCACGCAGTTAAAATTTAATTTAATCTTTTTAATAAGATGTTGATTGTATGGATTGGATTGTAGATATACTATGATTATATGGACCTTGATTGATCATGGACTCGACCAATATGATAGATGTGAATGCTTTATTTTCTGTTGGTTTTATTGTTGTCCTAGGCCGTTATGAAGAACGTGACCTAGTTTTATTTTTGAATTATCCCATTCCCGTTAGCTCCCCCCGTGTGAGGCGGGTGTAAAATTTATTAGATAGATTTTTATGTAAAATAAATTGAAGACAAGGATGGAGGCCAAAAGAAAGGCGATAAAGATCCATGGAGATGGCACATGTCAAGGATCCATTGGTGGTTGCGGCTACCCTTAGTTGTGGCCCGGTTGGCTTGGTTGAACTAAAAAAAATAAATTATTCAGGCTTCATCAGTTTTTTCATTCGAAACCGCACCTAGGAAAAGTCCATGATCATACCGGTTAATTTTGTAAACGGAATGTTCTGTCCGCACCTAGGAAAAATCCATGATGATACCGGTTAATTTTGTGCACGGAATGTTCTGTATGTTTTACTTTATATGATATTGTAGTAATATGCACGTAATAGATGAGACCATAACAAAAGTTAATTAAGTGAATTAATTTAAAATTACTCCCACGACAAAAATCGAGTTATAATATGTGTCCTAATATTATAGTGACGGCGAAGAGCCCTTGTTCGGATACAACTGATCGGCCCACGTCGTGAGTTGACCTACCTCTGGTATATCGTCATAATCGAGATATGATCGTTATGAGATCTCATGAATACTTGGGTTGCGACTCGACTAAAAATCTTGCAGTGATTGTCCCACGTCAGGACTGTCTAATTTTAGAGACATGAGGTTGACTATAACATAGACGATGTGAATTGTCAAGGAGTTGACTAGTCAAACCACTGGAAGTCGCGTTGGACGTGATTGGTAAGAAGTACCTACCCGTCGAAATTGACCTGGTCGATCGGTCCATGTCGGGGATCGAGTCAACTAGATAGGATTCCAGCCACTAAAGAATTTTGGAAAATTCTTAAAAGTCATTTGGGTGTAGTTGACTAATGGGAGCAAAATCATAATCCCAAAGATCATCTTTGATTTTGCATGTATAATCAACAACACTCTTTTATCTTTATTTTATGTTGTAGTTTTAGCAAATTTTATATATATTTTGTATTCTCGATTAGTAAAAACCAAATAATGACTGTTACCTTTTGAGAAACGTTCTCAAATAAGGTTAAGTAATTTTATTCCCTTTAAAATAAGCAATGGCACGAGGAATCGCGTTTTCGTAGTTGAAGACAAGGAGACTACATATTTGATGGAGTGCTCTAAGACTTTAACTATTAACGGAAGCTCACATATTGGACACAACGATATCCAATAGGTCACTCCATCATACGATGATGATTATTCAACATTAGATGGATTGGATAAGGATGACCACGTCAAATTTTGGAAAGGTTGTTTTCAAAATTGTAAGATTTAAGTATATCGACTTAATTCTTTAATGATTGCTTGAAAGTAAATGATATGAATCTGGGACCACATTTTACTCAAGATCCACTAGCATGTCGGGTTGGTCCTGAAACTCGACTCCTATGCAAAATAAGGCTCGCATCTTTGGGTAATTTGATCCATTTAATAATCCTCCAAGCATGAAGAAATTTTTGAAGTCATTAAGTCCATCATTTATGCTTACGGAAGTCAAGAATAATGTCCAAATGATGGTGCATAATATAAGTATTATTATGTATATTACTATATATTATATTATGTGATGTTAGCTAAATAAACACAAGTATTTTGCTGAAAATTAAAGTGATGGTGGCGCCCCAAACACTTCAAGAAGACAAGAAGACAAGTTTTGGAATAATCAAGTTCATGTACAAGAATTCTTGGAAAATTTCAAGCATTTATCATGATACATTGAATCTAGATTCAATGAATCTAGAACAAGGCTTGCATGGACGAATTTTGAAGTGCATTGAACTTGGTGAGCAGTCTTCTTTATCGGATCGGATCAGGAGTTTTACTTACCCAAAATTGATGATCCACATATGCATTTCATAGTAGAAAACCTGATCTTCAACTTTCGTCAATGAGTCATCTTCATTTGAATAAGTTATAATGGTCAAAATGGCCTAAACAGCTGCGGGTCAGAAACTGGAGAATCTAAAAGAAGATACATTGAACCTGGATGAAGCTCCTTTGATGCGCCAATATGCATTTAATTTAGGATAAACTTTTCATCTTATTATAATGAATTCATGTACTTATTTTCCTATAAATAGCCAACCACTTGTAACTTGTAATGAAGAACTTGTTATCAATATAAATCATATTTTATTTTTCACTTGGAAAAGTGTTGTGTGAGTTTCTCTGGAAAGGGAATTCAAATCTCGGATTATCAAGGACTTGAGCAATCCTTGTGGTTATCCATATACCAAGGTGCTTAGAAACAGGTTTTCTAAGTGTTGAGGTTTTATTCCAAGGTGCCTTCACACAGGTTGTGATTGTGTCGCGGAGCTTATTGATTCCAAGGTGCTTCCACGCAGGTTGTGGTTGTGTCAAGAACCTATTCCAAATACCTCAAATCCACGATCCTACGTATTCAGTCGATCCGAAGCCTTCCTCCGGGCGGTTTCGCATCAGTTGGTATCAGAGAATAGCGGATTGACGGTATTATATCCCTTTAATTTATTTCAAAAAAAAATTATAAAAAAATCGAAATAAAAAAGAAAAGATTATTCTCTGTTGCATATTATCGTATGTATATGAAGAACCATAGTATGCATATGATCGTGTGTATTTGAAGAACACTTTATTTCGCACGAGCATCTATATATTTATATATATTTATATTTAAAAAAAAAGGGTGCACAAGTAAATCGTGTGTATTTGAAAAATAATTTGTTCCGCACGAGCATACTGTTCCGTACGAGCAACAAGTTAAAAAAAAAAATTAAAATTCGTTTTACACACTTCACATTCTTGTGTTACATCTTTGAATATCTTCTATAAAATACTTCACAATTTTTGTTGTGTTCACTTTTGGAATTACAAAACTCTTAAAATTCTTGATTCTTCACTCTTGGTATTTGGGGAAACTCGAGTATTGTTGAATAATTGATATCCGATCTGAATTCTCTTACTTGAGCTAAATGAGCACACATTTTAAGAGGAAGAATGGCTGGAAATGATGATTTGAGAAAAAGGTATTCTAAAAATGCTTACTCCCGACAACTTAAGAAATTTAAAAGAAGTCTTAAGGATGATATTATACGAACTATGGAGGAAATGACACGGATTTCTAAGGCCAATCTTAGGGCGGATATTGAACAATGGAGGGCTGAACGGAAGAAAGCACGAGAGTTGGCTGAAAATAAAATCAAAGAAGTTGTTAGTCCTTGCGAGGAGGAGATAACAAATGATGAAACCGAGAGCGTGGCGGAAATACTTAACTATGATGAAGCAATTGTTGTGGACGAGATCGTGCACATGGATAAAACAAACTTTGAAGGTTACATTGAGAGTAATGTTGAGCGTGAGGAGTTGCATGCTCCTGGTGATAAGTTGGAGAGCGATACAAATGGTCCTCAAGTTGCTGATGCAATAATGGAGTTGTCTGTAGCATCTATTAATGAGGAAGAACACAAAGAGTCGATTTTGGTCGAAGCAAATGAAGAGTCTATGTCACTAAATTCTTGTTGCAGTTTTATTAACTCTTCTTTGCAGGTATGTGATAAGGAAATTACCGGGCTGTTGGGTTCACCAAATACAACCCTTATTTTGCCTTGGGATGATCTATTTCTGGTTGGTAATGGTGGAAAACCGGTGCACACTTTTGTTGATCCTTTTGTGGCGCATAATGTTAACTCCCAATTATATTGTTATGTTGCTACCACTCCAAGGTTCATTGATATATATATTCAACCAAGAGACTTTTCATATGTTCCATTGACAAAGCATGGAACACGTTATCAACGTGCAATTCATTGGAAGATGTGCACTTGCATATTATTTGACCCCGGTAAGTCATTGCTGATTTTTGCGTGTTATTCGGGAATGATTTGTACATGTGTACTATATGCCATTTTAATCTATAGCCATGATCTGAATGCATATATTTCACACTTAAAAGCTGATTCGGAAACACTTCGAAAAGCACACATGATTGCTAATATTAAGAAATGCACTTCTTGCTTGGAAAGTTTTGTCTTCCTTGGCTTTGTTGTAAGAAGGCAGGGTATCCAAGTTGATCAAAGGAAGTTGAAGACAATGGCTGATTGTCCTGAAACTAAAAGTGCAACGGGGGTCCGAAGTTGTCATGACCTAACAAGTTTTTACCGATGTTTTATCCGGAATTTCAACACCATTGCAGCCCCCTTAAACAAGTTGATCAAGAAAGACACACCATTTCATTGGAGACCTACTCAAAGGGAAGCATTCGAAACTCTTAAATCTCATTTAGTTTCAGCACATATACTTGCTTTGCCTGATTTTTCCAAAATGTTTGAAATTGAGTGTGATGCATCTGGGTTGGGTATTGGCGGTGTTTTGCTACAAAAAGGTTTTCCAATTGCTTGTTACGGTGATAAACTAAAAGGCGCAAATCTGAATTATGCTACTTATGACAAAAAGTTGTATGCACTTGTTCAATGCTTGCGTGTTTATTTGCATCCTAGAGAGATTGTCATCCATTCTGATCATAAGTCCTTAAAACATTTAAAAGGGCAATCTAAGTTGCATTTACATCATATCCGTTGGATGAAATTCATTGAATCATATCTTTATGTGATTAAATTCAAAAGGGAAAAGAAAACACATTGGCTGATCCATTAACTCGTTGGTATACTCCTCTCCCGATATCCTCATTTCCTTGGGTTGAACTCTATATGGAATTTCTTTTGGGTTTGCCTTGTTCTCAGTCTGGTAAAGATTCGGTGTTTGTGGTAGTTGATCGTTTTTCAAAGACGGCACATTTCATTGCGTGTAATAAGACCAATAATGACTCTAATATTACTGACCTATTCTTTAAAGAAATTATGCGTTTACATGATGTGCCTAAGTCGAATGTGAGTGATCGTGATGTAAAATTTATTAGACATTTCTGGCGTGTTCTATGGAAGCATTTAGGCACTACACTTTTATGTTCCACCGCATATCATCCTCAGACCGATGGTCAAACAGAAATTGTTAATCGCACTTTGGGAAAGTTATTGCGCACCGTGGTGCAAAAGAACTTAAAGAATTTGGAATCTTGTTTACCAAATGTTGAATTTGCTTATAATCGTGCTACTCATTCTGCTACATTGCATTCACCAATTAAGATTGCTTATGGATTTAATTTTATCACTCCTATTGATCTTGTTCATCTTTCCCCAGGAATGCTCACAAATCTCGAGGGAGAAAAGAAAGTTGAGATGGTCCGTGAATTGCATGAAAAAGCAAGGCAGAATGTGGAGGCTCAAACTGCTCGCTATGAGAAGCAAACCAACAAGGGCAAAAATGAGATGGTCTTTGACCCCGGAGATTGGGTATGGCTATATTTTCGCAAAGAAAAGTTTCCAAACAAATGGAAGAACAAACATGAACCAGCGCATACTTTTCATGATCCTTTTGCTTATGTTGATGATAATGCAACATTGAATTGCTATGATTATATTTCTGACACACCGGTCTTCATCGACAATTATATCAAACCGAGATACACTTTTCATGTTGTTGTAGTGAAGCAGGGATCTCGACATCAGCATGCAATTTTGAAGTTGTGTATTCGACTCATATTTGATCCAGGTGTTTATTTGGTGATATTTTGGATTTATTCAAGATTGGCACATGATTCTGAACTATACGACATTCTTTTGATTCGAGGACGAATCCTTCACAACCGGAAGGGTCTGATATGAATCTGGGACCACATTTTACTCAAGATCCACTAGCATGTCGGGTTGGTCCTGAAACTCGACTCCTATGCAAAATAAGGCTCGCATCTTTGGGTAATTTGGTCCATTTAATAATCCTCCAAGCATGAAGAAATTTTTGAAGTCATTAAGTCCGTCATTTATGCTTACGGAAGTCCAGAATAATGTCCAAATGATGGTGCATAATATAAGTATTATTATGTATATTACTATATATTATATTATGTGATGTTAGCTAAATAAACACAAGTATTTTGCTGAAAATTAAAGTGATGGTGGCGCCCCAAACACTTCAAGAAGACAAGAAGACAAGTTTTGGAATAATCAAGTTCATGTACAAGAATTCTTGGAAAATTTCAAGCATTTATCATGATACATTGAATCTAGAACAAGGCTTGCATGGACGAATTTTGAAGTGCATTGAACTTGGTGAGCAGTCTTCTTTATCGGATCGGATCAGGAGTTTTACTTACCCAAAATTGATGATCCACATATGCATTTCATAGTAGAAAACCTGATCTTCAACTTTCGTCAAGGAGTCATCTTCATTTGAATAAGTTATAATGGTCAAAATGGCCTAAACAGCTGCGGGTCAGAAACTGGAGAATCTAAAAGAAGATACATTGAACCTGGATGAAGCTCCTTGGATGCGCCAATATGCATTTAATTTAGGATAAACTTTTCATCTTATTATAATGAATTCATGTACTTATTTTCCTATAAATAGCCAACCACTTGTAACTTGTAATGAAGAACTTGTTATCAATATAAATCATATTTTATTCTTCACTTGGAAAAGTGTTGTGTGAGTTTCTCTGGAAAGAGAATTCAAATCTCGGATTATCAAGGACTTGAGCAATCCTTGTGGTTATCCATATACCAAGGTGCTTAGAAACATGTTTTCTAAGTGTTGAGGTTTTATTCCAAGGTGCCTTCACACAGGTTGTGATTGTGTCGCGGAGCTTATTGATTCCAAGGTGCTTCCACGCAGGTTGTGGTTGTGTCAAGGACCTATTCCAAATACCTCAAATCCACGATCCTACATATTCAGTCGATCCGAAGCCTTCCTCCGGGCTGTTTCGCATCAGTAAATTATATAGTTCAGGTTTTGAATATGATTCAAAAGGATAAATAGACTATTTAACAAACGTTGGATTTTCTTTATGAAAGGAAATTGAAGTCGTAGCTCATGTGATTTTTCTTAAGTCTTATGAAGACTAAATTAAGAAATATTTACAAGAGCTTGAAGGATTAAAATGGAAAGTTAGGGCAAGTGCTTGAGTAAGAGAGCTTATCAAAGTCTCTATCCTAAGCAATTAAGTTGAGATCAATCAATCTAAACTCAAGTCAACTCTCAGATATATGATATCCTCTTAGTGTGCTTAAATTAGAAAGATTAAATACAGATTTGGAAGGTGAAGCAAACGTTGTAACACTTACCATATTCTGAATCTAGTAAACTGATGAGGGAACTAAATAAATGTTATTATGCTCTGGTTCTTATGAAGAACATATTTTCAGCTATACGTTAGGATTTAATGGACAAATTCAATTGTAAGGAATAAATGTTATTCCGACAAGGTTGAACAGTCACTAAATCTAACATACTAGATTAATGTCACTATATAGTTGATAAAGGTGATGAGGTCTCAACTAAGTTTTGTATGGCTGTTATCCTTAATGTTTGTGGTTGTTCTAGACATAATCTCTATGGAGGAGAGTCGTGTGATCATATGTCATTCTGATGACGTCTGAACCATGTGATTATGAATCATGTGGGTTATACGTATCTTATCCAAAGAGGACTAAAATACCTTTTATGAAAATGGTTATAGAATCTAGAAAATTGACTATAGCCTAAACATATTGATGTTTGTTGGCTTATGAAAATTCATACCATAAATAATTGTTTATCTCTCTCTTGGACTATTTTAGAAATAGTTGAATGTACTTATTGAAGTACGACAACTCTGAAAGCCCGAAAAGTTCGAGCTAGTACAAATATGAGATAAGTGAAACTTAGGAATTAATCTTCAATTGGATTGAAGCAATTAATAACTAAAGGGTGTTTCAGAAGTCATCTGAAAAGGAATTAGATTCTCCCTAAAAGGATATCATTTTGAGATGCGCGATCGGATTGCAGTTCTGAAATGCAGGTGGCACTTTATACGATGGAGTTGTGACGTAAGCCATGCATAGGGTCCCTTACCCGTTTTGGGATAATGCCCTTAATCAAAACACATACTTAACCGTGTTCCAAAGAATAAGGTTGAATAAATTCCATATTAGGTATGGAAGGGGATAATGTCGAATATATCTTAACCAATGATTTGAAATTGTCATAGGCAAAGTCAGAAAGACTTGGAGCCTAGTACGACATATGCTACTTTATGGAATGTCTTGGCAAGTACGCTAGATATTGTCTACTTTCCCGCGGAGCAAAATGTTTGTCTCCAAACATGCTGTCTTCTAAAGGAGGTATTTCTTCCAAAAGAGATAGTGGGAGTAAGTGAGATCTCAAAAGACTTTGAAGAGCCATAAGGAGAGATTCAACCATAGGAACGTGAGCAGACGCCACATAGTGATGAGGTGTACAACACTGCTCAGTACACACAAATGTTCTATAAGTCTGTGGCCTGAAATGGCTGCTGATATGTTCATCTTGAAGAATGAATATCTCATGACTTATGAAGGAATATGTGAGAGGCAAGATTGTGAGAAATGGCTAGGAGCCATAATATCTGAATTAGATTCCATCAGTGACAACCAGGTTGTGAACCTAGTCTTTCTTACCTAGAGGGAATGTCTCTGAAAGGCTGACATGGATAGTAATATGATTACCATAAGGCTATAGTGAAGGCTGAAGGGTACGGGGTGTAAACCTTGTAATTATCTTTATGCAGCCAGCTGAGCCTAGTTCTATTCAGACTATGCTTGTTATAACTTCGTATCATGGATATGTGATAGTGTTGATGACGTTGGGCAAACAACTCGATGTTCATAGACAATAACATGATATGCGAGTCCACGAGATCCACTTATGGACTCAAAAGAGTTTCTCTAGATGATTTCTTTGTTTGATAATCAAAGGAGTTTGATTTAGTCAAAAGAATGGATATGCCCAATGTAGTGGGAGTGTGTTTTGATTTTTGAGTAAGGTATTAGATATCTCTCTTGAGAATTATCACCCCATGTCACAGTCAATCAATGTTTGGTAGTTCAAGGTCTTTACGAATGAACTTGGATTAGCAGTTCTTATTTTAGAAATAAGAATCTATAGTGATAGATTTAACTGCTGTTAGATTATAGTTTACATATATAGATGTGATGCTAAAAGAGTTTAGCATAAATCGTGACAGGAGATACTGCTAGCCGGTGTTCTCAAGATCTATCTATGTTAGGACGTTAGTCCTAAAGATAAGGCGAAGGATGATGCCATATGTTCATAGTCCATGAAGAGTCATGAGCAAGTATGAAGGTAAATCTGGTGAATGTCGAGAATATCCTTAAACAAGTTAAGGATGGTTTCCTAGTTTATCGAAACTTGGAATCGGATAAATATAGATATACAGGCGTGTATCCTGAGTCTTATAAAGGTGAGTGGGAGTTACAATCTGGATTTGCAGTCACTTTGATTAAGTGATAAAATGAGCTAGAAATATTCTTAGCAAGAGATCATTATTCTACAATTGAGCCAAAACACAGTATTGCCTTGGAGGCACAGTGGAAGCAGTACATGGATCTAGAAGGTTCATTCCTGAACCTTGTACGGTTCTTCCACATTATCTATATAGCTGATATAATAGTGGATTCGTATCTTGAAGCAAGGACAAGGGTCTCGTCAGAGATTAATGTGTGTTGTGGCGTTTCCTTTTGACTTGGTCAATTGGAGAATGATATGAAGATACTCTAAGTCCCCACGGATATCGATACATTCATGGATAAGGCTGGTTACGAGTATTGCATGAGATTCTTGTGTTTCAACTTGGTCTTGTGTGTGCGAGTGATTGGTTTTAGGCCAAGTGAGAGATTGAAGAAATAGTGTCCTAAACCCAATCGGGTTGGACCGGATCCGACCGGGTCGGATCATTTCTACTATTTCTTAATGATTATACATATATAATAAATGGCTTTTATGTTGTCATATATTTGTTCTTTTAAAGAGCCAATTATGAATTGTTATATGATAACGTCCTACCTATTAAACTGTGATAGAGAAACCATGAGCAATTATGGTTTTTGAGATCTCTAATCACTTTAATAAGTTTGATACTTAAATGTCTCTAAGCTGATGTACTATTAAACAGGGCATTGATAGTACAAACAGACTAGCATGTATTAGACGTCTTCTGTCTTTAAGGGCTGGGATAGATCTCGTCTATCGAAGTGTAGAGACACTTGGGCTGTACGTGGACGTATATTTGAGAATGTGTACGTTAGACTGACACACTTACACTGTTAAGTGTCACATTATGTGACGGTAGTGTAATTATCCTTAGGACCGGAGTCTACATGGCATCACGCTGTGGATTGTCATGCTTTGACACTATTGATGTTTCCTTTAGACACGGGGTGATCATGCGGTAGTGATTGGGTATGATACTGAAGCATGCGGAGTATACATGTTAGGTCGTCTGGGAATCGCGTACCCTATGAATAGGGGTGAATATCCGAAAGGGCCTTCTTATAAGGAATGTCTTACTCTCGTGAATCTTTGCAAAGTGGAAGTAAATGAGTTACTTTGAGAGAGCATGATATCTAGATTATAAGATACGGTCGTCAATACTTGACACTCAACTTACGACCGTATGGATATTATTACAACGATAGGATTCTATTTACACGCTAACCGAGCACATGAAAGGTAGTAGTCATTGCGTATTGACTCTTCCGATGATTGAGGGTCATGGACGTGTTGCTAGACGCTATCCATGATCATTAGAGGTGATGGGTATTTTCATAATTGCACATTATATCTACGGCCAACTTATTCGGAAGCCTATCGGGTCACACACATATGAACATCATGTCGCATTAATATGTTGTTATAGTTGATAAAAAAATAAGGAAAGAATTTATCTCGTACTATAAAGGTTATAGTGGTAAATTAATATGGTGGTATTTAATTATTATGAAGAAATATATTACAAGATATTAATTGTGTTGATTAATTAAATATGTATAGTGATACATATATTTCAAAAATATGTATATATGATATACATGTATTTTTGCAAATTAATTAATCATAGTATTATATTATTAATTAAAGAATATCTCGGAAGCCAATTTATGGTTAAAGGTGGCGCTATTCACTAGTGTATAAGATACACTTGGATTGTGCAATTTAATTTATAAGATTACCATAATATTAATATTGGATATTAATTGATTTTTGAAAAATAGATTTATGGTAATAAGATAAGGATAGTCAATATTAGATATTGACAAATATCATGAAAATATTTAATATAAGATATTAAATAAATAAGATAAATCAATCAAAGAGATTTTCTTTATTTTACTAGTCAAAGGTTTTCTTTCTCTCCACTCTACCCAAGACTTGTTCCCCAAGGATTTTGGGAATGCTTAGGGCACCCCATATGCCTATAAAAGGAAATAGGGTGCTAAGCTCTTGTATACACCATAATTCCAAGAGCTAATTGTTCTTGTGAAAAATAATAGAGCTTCTTAAAGAGATATTATAGAGAGAGAAAAAGTTGACCTAGCAGTCGAGTTTTTCTAGTAGCAATCCTTGGCAGGATTCCGGCGAGGTGCTCATGTGGATTACTGGTAGAGGCCGGACGCTTGGACGGCTCGCGCACATCTACTGCTACCGGACGGTCAAATCGTCGATATTTTAGATCACCAAAGTAATAGTACCATCCCCTCTCTTATATGTTTATTGTTTAAACGAAGACGATCCTGGATCGGAAAATCAATTTTTAAATTCTGGTGCGCAATCGATTGATTTCCTAACACACTTTACACAAAAAGGTTGATAAAATGACTGAAAATCCCTCATCTAGCACAAATGATCCTATATTTTTAGAGAGAATGAATCTGCTGGAATAGACACTACAAGCCCGGATTACTTCAGTGGACACTAGAACATAAATTATGAAAGGACAACCGAAAAATCTGGTATCAACTCAAGTAGGAGTTCTAACCCTACTACACCGTTTTATTGATGATGTCAATAAAGGGGAAGAAGGCAGGACATCAGTGATGTAAGTCAACTAGATGATGCATTTCTAGATTAATTATCCTCATTTCTCACGTATTTATCGATGTTTTGACATCAACTTGAGTAATTATTGCGATTATTAGGACCATTTTGTGTACATAGAAATATCATAGAAAAACTATTTTTTGCTTATGATATAGGCATATTAGCCGCTTTTGTTATCTGTTTTATGCGTGGTATCTTCGTGTCTTTTTTGTAGCACAGGTACCAAGGCTAGAGCTTGGATTTTTTATGTGTTGATGCTAAGGAATTGATTGGGAGATGATGCAAGGCATTTAGGCAAGGTTATACCCATAAAGACAAAATGGAGCATGCCATAGGAATTGACCGACGTCAGAGGTGAATAAACACGATCAGAGCGCATTTCATGCATATATGGAGCACGCCATGTGACATTGGCCCATGCCAAGTAAGAAACCCAAGGACTAATAGAGCATTTAATGCGTGGTGTCAGTCATCCAACTACCAAATCAGAGAATGGCGTGCGTCACTGGCATTGACCGACGCCATGAAGCCACAAAAGCAATATGACGGACGCCAAGATGCTTGACGCACGTCATGTTATCCGAGTCAGCCACTTTTGATCGAATTTATTCACTTCAACTAACATATCACAATATACTTCATCTTCTCCACTCTTTTTCTCCCTTGAAGACAACCTCCCAACCCTAGGCTGTTCTTGCCGGATTTTGTAACCAAAATTTGCTTTTAATTTCTATTGTAAACATTGAAGAATTCCTACTTGTGATTCTACTACTTTAGTTGGAACTATATTACACTTGTGTATCAACACAATTGAAGTTTTGGAGCTTTAATGAAGGTTTCCTTTTCAAGTTTATAACTTGTGATTGGTATAATTCTTTATCTTTACTTGAATTAGTTGTTCTTATGATTATGAATGCTTACATTGACAAGTTTGTGTTCTTGATCATGAGTGTCTAGCTCACCACTAGCCAAGATAATGTTGAAGAACTAGTTTAATCCCTTATCTTTGATTGGGAATGATTGTTTATGTTGTTAGTTTCAATTGTCGTGAATCTTTTCCTACTTGCATTGTATGGATTGCTTGTGTTAGAGTAATTAACTAATGCTTGCATTTACACACATAATGGAGACCAAAATGAGATGTTAGTCATGAGAATTAAGTAGGAGAACCAAAAGGTAAAATCGACCTCTCGAGGAACTCGATTTCTTATCCGAGGATTGTTGACATTGTCATTTCATTCAAGTTCATATCTTGCAAAGTCATTAGGTTTAGGACAGCTAGGCCAAGGAGGAGGCATAGAGTGGTCTCATGCACTCATATGAGGGGGGACTACTTGGTTAGGAATGCACCGTTTCACACTTTTGAGCACCAATGGTAGGATGGAAGGAAATCATTCCCGTGATACTACGAGAGATTTGTTAGTCTACACATTGTCTTGGTTAGGTTTCTTTTATCAATTATCACCTTTGTCATTAGGAAAGTTAATCATACATTTACCTTTTAATCAATTGCGACCTAGATCGAATTAATACGAGCTTTTTGGTGTTTAACCTAACAAATCCTTGTGGGATACGACTTTGACCATTGGACTAGGCTACAATTGACCTGGTACACTACCGGTTAGATTGGACTCTAGAAAAGTCGCATAAAGTTTTTGGCGCCGTTTTCAGGGATTTGTGTAATGGTTAATACTTGTACTAGCTTTAAATTTTTCAAGAATAGGCCAAACTTTTCTAGTCTCTTTTCTATCTTGTTTCTTTGGTACTTACCTCTTGGTTGGTTACCAAGTGTTATTTTATTGTGTTCTTGTTGTTTCTATTTTGTAGTGGATGACCAAGACTCGACGTGGTAAGGCACCGCTTACTTCTCTCAATCCAGATATCAACATATATATTAGGAAATGAGTAGCCAAGAACAAAGTTGGTCAAGCTCGTCATGGTTTGGAACTTAGTGGTGACTCCTCCCAAGGATTGTCTACTCGAGAAGTAGAAATGGACGAGGACCTTGAGAATGCACAAGTCGATCAAGGGCATGAGGATGCCCAAAACAATGAAAGAAACCCAAACCTTCACATACTTAACCCCCAAAATCCTGAGAACAATCAACCACCACCAAACAATAACCAACAAAACCACAACAACAACCAAAACCAGAACCAAAATAATCGGAACAACAACAACAACCCCCCGAACCCAAGATCATTTGTGATCAAGCCGTGAGAAGAAATGAGACCAACAATCTAATTCGTTTACCGAATGTAGGAGCGAATAATTTTGAGGTTAAAGCTCATCTTTTTTGATGGTTGGAACAAGAGCTCAATTTCATGGGTGTGACGCTGAAGATCCACATTACCATCTTTAAACCTTCAAGGAATTATGTAATACGGCCAAGAGTGAAGGTGCTAATAGAGAATTGACAAGAATGTCCATGTTTCCTTTCTCCTTGGATAGGAAGGCAAAGGATTGGTTCATGTCACTTCCTCACCATTCCTTGACAAGTTGGGAAGAAATTCAAAATGAATTCTTGAAGCAATACTTCACTCCGGGCCGAAATTTAATGTTGAAAGTTGAGATTGCTAGCTTCAAACAAGGTGAACATGAATCACTTGGAGTTTCATGAGAGCAATTTAAGAAGTTGTTAAGAGCTTGTCCCGATCATGGTTATCCCTTGGATATGCAAATTCAATTCTTTTGTTGGAAGCTTAGAAAGGAATCACGTGCTGAAGTTGATCAAGCATGTAATGGCTCATTGATGATAAGTGCGGCACAAGATGTGTATGATGCTATTGAAAAGATTGCAAAAATAATCAAATGTGGGAAACCGGTTCAAGTACAAGAAATATTGCTTTTGTGGGAGATTCCTATTGGAAGTAGTGCCCGAAGACAATTTTTGTAATTCTTTTATAATTAATAAATGACAGATTTATTCTCAGCTCATTATTTGCTTTGTGCTTATAAGAAATACACTACTGAAAACCCCAAGTTGTATCATATGTAGCCATATAACTTAGTGTGTGTCACACGTGAGGATTCAGTTTATGGTGATACACTTGAATTGTTAGTCCGTGGTGAACTTAATCAAAGTATAGGGTCTATTGATTAAACTACCATTAATGCTCCCCGAACACTTTATGGTGTGACCGTCTTATCTGGACCGTCGATATTGGTTATCTAAGTGGGGCATTTATATATAATGTAGTCATATAGGACTGGGCTGATTTAATCTTCATTTCTCATATAATTCCGTGATTGAGAAATCGTATTGAATCACAAGATGATCATATATGGATTAACCTTAATCCTAAAGTGATTACAGACTCCTGCTTGATTCAAGATAGGGTTTGATGTGTTCGTTAAGGATTTCTAATAGGCGAGGGCTGAATCACTTTCACGTTGGCACTATTGGGAATGAGTAGCTGGGAATGTGTCTCACAAATACGCAATTCATTCCTTCTTGCGAGAAGTAGAAAGACAATTCTCTTATTTGTTAATCCTAGAAATTGATCGATCCGCGGAGTTCATATTAGTTATGAAATAATTGATCACTAGTGTGTTAATGGTAAATAAGGATAAGATGTAACGAAGAATGTTTACGGAAACATTCCTGCTTCGATACAGATAGTCTATGGAGGGTTAGTCTATATGTAATGATTATATCAATGGACACTTATTGACTCGACACTTTGAGAATAAGTTATATCTATAATCGATAGAGTTCAGTTTCGGATTTATGGTGGCGTAATTCCGAAATTAATAAGTTGATCAGAAATGTTCTGTTTTGATGAATATTTTATTCAATTTATTGTAGCTACTGGTTATAGGTAAATGGTCCCCGGGGTTGGCTCCTAACTTGCAAGTGTTTTCTCGTTTTGTGGAACCTCGAGAATAAATTAAATAGTTGGACAATTTAATGAATATGTGAATATTATTTATTTGGTAAATAATATGTAAACTAGAAAAGACATTTTATATTAATTTTAATGGCAAAGATGGCGCCACATATGTTGAGGAAACTAGGAAAAGAAGTTTTCCAAGATTATGTCACATGTGTAATTAATTAATTAATTATTTGTTAGATAATTAATGGAAAAATAAGATATTGGATTTTTAATCATTATCTCATTTATGGAGATTATCTCATATTTTATGGCAAATATCTTTTCCTTAGGGAAAAGGGTAATTGTATTATGAAAATGATAACTCTCTCTTGACTAGTGAATTTTCTATATAAAGAAAGTTCCTCCCAACACAATAATCAATCACAATTTGCGCCACACTTAATAAAAAAAGAAAAATTAGTTTCTCATTCTAGTCATTAGGAGAATAAAAACTTAGGGTTTTTCTTGAGCATATTCGAGGAGGTTTTACTACGAGGATCGACGTCCACTAGTTTTTGCATGGAGATACAATCCGGAAGATCAAGGCTTCTCTCTCCGGTTGGGTAAATCTTTAACTTTCTTGTAGTTATATTAATTAATCATGTGAATTAAATCATGGTAAAATCGCATGCGAATTTAATTCGTAGCTTCCTCTGTGCATGATCGAGTGTCTCGATCGGTCTTTGTGAATCGATCCGACGATCCAATTTCAGTCGGATCCGGATTCGGTTTCGTATATCCATCATGTGGTATCGAGCAAGGTTAAAGCGATTTTGCGATCTTGATTGCATAATTAATTAATAAGAAGTGTAATTGAATAAAAATTGCATCTTTTGTATGTTAATTATATATATGCATGGTTGAATGTTCTTGGTTGACGAGATGGATTGGGGTTGGTATTGTTTACCCGTTAGATCTGTTGTAAACCCGTTTTTTCGGGTATAAGAGGTTGTGTAACTTGTTGTTGATTTAATTTTCTAGAAATTAGTAGTTTTGTTCTTCGAAGCCGCTTTATTATCTCTTCATTCGCAGTCCATAATCAATCCAGACGGCGGCCCAACGGTTCAGGAACGCAAAATTTTGCTGCTGATGGGGTTCGAACCCGCGACTTACATCAAGGAAGAAGAGCACGTTGACAAGTTCGGCTACAAGGATATTTGTGAAGATTTCGGCCAGCAAATTAATATACGGATCGACCACAGATTCTTTTAATTAGAAATTAGTAAATCCATTAAATTGGGTTTAAAGTTTTTTCTATTTAATAGATTAGATATGGGGTACCAACGGTCCATCTCAATGGTTTACTTTTTTGCATTTATTTTCTTATATGATTATTCATGTGATATACAATGTCATACCATGCATCATATTTATGAATTCCACTCCTAGCATATGCATACATGTAGACAATTAATTTTGTCATTAATTAGGCATGTATGAACACGTAATTAATTTAGGTAATTAATTAAATTAATTGAACAAACAGAATTTTATCTGGACATAAAATTCACATGATAAAAATAATTTACTGGATGAATTTGGTTTTAGGAATTTGAATCCTTCGGGGATTAGTGTCTACATAAAAAGGATTTGAATAATCGAAAAAAGGGAAAATCGTGAGAAGTTGGACACTAATTAGACGGTATTTGAAACCGAGAAGTTGGTGAATGCTTTTTATGATTTATTGTTTTCGGATTATTGGAAATTCTGATGTCCTAAATTATTATCATGACAAGATTAGGACTTTAAAATTCTTTAGTGAATTTTAATTGTGTAGTGTCTACACAAGAATTTTCTATCAGAAAATTGGAAAATCATGAATATAGTGTCACTAGTTAGACGGTATTTGAAACCGATAAACTAGTGAGAGCTTTAAATTTTGTGATTTGTTGTTTTTTGAATTATTGGGAAATTCATAAGTCCTAATGTATTAGGATTATAAAATTCTTGGTGAATTTTAATTGTGTAGTGTCTACACAAGGAATTTTTTTAAATCCATAAAATTTGAAAATCATTAATATAGTGACACTAGTGAGACCGTATTTGGAACCGATGAACTAGTGGGAGGATTAATATTTAAATATTCATGATTTGTGTTTTTTGGATTATTAAGAAATTCTGAAAATCATAATAAGACTACCTATTTTTCTAAATAACGAGTGGGAGCGGGGAAGGTGACAACTGACCCGTCGGCCTCTACTGTTGACACAAGCACCGTGCGAGAATGGTGACGCCTCATGCTATTTTGATTTCGGCCCCCTTCGGATGGCCTTCACCGCTATCAAATTTCAAGGCTTGGTTTCCGAAAGGATAAGATTACTCGTCAGGTCACCGACCTACCCTTCGGCGGCATACTCGGGGTCTACTTAAAAATATGAAACAATAGGTCACACTTTAACGGGTATTTTTGGAAATATCTTCGCTGAAAAAGGAAGGTAATCAACAATTAAATCGGGATGTCTGATTCTCAGTTAATTGTTGGGAGAGATTGTCTCAATTTAATCGTCACCTCTTTGACTTTCCTGTCGGTGGCATAGTGTTTTTTACTGTATTTTGTCCTTTATCTTTTTGCATTGCTTTTAAGGAGGGTATTGACATCATCAAAAAGGGGGAAATTGTTGGAAATAAAATTTATGTTTTGATGATGATTCATCACTTATTTGTTAATTGTTCTTAACCCCATCGATGAAGTGTCATAACTAGCTGTTATAGTGCAAAGCAAAAAGATGTCTAGATATCAATGTATAGGATTTATTAGAGTCTGATATTTGTATAAGTTAAATCAGACAAGCACTGTAATAGTTCTAGTCTGGAACTAAGAAATGAAGAGACTAAGATTTAATCTAACTGAGATTCTACAAGAAACTGAACATAGAGCACACCAACAGAAGACTGAAGAAGATAAGTTCGCTGAGGAACACAGACTCGGTTGGCTTATCTAGAAGACTGAAGAACTGAATGATACAGGCTCAGTTATTGAAGATTGAAGAGCTAAGGGCTCAAACTCAGTTATGAAGATTACAAGTCGAGACTGTAAAGTTAGACTTCAGGCAAGATTGTGGTGACCTGATCTGACTTTATAGATCTTGTATGAAGACCTAAGAATCATAAGGACAATGAATTCTTAGATAATAATGAGTCATGGTGTACTCTGATTAAGTCAATGATAATCAGATGAAAACTGGAGTACTGATATTTGAAGAAGAGTAAAATCTCAGTTAATGCTCCAAGTTAGTTAGAAAACTGACAAGTGAAAAATTCAGTATAAAACTGATAAGGAAACTCAGTTTTATATCAGCCATCCAACAAACTGAAAGTATAGTCGAACGTTGTAAAGGAAGCAATTTCATTGGATGAGTTACTGACACATCAGAACGGTCATAAAATATAGCCGTTGCAAGATTCAAGCAGGAAAAACGTTGAATGAACCCCTATAAATAGATTACTTCTACGACATCATAAAGTGAGCAGGTATGTGATAAAAAAGCAAGAAAATTAAAAAGGAATCCATCTAGTCAAGAAAGATCAAATTGAGGGGAAAGCCAAATTCAAAAGAATACCTGCTAAGTGTTTAATTGCAAGATCAAGAAATTTCTTCAAAGTGCTCAAGCATATTCAAGCAGATTCAAGATATTTCATTTGAAGAAATACAGAGCCGTGCTTAAATTAATCATCCAGAAGAAAAGCTCAAATCACAGTTGAATCATAGTTATTGATTCAAAGTCTCAACTTTGATTTTATCAAAGGTTTAGACTGTGAAACACCAAGAAGGTGTGAAGGACAATTGAGTGCAGTCAGGAAGACTGTGTTTGTGATGAGCTGGTGAAGAGGCAATTCTACCATCCAAGGACCAGTGGATCAAACAGTTGAAGAGCAGCAATCCTACTTGTTCTACAGGTGTTTAGATAGTGAAGCTAGGGATTAGTCAAGGACTATCAGTTTAGAACTTTTTGTAACCGGGCCATCTCAAAGAAGTTCTAGTGGAATTTTCCTCCGCATCACAGGGGAAGAGAGGACGTACAGGATTACACCACCTGGAACCTCTATAATTCTTGTCTATTTACTTTATGCATTCACTTATTTCATTATAGCTATATTTACATGGTTTTCATACTGAAATTAAGTTAACTAGTTGTTGAAGGCTAATATTTATCCGCTGCCAGTTAACAAGACTGAATATAAATCAGCATTGACTTATACTCAGTTGAGCTAACTGAACTCCGCACAAGTTAAGGGGCAGAACAAAAGCGAATCGAGATCGGTTTGAGTTTCGAGAAACTCGCCTGGGCTTTTCCAGCTCTGGATAAGTTTTTGGTGACAAGTTTATTCACCCCCCCTCTAAACTTGTGTTAGCCTTTCCAAGGGAACAACAATTGGTTTCGGAGCAAATCTTCCTTTTGGAAGAGATCCGGATTAATTCTTTCCGATACCAACAATTGGTATCGGAGCAGTTCTTCTAGTTCGAAGAGATCCCAGTTGTTGAAAACCCCCTTACAGTATTTGTCTTAAAAACATTTTTAATGGATACATCTAGAATTAGAAATTGGTTAAATAACCCCCTGACTGACTATTTGCAGAATGTTGTCTATGATTTCCACGATCAAGTATTTGAGAGATTCAATACTACAAGCTCTCACACAAATGTAGAACCTCAATTCGGTTATGATGAAGATATGGAACTGAATACGAATGTGGATGATGAATCCGGAAGATTTCCATCCTTAAGCGATCTTTCGTAGAAGCGAGAAAAGAGTTACTTGAGTAGCCGATTCTATAGAAGAAAAATTAACCAGAGATCCATCCAAAGGCAAAAGCCACAAATATTGATGAGACTCTACCTACAAGTCATGGAGGTGAAAGCGATGAAGAAATCATCTTGCTAGAGCTACATAGACACATGCTATTGATAAAGGAAAACAAGTTCTAATCGGTGATGATTCCTCAATGTAAGATTTACTTATCAAACATCAGGAGGTAAGTGCATCTACAACCAAAACTCACACTATTCTGAACAATCAAGGAAATGAAGATTTCAATGAAACCTTGGACGTACTCATAAAGGAATTAGAGGTCATTCAAAAGAATTATGAGAATGTCAAAAAGGATAAAAAGTCATTGAAAACTGAAATTTCGAGATTGAATGCTGAAATCAATCTAATCAAGACTAATAATGGAACCAAGGTAATTCGACCAACTGATGAACCAACAAAAGTTATAAACATCAGTGAATCATCAGTTGATTCAATTTCCAAAGTTCAATTCAAACCAGGAAAACCATTTGGAGATAGATCTGGTTTAGGGTTTGATAATCAGTATAATTCTAAGCTAAGACCATGATCAGTTTCAATAAAATTTGTGACTACTCAACAGTCAAGAACTCAGAAAACTGATAAAGTTATTAGAACTAATAGATACTCAGCACAGCCAAACGCATAAATTGATAAAACTGAAAAATCAGTTGGTAAAATTCACCAAGCCAACAGATTTTACAGAAGACTCGAAAAGTTGAAAACAAGAAAGCGATCCAAGTCGATGAAGAAAAATCTTCAAGTCATATCCATCTAAGAATGAAGATCATTCATGGAATAATAGACTCAGAGGGAACAGAAGATTATTTCCCACTGATGAAGATTGGAATGAACCATCACATCAGTTTCACAAACTGAACAAATTTAAAACTGTTATGACAAAATAGGAGGAGATTGTGAAAACTGACTTTACACAGTCAAAATATCAAGAGAGGTATAAAATTAAAAATAAAGTTGTACCATCAAAAGCTAATCAGTTAAGACCCAAACAGATATGGGTACCAAAAATTTCTCACTTTGTTTTGCAGGAGAAACACCACTAGCAGGAAACTGAAAATGCAATTCACAAAACTGAGTTGTATTCACAACTGAGTTTTTGAATTCAGCATAAGGACAAAACTGAGCGTATACAGCTGTTGATACACCGTACCTACTCTACTTACTATTCTCTAGCTATAGTTATCAAGAAAGATGAGGTCCTTCTCAATCTAAACCGTTCATATTTTCCACTCACCTACCTTTTCGCAATCTCAAAACATTTATGACAAGACGTTTTAAAGTTCCACTCACTTCTTAACTACCTCTGCTACAAATTATAAATATCCAAAATTACCTTCCATAATTCCTTACGCTTAAACCTTGAATCCAATCTCTGAATTTCAAATTTTCAAATTCTCAATCAAATCCAGAAAAATGACTTTCATTCTTGTTGAACCCGGAATGATTGTTTCTCTTGACTAGTATATTGATCAAACTCTAGTCAATTCAATTGCAACAAAAATCCGAAAAATTAAAGGAGGAGGCTGTATTCAATATCGATCTGAAAAGTGTATGTTTAGAAAGCATCGGAGATTTCTATCAATTTGGTAGAACAACTGTAGAAGGAGAAGACACACAAACCTATATCACCACTGTCAATGATAAGCAAATCAAAGTCACTGAAGATCTAATTGCAGAAATCTTTGGGTTTGACAAATCCAGAGGAGCAGCAGCCATTAAGTTGACTAAGGAACAGAAGGAGAAGTTATGGAAAGATATAGCAATTATTGGAGAATCTGCTGTCTTACAGACAGGGAGCACAAGCTTGCTCAAGCCATAATTTAATTTTCTCTCTAAAATGCTGGCAAATTGCATAATTGGGAATCTGGAAACTTCAGCAATCTATCTGAGCAAAACTAGATTTGCTATATGTGATCTGAGTTTGAAAAAGATTTCAATTGGGCAAGGTATCTATTTGATCAATTGATAGCACAGTCAATTGACGTACCTAAAAAGAAGACCGATGAAAAGAAAGGACGATTTTATCACAAGAAGACTCTTGCGTTAGTAGTCCAGATGATACTCGACCACTTTGGAGTTGCTAAGAAGAAAGAAACACCAGTTGCTGATGGGAAAATTTTCGTTAAGGAAGAAAAAGCTGGAAAAAGGAAAGCTAAGAAATCTGAGGCTGAACCCAAGAAGAAGAAAAACAGGAAATCAAAGAAACCCGCAACTGGAGATGAATTGTTGGCACAAATTGAAGAGTTAAAGGAAAGAAGAAAACAGTTGGAAGAATCAGAAAAAGGCTTAACTGATCAAGTGACTAAGAAATCAACTCAAGAAGCAAGAACTGAAGTTGCTGAAGGATCAGCACCATAAGTGCAAACTAAAGTAATCTCACCGAATCCATTCCAGTTTCGGTAACTGAAGTTTTACAAATTCAAGAACCAGCTATGCATTCACAGGAAATGGAAATGGTAGAAGAAACTGAAGTTGTCAACAGAGAACAGACTGTTGAAACTGATTCACAGGATGAAGCTGTAACTCAGGGGGAACAGACCCTGAGAACTGAGCCTGATGATGATGAAAGACTAATTGATGAAACAACATTGAACATGCTTATGTTGCTTTCAAAATCCAAGTCTACTCCTCAAGAATCTGTCCCCAGATTAGAACATGAGGAAACTGTTAAAGAATTTTCAGCTCCTCAAACTGAGGAAAAGGAAGTTGAAGCAGAAACAGAATCAACCAAGATCATTCAGTTGGATGAGCAAGTTCATGAAGTTGAACCCACTGAACACACAACGAAGGAAGTTCCAGTTGTTGAATTGGAACCTGAGCTTAGTGATAAACTAGTTGATGAAGAAGTTGCAAGTGAAATTTTTTTGCAAAGCGAAAGCGATAATCTTAGTTTCGATAATCGAAAAGAAACATCGATCGTCCCGATCACTGTGAGGAGAAACCAAAGAGAACCCGATCTTATGCAAACTGATGATACTGCAAGAACTGATCCCATGCAGATTGAAGGTTCTATTCAAGAAGAAGATCATGAAATCACAAGAGAATCAGAGGACACCCTCACACATTCGATCCTCCTCATCTGATCATACAAAACTTATGAAAGCTGATTATGAGCGATTGCAAAGATATAGAACTTGGAAGTTCAGTTCTATTGATAATCAAAGAAGTCAGCGTGCAGAAATGGAGCTTATTGAGAAATGGGTATTCGATATCTACAACTTTACTAGTTTAACGGAGATAATCAATACCGACGAATTTCTAAACCAAGGATATGCGCTGATCAGAAATAGCTATTGGAGGGAAGCCATAGCCAGTGGAAGTTCTAAGAAGAACGTTGATAATGATGATTTTGCGGAAGATCCTGATCTACAAAAAGGGATTCTTGCCTCTATACAAGAAAAGGAAACTGCAAAAGCAATGAATCAATAATCGATGATGATTCTAGTAGTTCTGAGAAAGCAGTGGAAGTTCAAGCTCTGAAAGTGTATCTAAAACACAGCAGGACAAAGAAGCAGAAGAAGGTTACCAATCTCCCACTGATAAATTCACACTTGAAATACCAAAGACTTTAGCAAACATGCCTGGAGAAGAATCATATGATGAACTTGAAGCACATCTGTCACCTATGAAAGTTGTTGATTCATCAAGATTGGAAGGAGCTGAGAAACAATCTGAAGAGAAGAAACAATCAGCCGAATTTAGAGAAAAACTGAAGCAAGTTGTTCTCTCACCTCTAAAGCAAGCTAAACCAACTGAGGCTGAGACAAACAAAGGAAAAGATCAACAAGCAAGAAATTCACAAGATGTTCCTACTCAAGTTGATCTCATTAAGTACTATCACAATGAGATACTCAGAATTCAAAAGGATGACCAAAGCTTATTCGGAAAAGTTTTAAAATCCTTAGAAGCCAGTCAAAATGAACGAACCAAGCTTGAAAAGAAGATGGACACTGAATGAATGACAAGCTGTCAAACCACTCTACTTGAGATTCGAAAACAACCACTGAGCATGTCAAAAGGAAAAATGAAACTCAAGACAGATGGGAAGGTATTCTTAATAATCTAGTTGATAGAATGTTTTTAATGGAACAGGGCATAAAGGACTCAGTTGTGGCTCAAACCATATTGGCATCAACTCAACAAACATTGAATGCTCTCATCAAAAGCCTGATTCATAAAGATGATGTCAATAAGGGGGAAAGTTTGGATATCTTAAAAGACCATGCAAATTTGAAATACCACAAGTTCTCACAAATGTTGATAATAAGTTGAGTGAATCAAGAAAGCAAGAGGAGATTTCACTGATGATGAGATGAAATCGATTGTTAAATACTCGAGCCAACCGACAAAAGAGTTGGTCTGGATTCTCGTCTTTACAATCTATTTAAGAACTTACTAGAGAAAGAAGGAGTATCAAAAGAAGAATCTCTTGAAACATTTCTACACATGCAAAAGATACTCGTGTACTATTGGAATAAACTGAAGAAATGGGAAGCAGATTGCACCTTAGATAGAGCTTCAGAGAAAGTTGAAAAGGCTGAACCTGAATTTATTCAAATTCTACTGAAAACAGCCACCAATGAAAGACTAAGGACATCAGTCTTTACATTTGCAGTTCTATTTAAAAGCAAAATTTTCAAGAAAAATAATTTATCTGAATCATGGAACATTTGGGCAATTATTCATGGAATTGAACTTTCAGCCACAAATGATGCAATGAGAACTGTTGCGGAAAACTATGATAATCAACCTTCTCTATCTGCCAAGTAAAAAGAAACTATCTTCTAGTTCTTTTTATCATGTTGTATTTTATTACTTACCCAACATTGTAACTCAGTTATCAATAAATTCTCAGCTTCTCAGTTCATAGTGTTATTTACTGTATTTTGTCCTTTATCTTTTTGCATTGCTTTTAAGGAGGGTATTGACATCATCAAAAGGGGGAAATTGTTGGAAATAAAATTTATGTTTTGATGATGATTCATCACTTATTTGTTAATTGTTCTTAACCCCATTGATGAAGTGTCATAACTAGCTGTTATAGTGGAAAGCAAAAAGATGTCTAGATATCGATGTATAGGATTTATTAGAGTCTGATATTTGTATAAGTTAAATCAGACAAGCAGTGTAATAGTTATAGTCTAGAACTGAGAAATGAAGAGACTAAGATTTAATCTAACTGAGATTCTACAAGAAACTGAACATAGAGCACACCAACAGAAGACTGATGCCCTGAATATTTTCTTGCCAAGCAACGGAGTCTGATCTTATTCAGAACAGAAGGGTTTTAGCTTAAAGCCAATGGCAGATTGACTGCCTATGCTTATATCTATTAGTGGATTAAAGCAAACCTCTTGGTCATTAAAAGTCACATGTTTCAAATGTCTGGACTGGACCAAAATGTTGATAAGTCTTTAGTAGACTAAGAATATCAATATTGGTAAAGTAGTAAATATTAGCATTGATATATGTAACACTGCAACGGTTGTGAACAACATAGATGTGTTATCTGAAGTCAAGAACTGACGGGCCATGTTTTTCTATATCAGAGAAGTAGACTATATTCTTAGAACTCGATTCGGTTGAGTTCATGAGAACAAGTTGTGGCAGTATCCCATCCATCTTATTGTTTAAGATGATAATGCATTTCCATATGCAGTATTCAATGAGAGGTTTCCTACCCAACCCCTCACGGAATAATTCCTTCAATCTTCGGATATAGAGGAAATGGGATAAATTCTCTTTTGGATAGAGAAAGTCGAGCATTGGATAGCAGCATAGTACATCCTCAAGTACCTTTAGAGAACGAGGAATTATATGCTTGTGTACTCAAGTGCGAACCTGTGTATCATTGGTTACACTGATTCTGACTTTTAGTCAGATTAAGGATGATCTTAAGTCGATCTCGGGCTCAGTGTTTACTCATTGCGATACAATCATAGTCTGGAGCAATCCAGCATCCCCGATTCGACTTTGAAAGTAGAATACATAGCAGCTTCTAGAGCAGCTAGAGAGGCAGTATAGCTTGAAAAGTTCCTTGTTGATCTCGGAAGTAAGTCCAGGTCTTGATGGGCGATACCACTTTCTCGTGAAAATAGTTAAGAGGTAGCTTAAGCAAGGATTTTCGCAATCACAAGTGGTCAAAAGCATATTGAGAATAAGCACCACCTGATCGTACGGACCGTGCAAAGATGCGACATTTCTGTCCTAAAGATCGCCTCAAGCCGACAACCTAGATGACCAGTTTACCAAGTCGTGTGGCATCTATTGTCACTGATAAGCGCATGGCGGGTATGAAATTGGGAGTTTTGTCTCATCTGCTTTAGAGAGGGAGAATGTTGTGGATAGATTAAGGGTGTGGTGTGCTGTAAAAATCAATTGTTGCTTGTCTTTACGGACAAGTGGGAGATTGTTAGATGTAGTGCCCGAAAGACAATTGTTGCTTTTTCCTTACGGGAAAGTGGGAGATTGTTGGAAGTAGCGCCCGAAAGAAAATTTATGTAATTGTTTTTATAATTAATAAATGACAGATTTATTCTCAGCTCATTATTTGCTTTGTCCTTATAAGAAATACACTACTGAAAACCCCAAGTTGTATCACATGTAGCCATATAACTTAGTGTGTGTCACACGTGAGGATTAAGTTTATGGTGATACACTTGAATTGTTAGTCCGTGGTGAACTTAATCAAAGTATGAGGTCTATTGATTAAACCACCATTAATGCACCCAGAGCACTTTATGGTGTGACCGTCTTATCCGGACCGTCGATATTGGTTATCTAAGTGGGGCATTTATATATGATGTAGACATATAGGACTGGACTGATTTAATCTTCATTTCTCATATAATTCCGTGATCGAAATCATATTGAATCACAAGATGATCATATATAGATTAACATTAATCTCAAAGTGATTGCGGACTCTGCTTGTTTCAAGATAGGGTTTGATGGGTTCATTAAGAATTGGTAAGAGGCGCGGTCCGAATCACTTTCACGTTGGCACTATCGGGAATGAGTAGCTGGGAATGTGTCTCACAGATACGCAATCCATTCCTTCTTATGAGAAGTAGAAATAAAATACTCTTATTTGTTAATCCTAGAAACTGATCGATCCGTGGAGTTCGTATTGGTTATGAGCTAATTGATCACTAATGAGTTAATGGTAAATAAGGCTAAGATGTAATGAAGAAGGTTTACGGAAACATTCTCGCTTCATTATGGATAGTCTATGGAGGGTTAGTCTATACGTAATGATTATATCAATGGACACTTATTGACTCGACACTTTATGAATAAGTTATATCTATAATCGATAGAGTTCAGTTTCGGATTTATGGTGGCGTAATTCCGAAATTAATAAGTTGATTAGAAATGTTCTGTTTGATGAATATTTTATTCAATTTATTGTAGCTACTGGTTATAGGTCTATGGTCCCCGGGTTGGCTCTTAACACGCGAGTGTTTTCTCGTTTTGTGGAACCTTGAGAATAAATTAAATAGTTGGACTATTTAATGAATATGCGAATATTATTTATTTGGTAAATAATATGGAAAATAGAAATGACATTTTCTATTAATTTTAATGGCAAAGGTGGCGCCACATATGATAAGGAAACTAGGAAAAGAAATTTCCTAGATTATGTCACATGTGTAATTAATTAATTATTTATTTGTTTGATAACTAATAGAAAAATAAGAGATCAATTTTTTAATTATTATCTCATTTATGGAGATCTCTTATTTTATGGCAAATATCTTTTCCTTATGGAAAATGGTAATTGTATTGTGAAAATGATAACTCTCTCTTGACTAGTTAATTTCCTATATAAAAAGAGTTCCTCCCAACACAATAATCAATCACAATTTGCGCCACACTTAATAAATAGAAAAGAAAAATTAGTTTCTCGTTCTAGTCATTGGGAGAAGAAAAACTTAGGGTTTTTCTTGATCATATTCGAGGAGGTTTTACTACGAGGATCGACGTCCACCAGTCGTCGCTTGGAGATACAATCCGGAAGATCACGGCTTCTCTCTCCGGTTGGGTAAATCTTTAACTTTCTTGTAGTTATATTAATTAATCATGTGAATTAAATCGTGGTAAAATCACATACGAATTTAATACGTAGTTTCCGCTGTGCATGATCGAGTGTCTCGATCGGTGCTGTGAATCATATTTTATGATCCAATTTCGGGTCGGATCCGGATTCGGGTTTCTGTATATCCAGCAATTCCACCACTCAATCGTAAGTGTTAGCTCAATTGGATTCTCTTAGCAAGAAAGTTGATCATATAAAATAATTCTAGAAGGAAACACATCCAATGACATGAGTAGTAAGGAAATGAAACATGAAGTTTAGGCACCGTTGGAGATGATAGAATCCGGTGAATATTCCAAAGCAGAAGTGAGCTTTATGCAACAACACCGGGCTCTAAACAATGCCTATTCCAACACGTACAATACTTTGCAAAGGGATTTTCCTACTCACCGTTGGCCTCTACACACCAACAAACAAGGATCATCATCTTTTACTCCTCAACAAAAAAGTTCCTTCAACACCAATCCTCAAAACCAAAATTTCCAAGGCCATGCTTCATACCAACCACCACCACCACCACCTACACACTCTTATCAACAACGTCCCACACAAAACATCCCCAATACACAATCTTCAAGCTCATCTACAGAGAAGGAAGAAAGATGGGAGAAGTTGATGGAAAATCTCATAAGTGTTGTCTCAACTCAAGCCGCGAATATGCAAACAATGATGACTTCTATAAGTACGGTAACAAAAGATGTTGGCACTTTGAGGACGTCAATGAGTGGTCATGACATGAGAATGAAAAACATAGAAGCATCATCGAGCGGAACTTGGAAGAGCATTTGAGTATAGAATGTGAGAGAAATGCTAGTAGACTACCGGTGGGTTGCCAAGAAATACCGAAAGAAACACGAGAGGAGTGAATGCAATCGAGACCGAAGTGGAAGAGTTTGTAGTAATAGAGAATATTATGCCAACCAAGTGGGAAACGAGGTTGAGAATGATTTGCATGACACCGATGAAGAGAAGGAATTGAGTGAAGAAGATGAGGAGATTGTTGATGAATTTCTGCAGCGTGATGGATATGTCGAAGTGGAAAAAGAGGATGAAGAATGGGTGAAAGTCCCGTGACTTTTGAAAAACCTGAGGGCAAGTGATTTGAGGACTCTTTTCCATGAGCATGTCTCTATGGCACCCGCCAAAGAGGAAATGGCACGCGCCAAGGTGGGCAAAAGTGATTCAGAGATTTCAGAAGGAAAAATGGTGCACGCCAAGGAGGCAATGGTGCACGCCAAAGGGAAAGAAAGAGATTCAGAGAGTTTGGCAAGCAAAATGGTGCACGCCGAAAGTGGAGTGGCGCGTGCCAATATCAAACAGAAAAATTTTGGGCATGGTAAAGAGAAAATGGTGCAACCCGATGATGATTGGCGGTCACCGGCAGCTTAGATTCTTTTGAGGAAGATTTCTCCAACTACATCTCACAGCGGAGGTAAGGAAGGTATAAATTCTACTTCTAAATTTATTGATCTTAAGTCATTACCTTACCCCTTCGAGAGGAGATTAAAAATAAAAAAGTTGGATAAAAAGTATGCATGCTTCCTTGACACATTTCGTCACTTGAATGTTGAAATTCCTGTCATAGAAGCTGTAACGCCCCCAGACCTGGCGCCTGGTTAGGCAACATGAGCCATAAATTGTCCGGTCAACTGCTTAGACCGTCGTCCTAGCTTGGTCTAAAAGGGCTAACCCGAGTTGACAAGATATTTTATGTCTCACACTTATATGAAGGTGAGCTTTACGCTAATTTCCCGATGTGAGATTTTACATTCTCACCCCTTAGAAGGGGACAGTGTCCTCTCGGGGCTAGTCTGGATCGTCCTACCAGAGGCAACTACACCATATTTCTTATACGGTGCAGGCGCTTAGGGCCGTCGATGAGTCGGCTCGATACCGATTCTATGCGCCCAGGACTGGCGCTGGTAAGGCTACATGAGCCATAAATTGTCCGGTCAACTGCTTAGACCGTCGTCCTCGCTTAGTCTAAAAGGGCTAACCCGAGTTGACAAGATATTTTATGTCTCACACTTATATGGAGGTGAGCTTTCTGCTAATTTCCCGATGTGGGATTTTACAGAAGCACTAACTAGCATGCCTACTTATGGCAAGTTCTTGAAGGACATCCTTACAAACAAAAAACATTTAGAAGAATATGAAAATATTTGTCTCAATGAGGAATGATCAGCCGTGTTGCAACACAAGCTTCCACCTAAGCTTAAAGACCACAGGATTTCTACAATTCCATGTGAGATTGGGGATTTTTATTTAAGAGGGTGCTTTGTGACCTTGGCGCGAGCATAAACCTCATGTCATATGAGGATTTCATGAAACTTGGGATAGGGAAGTTGAAGAACACGGAGATGACTCTCCAACTTGCAGATAGGTCCATAAAACGTCCAAAGGGAGTCATTCAAGACGTGTTAGTAAAGGTTGATAAGTTCTACTTCCCAGTTTATTTTGTGGTTATGGACATGGAGTAAGGGTATTCAACGCCCCTTATTCTTGGTCGTCCATTCCTGGCCATGGGAAGGACTTTTATTGATGTTCAACGTGGAGAGTTGATTTTGAGAGTCTATGAGGATAAGGTCAAGTTTAACATTTTCAAAGCCATGAAACATCCTTACAATTCACAAGAGTCATGTTCTTTCATTGATGCATTATCTTTTGTTTGTGTGGAGAATACTAACTTTCAGGTTTATGAAGATAAGCTTAAGGAATGTTTAGCCTTGTCTATCTATGATGGTGAACGATGATGAGGAAATGCAAGCTGTGATTTCTCATTTAGGTGCCGTGGTACATTCAATAAGCAACCATGACATCGGTATCTAGAGTTGGAACACAATAGTCCGGTATTGAAACCTTCGGTGGAGGAGCCACCGAGGAATCTTGAGTTGAAAACTCTACCTCCTAACTTGAAATATGCTTTCATTGAGAGTGATAATCTGCTTCATGTTATTATTTAAGTCAGTCACTAACCAATGTGCAAGAAGACTTGCTATTGAGGATGCTTAGGAAGCGCAAAAGGCATTTGGATGGTATGGCGGATATTCGAGGGATTAGTTCCGAAATTTGTGTTCACAAGATTATTTGAACGATGATGCAAAGCCGTATGTTCAACCACAATGCCGTTTGAATCCCAATATGCAAGAAGTTGTCAAGAAAGAGGTCATCAAGTTATTGGAGATGGGTATTATTTTTCCGATATCGGGCAGTGAATGGGTGAGTCCTACCCAGGTTGTTCCAAAGAAAGCGGATTCTGATGAATAAGAACGACAAACATGAATGGATCCCAACGGGGAAAGTCACGAGGATACCGCATGTGTATTGATTTGAGACGATGAATGATCACACCAAGAAAGACCATTATCTATTACCGTATATTGTTCAAATGCTAGAACGGTTGTGCGGGCATAAATTCTTTTGCTTTCGGATGGTTATTCGGGATATTTGCGAGATATTCATTCTGGCGGAGAGCGAGAGAAAAACGACTTTCACTTGTCCATATGGGACATTTTCTTATAAAGAATGCCTTTTGGTTTGTGCAATGCTCCGGCTACATTTCAAAGGTTCATGATGGCTATTTTTTCTGATATGGTGGAGAAAGTTTTGGAAATCTTCATGGATGATTTTAGTGTTTTTGGAGATTCTTTTGAGGAATGTCTCTCTCATTTGGAGCGCGTGTTACAGCGTTGTGAGGATACAAAATTGGTACTTAGTTGGGAGAAGTGTCACCTAATGGTTTCAGATGGTATTGCCTTGGGCCACAAAATTTCTGACAAAGGCATTGAGGTAGACAAAGCAAAATTTGAAGTGATTGAAAAATTACCTCCCCTGGTTAATCTGAAGACTTTGAGAGGATTTCTTGGGCATGTAGGTTTCTATAGGCGTTTCATTGTGGATTTTTCTCGTAATTCCAAACCCCTCAATCATCTACTTGAGAAAGAAGTACCATTTGTTTTTGGTGAAAAATGCACGGAGGCCTTTGAAACATTGAAAAAAAGGTTGATCTGTGCACCCGTCCTTATGGCACCAGATTGGAATTTTCCCTTTGAGTTAATGTGTGATGCAAGCGATTTGGCGGTTGGGGCCGTGCTAGGTCAACTGCACGATAAGGTGCTTAAAGCCATTTATTATGCCGCTCACACATTAAACTCCGCTCAAGTTAATTATGCAACAACCGAAAATGAGTTATTAGCACTAGTGTTCGCCCTTGACAAGTTGATGGAAATAAAATTTATGTTTTGATGATGATTCATCGGTTATTCAGTTATTGTTTTTAACCCTTTTGATGAAGTGTCATAACTAGCTGTTATAGTGCAAATCAAAAAGACTTCGAGAAAACAAATGTATAGGATTTAATAGAGTCAGATATTTGTATAGGTTAATCAGACAAGCCTTGTAATAGAATAGGACAAAGTGAAAAGCGAGAATATCTTGAGTTCACAAGGAAGAGTATTCATAAGAAGAAACTGACTTTATCAAAAGAACTAAGTACAAAAACTGGAGCTGAAGAAGGCAAGTTCGCTGAGGGACACGGACTCGGTTGTCTTATCTAGAAACAGAAGGCTGAGGGAACAAAATAAGTTTAGAAGGCTGAGGGACTCAGACTTAGTCATTGAAGATTGAAGAACTGAGGGTTTAAACTCAGTTTATATGAAGATTAAAGTCGAGACTATAAGGTTAGAATTCAGGCAAGACTGTGATGACCTGAACTGACTTTATGGATCTTGTATCAAGACCTAAGATACATAAAGACAACGATATCTTAGATGATTTATGAGTTATGGTGTACTCTGATTAAGTCAAGATGAATCAGATGGAAAATAGAGCACTAAGTTTTGAAGAAGAGTTAAAACTCAGTTAATGCTCTGAGCGGAAAAAGCCCGACTCACTCGGTTTTCTGAAACTTAAAACTGACCAATCGTAAAATACTCGGTTTTAGAGCTCAAGGCATCCAAAGAAATTCGAATGTTACAAATCAAGCATTTTCATTGGATTATGGATGATTTGTCGAATCATCACCGACATTCAACAAACACCAGCAGGACCACTAACGGCTATAATTAAAATTCAATTGGATAACCGTTGGATAAACACCTATAAATAGACCAATTCTACATCAAGAAGAAGTGCGGAGTTTGAAAGATTAAAGATCATACAAAGAAAGATTCTAAAAGCGTATTAAAGAACTCCTGCTACTCACTTATAGCAAGATCCAGAATTGAGAAATCTTCAAAGTGTTTTTGAACAATCAAATATATATCGAGACTTACACTTGAAGAAGAACAAAGCTACTAAGCATATCATACACATCTAGAAGAAGGAGCTCACATCACAAGTTGAATCATAGTTATTGACTCAAGTCTCAATTTTGATTTTTATCAAAGGTTTAGACTGTGAAACACCAAGATGGTGTGAATGATAGTTGAGGGCAGTCAAGAAGACTGTGCTTGTGATGAGCTGGTGAAGAGGCAATACAACCCTTCAAGGACTAGTGGTGCAAGCAGTTGCAAAGCAGCAATCCTACCTGTTCTATAGTTGCTTAGATAGTGAAACTAGGGATTAGTGAAGGACTATTAGTTTAGAACTTTTTGTAACCGATCTATCTCAAAGAGTTCTAGTGGAATTTTCCTCCGCATCACAGGGGAGGAGAGGACTAATAGAATTTAACCACCTGGAACCTCTATAAACTCTGTCTCATTTACTTATTTACTTTACGCACTTATTAACTGCATTCCAATTCATATATCATCATAACACAAACTTAGCAAACATTAGAAACTAAGTTAGCAGTGCATTCATTTACAAAAACTGATAACTTAACAATCAAAGGCTTTAATTTATCCGCTGCCGGTTAACTGAGTTTGAGCATAAGTCAGTTCAATTTATACTCAGTTAAGTTTGCTTAACTCCACACAAGTTTTAAGCTGAACCTAAGTTGTTACAAGTCAAGGTTTTTGGGGACAAGTTTATTCACCCCTCTAAACTTGTGTAAGCCTTTTCACGGGATCAACAATTGGTATCAGAGCAGTTCTTCCTTTTGGAGGTGATTCAAGTTTGACTGCTTCGAGGGATCAACAGAAGTAACTGGTCTTATGTTATTTCCGACTTTAGTTATAGAAGGAAGCCTTCGTATCTGAAGAAGACCTTTTGATCAAGTAGTTTTCAAAGTTTTTATAAAACTGCATCATCAACTCACAGAATCACTTTAGAATTTACTCAGTTGTTCATTGTTAAGATTTAATGAGCACAAAATCAAATTGCAGTCTCTTGTTGCTGATACCCAAGAAAGATTAAATGAGACATTCATTGAAGACCCAGTGGATACCAGTAGCAATGAGAACTCCGAGATTTTACCACTAAGCTTTGTGGCACAAGATCATATCGATAGTTATGAAGAAATCATACTTTTGGAAATTTGAACCAAACAAAGGAAAATCTTGAATCAAGCAAAGGAAAACCGATAATGGAAGATGAAGAAGCTAGAAATGAGAACTTATCAATCAAATGTTATGAGGTAAATACTTCTACATCCAACTGTCACGCTACCATGAACAATCATAGAAATGCAGATTTCAATGAAACCTTAGACATACTCATGAAGGAATTAGAGGAAATTCAAAAATATGAGAATGTCAAAAAGGAAAAAGAACTGTTGAAAGCTAAAGTTCTAAGATTGAATGTTGAGATTAATTTTATCAAGGCTAATAACATAACTCAAAGTGTTGGCCTCATTGATGAAATAACGAAGTAATAAATATCATAGAATCATCGGTGATCAATCTAAAGTTCAATTCAAACCAGAAAACCATTTGGAGACAGATCATGTTTAGGGTTTGATAATAAACGAGATTCTATGTTGAGACCTAGTTCGATTGCACCTAAGTTTATGGTTTGCACAAAGTCCGAACTCGAAAACCGATTAAGTTGTTAGAAGCCCGACAATAGCTCGACACAACCTTGACTAAAAGCGACAAAAATAAAAAATCGATCATGCACTTCGAAAAAAGCGTGATTCTATAGAAAAGTTTAGAAGGTGAAAAAGCAAAGCGATCTAAAATCGATTAATAGAACATTCTAGTCATATTCACCAAAGAATGACTCTCATTCAAAGGTTAATAGATTCAGGAGGAAAGGAGGCTCTTTCCAACTAATAAAGAGCTGGAATGGTCCTACAATTCTTGCTAGAACAACTCGGTTTCACAAAATTCATAAGGATTGAAACTGAAAAACTAAAGCGACAAAAATACGTGAGAAGCGACAAATATAACGAAATTTTACTAAGTCATAAAGTCAAGAAAGGTATATGAGCTCAGTTATCAAAATGTTCAAAGCTCTCAGAAAGAAGATTAATTCTGAAAATAATAAGTCATCTTTAAAAAAATTCAAGAATTAATCCAAAAACTGACAAGAAAGGACCCAAATAGATATGGGTCCCAAAAGATCTTGATTTGTTTTGCAGGAAAGGAAGGCTTGTGGCCCGGCTCGATTAGGAGGCCGAGTAAGAAACCAAAACTAAGATACATATAACTGATCTAGAAGACAAAACTGAAGGCTGATCAAGATGTGGATAAGATCAAAGATGAACTCTTACAGCTGGAGATACAACATATCAAATATATTTACTGATACAGGCTACGGTTGGCAGAAAAGTCATGACCTACACAGATCTCAACCGTCCATCTCCTCCACTCACCATATTTTTCGCATCTCAACGCCATAAGTGATTTATGACAAGACATTTCAAACCCACTCAAATTCTTTAACTGCACAATCTACCACATACAAATACCTTCGTACTATCTTTACCAAAACCTTTACACTCAGTTTTGTTCAACCCCTAGTTTGAAGAATAATCATATCTTCAATCTCTTCAAATTCAAAATTCCATCAGAAATTATGACTTTCACCAAAGTTGAACCCAGATTGATCATGTCACTTGATCAAAATCTGGAAAAGCATGGCAACTCAGACCTTCCCAAGCAAATCGTGGAGAAAATCAGAAAAATCAAAGGACTTGAAGAAGTGTTCAACATTTCCCTGGAGAGTGTATGCTTGGAGTGCATCGGTGATTTCTTTGAATTTGGAAAAATTGCTACCGAAGGGAAAGTCTACACCTATACCACCAAGGTCAATGAGAAGGAAATTAAGGTCATTGAGGACCTTATTGCAGAAATTTTTGGTTTCGACAAGTCTGGATATTCATCTGCTATCAAATTAAGTAAGGATTAGAAGGAAAAGTTGTGGAAGGTTATTGCATTGAAAGAAGATTCAAATGTATCATTAACAGGGAAGACATGTTTCCTCAAGCACGAATTTGACTATCTAACCAAAATTCTAGCCAAATGTGTAATTGGAAGTCTTGGCAACTTCAACAATCTATCGAGCACCAAGATAGATTTGTTATATATGGTTTAGTTCAAAGCAACCTTCAATTGGCAAAGATATATTCTTGATCAAATAGCTTTGCACAAGTCACATCCCGAAGTACCAAAGAAGAAAACTAACGTGAAGAAAGGAAGATTATATCACAAGAAGACACTTGCCTTGTTGGTACAAAGAATCATTGATCACTTTGGAATTGCAAATAGAGGAACAACTACAATTGTTAATGGAAAAATGCAGAGAGAAAGATAAGAAGAGCAAATCTGAAAAAGGAAAGTTGATGGTTCTGGCCCAACCCAAAGAAGAAAAGAAAGAAATCCTCCAAGAAAGTTACTACAGGAGAAGCTTTGGAAGAGTTAGAAATATTGAGGGAGAAAAAGAGGAAACTGGAAGAGTTGGAGAAAGCGAAGAATACTGAAGCAACTGAGAAACCAAAAGAACTTTCACCTGAGAGATCATAAGTTTACGATCTGACAAGTCGAGACGACAAAGAAGTCAAATCTTGATGAATAAACCCCACAAAACACATTCTTTGAGAAAGAACCAGTACCAATCATGTTGGTCCCGAGAGAAGGGTAAAACTATAGTCGGAGGGGGGTGAATGACTATAGTGGAGTTTCAAAAACTTTTCTTATATTTAAAAGATTTTGGGCAGCGGATAAGTCCCTTCTTACTAAGCTATTTCAAGGTAGTTTGATCGATCACAGATATATGATATAGTATAAGCAATTTAAATGAATGCAGTAAGGTAATTTGCAGAAAGTAAATTGACATAAGGCTTATAATGGTTCAGGGTGGTGTAATTCCTTAATCCACTCTTCACCTGTGATGATTGAAGGAATTCACTATTGTTTTCACAGATACAATAGTACAATTGTCCTTGACTTCACAAGCTTCACAATCTACAAGACTATCACTCCTTGATTGCAACAGCTTCAGTGATTCAGTCTCTTTCACTGCTCATTGGGATCACATCCTTCAATAGCTATCACACACACAACTCCTTCTCAGATGCCTCTGATTCAGTTGCTTGATTGATGTGAATTGGGTTCACAAACATGTTGATCAATATCAACGCTTGATGTTTGATTTGTAGCTCTTAGATTTGAGTTGATCATTGGATATTTCCTTTTTGCACAGATAGAAGATTTCACTTTGACAGAGTTTCTGCTTAGATTTTTTTAGATCGTTTTCTTGTTTTTTCTTTTTCTGTCAATGTCTTCTATTTCTAGCCTTGATTATTCTTGATTTGAATTTCCGTCCGTTGGCTATATTAATGAGGGGAATAATCCTTGATTTTATTCGTGATTCCCCCTTATTGCATTCTCCTTGATTTTATTGATCGGATTTTTCTTCAAATGTGTACCATAAAATCTGTCCTTGATTGATCCTTTATTGATTGTGCTTTTAATGCTTGATCTTCTGTATCTTCTTCATATTTCAATAATCTGACTAAGTAAGGTTTACTCAGCCGTTCTTCGATCGGTCAAGTGATTTATCTGACTTTGCCGCTTTGATCTTCCTTCACTGCTTTGTCTTCACTCAGCCGAAAGTCAGTTTACTTTGTCGATTCACTGTTTCCTTCAATCTTTCAGTTTAAGGAGAATACTTGTACTTCACTGATCCTTGATTTGGGTGAGATCAGTGTACACCATATTTAAACATTAAGTTTCATCACTCAAAACATAATTTAGAGTTATCCAAGGTCATCACAGACTTCCTTGGTTATAAGTCAGACCATAGTGTCTTCATTGCTTCTCTGCTGGTGCTTGGCTGGCTTCACTCTGCCGAAAATCTGTTTTTACTTTTCCGTCCTACCAACTAGTACAATATTTGTCTGACTCAACTTATACATCATGTCGGACTCTAAGTAAAGACTATATCTGAGTGTTCTAACTTATTTCGGGCTTGCTATACGAAATAGTATGGCTATCATCAAAACATAATATAATGTTCCTAACAATTTCCCCCTTTTTGATGATGCCAAAACCCTCATAAACCTGAACATAAGTGTAACAAATTTTTCAATGTTAATTATTAACAGAATAGAACACAAAAGTTTTATTCATCCATTTAAGGGTAATCAGAAATTGATCTCAAAACATACTAAAGGAACAATGACTACATTTTGCTTAATTCTGCTTTGTACCTCTTGAATTTTGTAGTTTGAACCTCCTCAATGTCTTTCAAAAATCAATTTATGGAAACTTCCACTTCCAGTATGCCAAAGCAGTGTATTCAGATACTCATTGGAATATTCTTTTGGCAAAGTCTCCTGTTGAAATCGAGGCATGGTTTCATTTGCCTGGGCTCCTCAAAGTACTTCTCAAGTCTCTCCCTAGCCACGCAATGTGTGAGTCAGCAAACTTGATATTTTTGTATAGACCCCATTGGTCTTGTTTATTCATTCTCCCCATAGGGCTGAAGAACTTTGCCATATAATTGAAGTCTTCTTGTTGGTCAGTTGGCAAGTGTTCTGGTCCTTTTGCAGAAAGTGGTATGGCTGAACTTGGTCTGCTGGTTCCACCACTTTGCTAGAGAGATGCATGTTGTCTTTTAATATCATTGTATACTTTGGCCATGTCAACTATCCTGTTTTCATCCTGGTAGCTTAGCCAATCTGCCCATGCTTGATCTTGTGTCAGATTTGGGTACAACCCCTCTTGAGCTCTGAAGAATTCTCTCACATGATCTAGGATCTCAGCCTCATACTCTTGCCTGCTTCTGTGAGTTGGAAAGCTTCTTTTCTCTCTGCTAGTTCTAGATCTATGATCTTTTGCTGACCTTCTTTGTTGACTAGATCCAGGTCTTTGCTGTCCACCTGATTTATCTCTATCATCATCCCTTCTTTGAAAAGGATGAGGAAATAATCCAATGCAAGGTTCATTTAGGGCCTTTTTTCTTTCTTCTTTAGCCCTCCTTTGCTGTTCTTCTGCCTAATTTCTGATCCTGATTTCTCTATCCCTTGCCCTCAGCTGTTCTTCAGTGAAGTTTGGGGGTCTGATCGTTGAACCTTCAGGCTTATCTTTACTTTCCCCCTTTTTGGCAGCATCATCCCTTTGCTGGAGTAAGATGCTATTTGTAGCCTCTCTTTGTTCCGACGAGAGAGTCAATTTCGACTCAATGGATGTAAATTTGTTGTCATGATCGATTAGTTTCTCGGTGACACTTGTGAAATGCGGTGCGGATGCCAATGCCATTGAATCATTTTCTTGGGAAATGTGTTGTCTGAGACCTACAAGGTTGTTGGTAATATTGATGTTGAGCTGTCTCATCAGATTTCCTTGTTGTTGGATGTTAAGGGTGAATTTATACGATTTATATTGCTATATTTTATGATACTTTCCCTCATATTCATATAATTTGCATAAGAAACGAGTGTTTAATGGGATTATTGCGTAAATGATATTTTAAATGAGTTATTCACAAAATAGGTTAATTTTGGTGTTTTAATTGTGATTTTATGATTATTTGGATGATATTACATTTTGCGATGTTTTGATGTGTTATAGATACATATTTGAGGCTCAAGAGATGATCAAAAGAAGATAAAAGACGAATTTTATGATGAAGAAGAGATAATGATGGATTTGGATTGAATTAAAAGAGATAGAGATGAGGCAATCAAGTTTCCAAAGTCACCGAACAGCAGGCGTCAAGTCCCGTCCAGTGGGCGGGCATCTACCATTCAAGCGGGCGGCCAGGATGATATTTTTTATTCGAGTTTGGATGAAATTGCTTTGAACGAGCGTCCAATTTAAAGAAGGACAGGCTTCTGATCATGACTCGGCCCGATTCGAAGTTTGTATGGAAGCTTGGACGGGCGTTCAAGGATTCGAGACAGGCGTCGAGTGCAGACTTAGCTAAATCGACTTAAAAATCTATATATAGCGGCGGTTTCTCAACCTAGGAATACCAATACACAATACTCAAAACCCTAATCCTAGGGAGCTTAGGCTGCGGTTTTACCGATTTTCATCAACTTTTATGTTCTTAAATTCTTAGATTAGTTTAGCTACTTTTTATGTCTTTCTATACAATTCGAAGCTTCAAGAGGATGCTAAGAGGCTAGACCTCCATTGAACGAGCGTTGTGAAGCCGTCCAATCAACAATTCAGTTTCTTTTCGTGATTATTTTGTGAGTATCTATTACGAGTTGTTTCCTTTATCATGTTTTATGTTGTTTATTGCAAATTTATGTCGAAAGATGTTTGCTTTGTTGATCGTTTATTTGATGAAAATCATGTTAGACTTTAGATCACCATGATAAGGAATAGATCTTGGATCTAATTAACGAAAGTTATTAGGTTAGATTTCTAGATTAGAAACGTTAAAGTTCACATATTTGGTTAGAAAAAGCGTTAATCTTAGATCGAAAGATAGAGATTAATAGATGAACTACCTAAGAAATTAGGGTTCATACTTTTGATAAGATGAATCACAACTTGGTTAGAAATCACGAAATAATCTGAATTGGAATTGAATGTTGATAGGATAGGTGGTTCAATTGCTCGTTTGCCCGTTATAACTTGATCAAATCCCTTGAACTAGAATTGTCTAGCTTAGTTAATCTTTATTGCATATTAGGTTTAGATTTAGTTTAAATTGTTCGCAAACCCGTATCTTCCCACGGCTTTAGATCTTATCTTACATCGATTTTAATTATTGATATCTTTCGTTTTAGTTATTCCTGCTTAGTTTAGTTCTGTTTAGTTTTAGTGATTGTGACATAGGTTAGTTAGAACAAAAACTAGGACCACCAATCGTTAGTTCCCCGTAAGATCGACCGGTATTAGTCACTGTACTACGATCCCTGCACTTGGGGAATACCGGATTATAAATTTATTACTTGTTAATAAAATCCGTGAACAAGTTTTTGGCGCCGTTGCCGGGGAACCAAACGGTTGCCTAGTGTTTGTTTTTGTTTTTTCTGTGTTTAATTGTTTTTGTTCTGGTTTTAGGTAGATTTTAATTAGGTAATTAGGGTTTTAGTTAGGGTTTATGGTCTTCTCTTTATAGTTCCCTTGTGATTAGTTTTTCCTTTCCATCTGTTTTTCTGTTTCTCTCCCCATTCTTTTTCCTGCTGTTCTTTCTCCGTTCCTGCTTCGTTTTTCTGCTTCCAAACGGGCGTCTCGAACAGTGGACGCCCGTTTGTTCTAAATTTCTGGACTCTGAACCGTTTTTGATTTGTCGGACGAGCGTCCATCCAATTTGGACGTCCGTCTAGTTCTTCAGCTGATCAGACGAGCGTTTGGACTGCCAGACGCCCGTCTAGTTCAAATTCTAGGCAGACGCCTGTCCAGTTTTCTGGACGTCCGTCTGTTCCCCTGTCTTAACAAATTTTATTCTTTTTTCTTTTCTTAGGCTTTAATTTTTAGTTTAGGTTTTTAAATTCTTAGGTTTCAACAACCTAATTTTGGTTCAGTTTATGCAAACTCGAAGTCAGAAGGGACCATTACTGTATACCCCTGACTTAGAGCGGACCATAGTCGGCCAAGCAGTGGAAACTCCGTTCTGCGGCTCCTTACGAAGAAGCCGATCAAGATCTAGAGGATCGTTTAGCCGAAGAATTCGAAAACTTCATAATCATGGCTGCTGAGGATAGACGTACATTGGCAGACTACGCCATGCCAGGTGAAGTCAAAGTCAACCCGGCTATTGTTATTCCATCCATAACTACACAGACCTTCGAGCTAAAGCCGGGACTTATTCAGATGATGCAGCATGCATCTATTTTCCACGGTTATCAGTCAGAGAATCCCCATACTCACTTACATACGTTCTTAGAGATATGCGGTACTACACGCATCCAAGGAGTAAGTGAGGATGCAATAAAACTGAAACTGTTCCCATTTTCTCTGAAGGGAGAAGCTAAAGAGTGGTATACTTCTCTCCCTGCTGAATCTATTACCACCTGGGCTGAACTTGAAAAGAGTTTTTAAGTCAATATTTCCCACCTTCAAAGACAGCCCAGTGTTTAAACGACATATTCACTTTCTACTAGAAAGAGAATGAATCATTTTTTGAGTGTTGGAAAAGATTCAAGTCTCTGCTTAGAAAGTGTCCCCACCATGGCTTGCCACTGCAAAGGCAAGTCAACACATTCTTTAGTGGATTGACCGAGCTTACAAAAGGCATGGTCAATAGTTCATCTGGTGGGGCGTTTTGAAGAAAACGCTTGATGAGGGGTGAGCCTTTGTTCGAGGACATTGCCAAATATAACTATGCCCCCTCTTATCAAGCCATTCAAGCACCTCCTCCTCCTAGGTTGAGGAAGTAAACATGAAAAGTTTGATCGCCATCTTTGTAGAAGCGGATGGCAACTTCTCAAGTTTCAAATCAAGCGAATCGGATGAATCAAACTCCTTCCTTTCCACGAATCCTCGGAGTTACGTATTGTGAGCTGTTGTTAGGCGGCCACATGATTGGCGATGTCAATTCAATCCCCTGCACCTTATCAAGTGAATGATGTTCATAATCATGGGCGGTATAATCAAGTCACATGTCGAAATTGTGGCGAGGTGGGGCACACATCTAGATTACATCCTATGAGCGGACGAGAATCTTTGAAGTAAATGCATTCTATGGCGAGAACAATCGAGGTTTAATCAATTTTACGGCGAATAATCTCCAAAACCAAGGGTTCAATCAATCTTCAAGTTTCAATCCAAATTCTACTTTCAATCAGAATAAAAACTTCAATAGAAACCCTGGTTTTCCTTAGAACCAGAATTCCAATTTTTCCAATTCTAATCAAAGGTTCAATCAGAATTGGCCCGCCAATTCTAATCCTGCTGTTCAAGGTCGGCCCAGCCAGCCCTATTCTCAAAATTTCCAAAACTCTCAAGGCCCCTCCCAATCTAACAATCTTGAAGCTAAATTGGAGGAGCAAAATAAAAGTATCCAACTCCTGATGACTACAAATAAAAACCTTGAGAGGCAAATCGGGCAACTGGCTGAACAGTTAGCTTCTAGACCCCCAGGGCAATTGCCCAGTTTCACTGAGAAAAATCCAAAGGGTGGTCAAGTTGCTCAAACCGACTTGAACAATGGCCAATGTACTGACCTCGTACCATCAATTCCATACGGTAGAGAGAGGCGGTGCAATGAATCTAAGCGGTACTCAAGTTAGTGGTCCTTCCCACCGGGAAACCACTAGCCCTCTCTGCCATTGATAAGGCGGGAGGGAAGCTGAGCACCTACACTCCCCTTGGCCGAAAGAGAATACTCAGATGGCTGATCCCCTGAGAGGTGAAAAAGCTGGAAGTCCTCAGGTGGATGATCCCCTGAGGAGTGTAGAATCAAGTGTAAGTCAGGAGGCTGATCCTCGACTAATAAAAAGATTTAAAAGGCTGTTCGGTGGAAGGATGCGGAAGACAAAGGCATCGATGCATCTTGAAGAAAGTCTTTTACGAGAATGATCTGAAAAAACTTCCATTTCCACCAAGAAAGAGCAACATCCATTTGAGTGAAGATAAGAAGTATGAAAATGTGCTGAATCTTTTGAAAAATACTCAGGTAAATCTTCCATTATCAGAGGTCTTGGTTGAAATGCCTAAGTATACAAAATTTATCAAGGATGTTGTTTCTTCAAAAGGAAGTTGTCGGACATGGAGAGGCTGATTGGTGAGGATTGTTCAATGATCAATTATGAAAACCTACCAACCAAGAGAGTGACCTGGAAAGTTCGTGCTTCTACGGTGTTAATGGGAGGCTGGTCTTCCCCTAACTCTTTGTGTGACACAGGTGCATCTATAAGCCTCATGCCATTGTGCGTATTATGCATTTGGGTTTAATTGATCTTCTAGAACCCACTACCATGAATTTGCAATTATTTTGATAGATCTTCTAAGAAAGCGGCGGGAATCTTAAAAGACGTACTAGTTCGGATCGGCATTTACCTTTCCGTTGGTAGTGCGTTTTAGACATTGAAAAAGATTGAAAATGTCCCCACGATTCTTGGAAGACCCTTTTCGTCTCACAACTAGAGCCCTCGTTGACTGCGATGGAGGCGAGTGATGATACGTGTTGGTGATCAAGAGGTGAGCTATAATGTCTCGAGATCCACTCAAATACCCTCGGTCCTCCAACCGCTTTTTCCATTGAGGATACGTCGACGACTTGATGATTTGATGGAAAAGCAAGTCATGGCTGTGGCAACTAAGTATGAGTGACTGGTTGATAATTTGAATAATCATGGTGTGGTAAGTCTAGCGATTAGAAAGCTGAATTTAAGGATGAGTTGTTGAAAGGAGAAGCTTTGGCGGTGGGACCGCTAAGTAAACTCAGCGATGTTGAGTTGAAAGGTGGAGAGCTCAAATCAAGTTTAGAAGACCCCCCTGCAGATTTAGTGTTGAAGCCGTTGCCTAAACATATTAAGTATGTGTTTTTAAGAGAAGGTGACAAGCTTCCTTTAATCATATCTGCCAAGCTGTCTCGTTTAGAGGAAATGAAATTAATCAACGTCTTGAAGAAAAATGAAAAAGCCTTTGGGTGGCAAGTAGGAGATATCAGAGGGTTATCTCCTAACCTCTGTATGCATAAGATCAAGACTAATGAGGGTGCGAAATGTGTTAGACAGCCCCAGAGGAGGCTCAACCCTCATATGCAAGAGGTGGTTAAGAAAGAAATCATCAAACTTCTGGACATGGGAATCATTTATGCCATCGGCCCGATAGTGAATGGGTTTCCCGACTCGGTAGTTCCCAAGAAAGGTGGAATTACGATTGAGAAGAATGAGAAGGGAGAGGAAATAGCGTTGAGACTTGTCACTTTGATTCTGAGTGCGCATCGATTATCTTAAGCTCAATGAGGTAACCATGAAAGATCACTTTCCCTTCCATTCATTGACCGGATGCTTGGCGTCTGGCGGGACACGCATTCTCGCTTCTTCGGATGGATATTCGAGGATACTTTCAAATACCCATTGATCCAACTTGACCAAGAAAGGCCACTTTCACACTGCCCTTATGGTACATTCGCCTCTGACGAGCGAATGCCATTTAATCTCTGCAATGCCCACTACTTTTCAAAGATGTATCTTGGCTATCTTTGACAGGCTAGTAGAAAAGTGTATGGAAATCTTTATGGATGATTTTTCGGTCTTTGGTCGATCTTTTGATGATTGTCTTGACAACCTTGACCCGAGTCTTATCCGGATGTGTGGAAAGAACTTAGTGCTCAATTGGAAAAATGCCATTTCATGGTTGATGAGGAATAGTTCTTGGCATAAAATCTCCGCCAAAGGTATAGAAGTTGACGAGGCGAAAGTAGAAGCTATCGAGAAGATGAGTTATCCTAAGAATGTGCGTGAAGTGAGAGGTTTTCTTGGACATGTCGGTTTCTACAGAAGATTCATTCAAGACTTCTCCAAGATAGCTAAGCCCCTGTCTACTTTACTTAAGGAAGACGTTGAGTTCAATTTTGATGAGGATTGCAAGCAAGCGTTTGAGGAGCTTAAGGACCGTTTAATCTACTGCTCCAATTATTATATCGCTTGACTGGAACCTACCTTTTGAGCTTATGTGCGACGCATCAAACTATGCGATTGGTCTTTGTTCTAGGACAAAGAATCAAAGGAAATTCCAGCCAATCTATTACATGATCATCTACATTGAATCCTTCTCAAGTTAACTATACTACTACTTTGAAAGGAATTATTGGCCGTAGTCTTTGCTATGGACAAGTTTAAATAGAATTACTTGTTAGGGGCTCAAGTGATTGTGTGGGTGATCACGCGACTTTGCGATATCGATGACTAAGAAAGAGGCCAAACCGCGCCTCTCTGCGTTGAATCTTGACCTACAAGAGTTTTACGTTCAAATTAAAGACAAAAAGGGCAGTGAAAACGTAGTGGCTGATCACGTTTCAAGAATTCTAAGTGAGGAAAAGGATGACCCTGACGATATAGATCTTTACTTTCCTCTGGAGAATATCATGCTTATCGATGGTTGTCCTCCAGATGTTCCATGGTATTCTTCCATTGTCAATTACCTTCATTCCCGATATCTCGATTCAGAATTGTCCTATCAGGAGAAGAAAAAGTTCTTCTCTGATTTGAAATCTTTCGTTTGGGATGAACCTTAACTTTTTAAGATCTGTAAATGAGTGCGCTTAGAAGATGTGTTCGGAATCCGAGCAACGCGATATTATTGAGCAATGCCACAGTGGACCCACTGGCGGTCACTTTGGTCCTTGGAAAACCGTTGCTAAGATCTTTCAATCCGGCTTCTATTGTCCCACGATCTTTAAAGATACAGAAGCTTTCTGTAAAGCTTGTGATCGGTGTCAAAGAACCGGAACCTTAACAAGGCGTTTCGACATGCCATTGAAACCCATCCTAGAATCACGAAGTCTTTGATGTATGGCGTATCGATTTTAGGGGACCATTCCCGTCATCTTGTGGTAACAAATACATCTTAGTCTGCGTGGATTACGTGTCGAAATGGGTAGAGGCTCAATCCACTCCTCACAATGATCATAAGGCGGTCATGAAATTCTTAAAGAAGAACATCTTTGTGAGATTTGGATGTCCACGTGCCTTGATCGGTGATGAAGGGACACATTTACGCAACCGACCCTAGAAAGTGCTTGAAAAGTATGGTGTTCGCCATAAGACCGGTACACCATACCATCCTATGACAGTGGTCGAGTTGAAAAAGCAACCAAAGCATTAAGAAAATCTGGAAAAAGCGGTCCACTTGATCATAGAAAAGGCTGGAGTTTGAAATTGGATGATGTACTATGGGCATCTGAGAACCGCCTATAAGACTCACTATGGGTACATCTCCATATCAAATGGTTTATGGTAAGCCATGTCATCTGCGCGATCGAGTTAGAGCATAGAGCTTATTGGGCTACAAAGTTTACGAACTTTGATTCCCAATCTTGTAGTAACATCGGCATTTACAAAGATAGCATGAGTTGGGCGAATTCGGACTCCAGGCCTCTGAAAGCACCAGGATCGGCAAAGATAAGATGAAACTCCTCCATGGCGCCAAGATTAAGAAGAGAATTTCAAGTCGGGAACAAGTTCTTATGTATAATTCCAGGCTACATTTGTTTCTGGAAAGTTAAGACACGATGGTCCGGTCCTTTTGAGATTCTCAAATTATTCCAGGGGCGTTTTAGAACTACGAGGTTATGGTGACTAACCGTTTGAGTAAATGGTCAAAGTGTAAGCACTACATTGGTGAACCCAGGACAAGCCTTTGATTGTTCGTTTCCTCGATATCCTCGGGTGTGGTACTACAAGTCGAAGAATTTGACGAGTTTTCACGACCTATTTTGAGAGGATGGCGATAGTGGTCGATATGAAGAAGTTCTAGCAAGTAGTTGGGATATGAAAGAGTATGAGAGGGCATCGGTGAAGCGTCATCGAGGGACTCGGAAGAAGAAGAAAGTCAACCATGGGAAGTTTAAGCGTGTTTGGAAAGCTATCAAAGATTTCACCCCATGTGTTAAGTCTTTGTTCTGCGGCCGAACTCTTGACCCAAGTCTAGGCGAGGTAGTGGTGGCGAGAAAAGTTAAATTGCACGATCCAGTGAGCTTTTAACGATGTCGAGCTAACGACATTAACCAATAAGCGCCAGCTGAGGGCAACCTAGATATCGTTATATTAGTTGTTTTTGTTTTATGCTTTTGTAGTTTTAGTATTTAAGTTTAGTTTACTAAGTTTTGCTTTTGTTTATATCTATCGATTAGTTTGCTTTCTAGATATGGATTTGGGAGTTCTACCGGAGGAGTTACCTTTCCTTAGGAGGATCCCACTTATCACTTTGTAGATGACGGACCGGGAGGGACTATAGTTTTGCGTAGACTTTGATATTAGTACCCGCATCGGGGTGTCACCTATGTTCTTATTGTTCCCGATGTTCGGGAGGTGGAACTATACTCTTGAGGAGTTGCGAGGCGACTCTAGGGCGTCCGTCTGAGAATCTGAATGATCCGATCTTTGTGATTTAAGCGCTAGTCTTTGCAAAGCTGAACATTTTCGAGGTGTTGATGTAGGCGATGAGGCGGGGTTTGCGGATGAGTATGACTTCCGCCGGTGATTGACATGCTCTGCCGTCTTATCCGGGTGGTGGATTGGTGGGAAATTTACGATGACTAAGCGTTGTTAGGTTGTTTAAATCGAGTAAGCGGCGTAAAACAAAAGCGCTTCGGTGGGAGGCATCCACTATTTTCTATTGTTTTACCTATTTTCTAGTGATTTTATGTTTTTAAATCGTTTTCATTTGTATTTTTAAGGTTTTATTTAAGTTTAATGAGAAAATGCAAATTTGAATTTAAATTGTGTGAGATTTTATACTTTTGCATTTTTACGCTTGGGCGCCCGTCGAGATACTGCTGGGCGCCCGTCCACCATGGCCAATTCTTGAGCGGCGTCCACTATGCACGGGCGCCCGTCGATATATTCCCTCAATCTGTATTTGATTTGAGCGTTTGGGCGGCGTCGATACATTGGGCGCCCGTCCGATTCATATGTTCTTCAGCATGACGCCCGTCCACAAAGTTGGGCGGCGTCCGACTCTACTATATATACCCCTCAACCCGCGAACCTTCACTTTTGAGAGATTCAAACCGCGAAAACAGACTTTTTGCCTCCTCTTACCCTAAATTCTTGATATTACACCAAATTGGCGATTCGATTGCTATAGGCGCTTTTGATCCCCTCTTTTCACTTTTCTAAGCCTTATTCCTCAATCAACACTCATTTGGGCGTATCGAGCCATCATTGGTCCGACTTTTTCCAAGAAAAATCCGATTTTGGGAGTCGAATTGGGGTTGTTAGGATTGAAGAACGTCTCGATCATCATCTACTCATCTTACTAGGTAAGTTAGCAACAATTTCTCTTGAATTTATTCACATTTTGAGAGTTCGATCTTCGGGTCGGCTCGTTCACATGAATAATGCCTTAATAAATTTCTTCATGTTTCTTTTTCTGTTTTCCTGTGCTATGGTGATGTGATGGATGATGAATGGGGTGTTTGGTGATGATGTGTGGTTTGTGATTGTGTTGGTGTTGGTTTGTTGATTTGTAATCCCGGTTTGGATGTTAAGCGGGTACCTTGCTTTGATTTGGGGTTGTTTTGGTTTAGTTTAGGCTTGAATCATGGTCCATAAGAAGCGGTGGTTAAGAGGCATGGTTAGGATGTGGCCGAGGAGTGCGGAAAGAAGCATAAGGAGTTTGATCCCAACCTAATCGATCCAAACCGAGGTGTTAGCATTAGAGAGCAACCTCACAGGGCCACCCAAAGCGAGGGAAACTTTGAGAGATGAGCCTACCTCGAGTGCAGGGCGGATGATGATATTCCATTGGTAAGGATGCCTAGGGCTCACCGAGGTGGAGGGTCATCTAGGGTTGAGGAAGGCTGTGGATGCTACTCGGGAGGAGGAACCGGTGAGCCTAGGGCTGCACAACCTCGGAAGAAAGCAAAGACCGTAGCCCCATGCTTATGCCTCGTAGATTTGTGAATCCTAGAGCCCACGGCGCTTATACCAAACATTATTTCTACAAGACTATGTTGATTGAGAGGGCTCGATGGAGGCTCGGGTAGATCCGGGGTTCGTCAAGTTATTAAAGGACCGGAAATGGGATGCTTTGATGACTATCTATCGAGTACCCCAGATCAACGACTCCTAGTTAGGGAATTTTATGCTAATTGCTCGAGAGACCGACTTGGAGGCGGGAGTGGTTGTGGTTCGAGGGTGGAAGTTCCTTTACGCGGATGTGATTAATCGAAGTATAACTTGGCGTCTTTTGAGGTCGGGATTATAAAGAAGAGATCGTTCATAGGCGAGTGCGGGCGAGATCCTTTGGAGGAGTTGAGGTTGAAAGTTTGCCCGGATGTGGCGTGGGCGTTGAGACCGGGAGGAGGCGGGAATGAGTTGGTCACCACTACTTGGGCGGAGGGGCTGGAAAGTCGGTGTAGGTTCATATAAGTCGGTTGTTGCCAAAGAACAATCGGCGCATTTTCACATCGGTGACACAGGGCATGTTATATGCTTTGACATTTGGATTAAATGTGAATGTGGGACAAGCGTTATGCGATGAGATATCTATCAACGAGAAAGGTTTATACGCGGAGCTTGATTGTCCCTCACGATTCCACGGTTTGTGTATTGATGCCGGTGTGCCTGAGTATAGGCGGATCACAAACCGAAGAACCGAGACCTATCTGAGAGAGAAGGGGTAAGTCTTGGGACATTACGAGACGGAGGCACCACGTGAGCTGGTTCATCTTGGCACCGCCTCGAGCATCCTCCTTCCTACTTTATCTTCCGCGATCGGGGATGCGGTTGAGCATGGAAAAGCGATCTACGGGAATGGATGGGTGATATTCGGGATACACGAGAACAACATTTTGGCGATTAAAGTGTATCGGCGAGGCGGCAGCCAGGGCGAAGATCTTGAACCCGATCGAAGGATTATGTTTTCCACGATGAGATCAGTGAAGCGATTGAAGAGGTGCTTGAGTTGAGAGGGAAGATTACGAGGATGAGGAGGAGGAGACACCGGCTACCTACCGCTACCACTCCACGGCCGGGACCTTCATCAACTACTTCTACGGCTTATGTACCTCCGGTGATGATTACTGCGGCACCGGGCAGCCACGATCTTATTTTTCCATTTACGTTTGCTTTGTCCTAGATACGATGGTTGTATATTATTGATACTTTTCCTTACTTGATTCGTTGTACTTTTGATATTGCTACAGTTTATTTTTCCGACTGAATCATGTAATCCATAAGGCGTCCGTACTTTAATTTCTGCTCTGTTTAAACTTTTGGATGTATGGAATGTTTCATCTTTTGATTTTCTTCATTTTGGTATATCCTTTCACTTTGTATAGTTCCCGTTTTCCCGAGATTTTCCGTGTTTGTCGAGTAGTGCGAGGTAATCTTTAAGCGGTTTTGTCGAGCTACATTGTATGGTTCTGAGTTTGAATTGTCACTCGTAGGCTCCGGCTTTGACCATCGATTCAGTATCGATTGAAATCATTAAGTCTTTTATCTTTCTTTCATTACACACAACATGAGGACATGTTGACCTTTAAGTGTGGGGGAGGAATGATTTGATATGTACTATACATTTGCTTAATCCGTTATGTTTCTATGCAAATGAGCTAAAATGAGCTAGAATTTTCAAAAAATTGGACATTTTTGGTTTTGTTTTGTCGAGTAGGCAATTCAATTCAATGTTAGTTATTTTTATAGTCGTTGAAGCTATATATCATAAGTTTGATAAGTTAGTTGCTTCACGAGATCTATTTTTCACGAGCCATAGTGAGCGATGAGCTAATTTATAAAGTTATACCCCTTTTTGGGCGAGTGATTTACGATTTTCTTATAAGTCATGTGCTTAGTGCTACGTATATATCTTGAGATTTATGATAGTTTGTATTTAGATCCAGTATGATATCTTGTGAATATCTAAGGTTTGAATGTGATAAGTAACACGTGACTTATTGTCAAATGGAAAAGTTGAATTCAAAATGTATTAATTGTGTGTGTCGGAAGCTAGTCGATGATTTGAGTGCGATAGGGTATACCACGTATGTCTATACCACTATGATGACTAAAAGCTCACGACGATCGGAAAAAGGCGCCTTATGATTGGAGTAAGGTGTAGAGGGTATATCTCGAATGTCCTATTACGCTATGACGGGCAATAGCTCATTCGATGTGTGTTTAAATGTGAAGAAAGTTAAATCAACTAGTGAATTGTTATGAAATGGATATAAGACTAAGTTATCGTCTATCTTATCCCCAGTGAAAGCGATGGATATCTTTGTAGGGATTATCCTCTGAGTATCTCGAAAGGCCACTAGATATAGTCGATCATCCTTTTAGGGATATGTCACGTTTGTAGGGTACATCTTATGAGTGTCACTTATTGCTAGTCTACGAGGGGTATTAGCTAGTTTTGCTTTGAGTTTCTCAAGTTTGGATTTAGTAGAAGTTTTCTATGGCTTTGCACACACCACAGTGGTGAACTTACGATTTATTGGATCTATGCTATATGAGTGCGAGATATGCATTTACGTTTGAGCCTAATTTTAGTTTTGTTTAGCTGGGGACGAGCAAAAGCTAAGTGTGGGGGAGTTGTTAAGGGTGAATTTATACGATTTATATTGCTATTTATGATAATTTCCCTCATATTCGTATAATTTGCATAAGCGAGTGTTTAATGGGATTATTGCGTAAATGATATTTTAAATGAGTTATTCGCAAAATAGGTTAATTTTGGTGTTTTAATTGTGATTTTATGATTATTTGGATGGTATTACATTTTGCGATGTTTTGATGTGTTATAGATACATATTTGAGGCTCAGGAGATGATCAAAAGAAGATAAAAGACGAATTTTATGATGAAGAAGAGATAATGATGGATTTGGATTGAATTAAAAAAGAGATAGAGATGAGGCAATCAAGTTTCCAAAGTCAGGCTGGCGTCCAAGTCCCGTCCAGTGGGCGGGCGTCTACCATTCAAGCGGGCAGCCAGGATGATATTTTGATTCGAGTTTGGATGAAATTGCTGGAATGACGTCCAATTTAAAGAAGGGCGGGCGTCGATCATGACTTCGGCCCGATTCGAAGTTTGTATGGAAGCTTGGGCGGGCGTTCAAGGATTCAGACGGGCGTCCAGTAGCCGACTTAGCTAAACCAACTTGAAAATCTATATATAGGCGGCAGTTTCTCAACCCTAGGAATACAAATGCACAATACTCAAAACCACTAATCTAAGGCGGCTTAGGCTACGGTTTTTACCGAGTTTTCATCAACTTTTATGTTCTTAAATTCTTTGATTAGTTTAGCTACTTTTATGTCTTTACATACAATTCGAAGCTTCAAGAGGATGCTAAGAGGCTAGACCTCCATTGAGCGCGTTGTGAAGCCGTCCGATCAACAATTAGATTTCTTTTATTGATTATTTTGTGAGTATCTATTACGAGTTGTTTCCTTTATCATGCTTTATGTTGTTTATTGCAAATTTATGTCGAAAGATGTTTGCTTTGTTGATCGTTTATTTGATGAAAATCATGTTAGACTTTAGATCACCATGATAAGGAATAGATCTTGGATCTAAGTAACGAAAGTTATTAGGTTAGATTTCTAGATTAGAAACGTTAAAATTCACATCTTTGGTTAGAAAAAGCGTTAATCTTAGATCGAAAGATAGAGATTAATAGATGAACTACCTAAGAAATTAGGGTTCTTTTGATAAGATGAATCACAACTTAGTTAGAAATCACGAAATAATCTGAATTGGAATTGAATGTTGATAGGATAGGTGGATCAATTGCTCGTTTGCCCGTTATAACTTGATCAAATCCCTTGAACTAGAATTGTCTAGCTTAGTTAATCTTTATTGCATATTAGGTTTAGATTTAGTTTAAATTGTTCACAACCCGTATCTTCCCTGGCTTTAGATCTTATCTTACTGTCGATTTTAATTATTGTTATCTTTCGTTTTAGTTATTCCTGCTTAGTTTAGTTCTTTGTTTAGTTTTAGTAATCGTGACACGGGTTAGTTAGAACAAAAACTAGGACCACCAATCGTTAGTTCCCGTAAGATCGACCGGTATTAGTCAGCGTACTCGATCCACACTTTGGGAATACGGATTATAAATTTATTACTTGTTAATAAAATCCGTGAACATTGGACAACAACATTCCGTGCATCAATGTACTCTGCAATGAAATGGAACTTTTGCTTAATAGAGTAACTTTTATCATTGAATCTGAAGTCATGGATCTGAGTTGCATGGCTTCTTGTTCAATTCTTGACCAATGAGATCTGCATCTTTTTCAAAAGTTTCATTGGAGATGCCAGTGGCCAGCTGAGAGAGTTTATGTCAGATGTCAGCTGGTTCTGGTTCTATTTGTTGTCCTCTGTCTTGATGTTGAGTAACATCTGCATCGATTTCCAAATCTTCAAGTATTTGGGTGGATGTGTCTCTTTGGTGTGGTTTGAGCTGCTATTCCCCTTGCTCTATGCTAGGGATTCCATTGGCCCAGGGTGGCGGCCGGTGAGCCGGTGTCTGGTGCTCTTGTCGGTGAGTGGTAGTATCCACAGGAATTTGTGGAATTTGCTCGGGGTTGTTAGCTAGCTTGATTTGTGATGTTGGTGAGGTTGTCTCGGTGGTGTTGACTACTTTGTACCTTGTGGTTGTAGAAAGCGAACTTAGGAGAATGTTATCATCAATTGCATCACGGTGTAGGGGTATCCTCTTCTCTTTGTTTATCACCATCATCAGTGTGGGGATTATCATCATCATTGTCATCATGATCATTACCATCATCCTGATCGATGTTGTCCTCATCATCTTCATCATCTTCCAGTCATCATGATCATTACCATCATCACGATCGATATTGTCTTGATCATCTTCACCGTCTTCCCGAGTCATCCTTTGTTTTGGTCGGGGATGCAGTGATGATTTGCTTTTTCTTTGCATCAACCATGTCCTAGAGTGGAGATTCATCAAGTACACCAACTAAGGTAGTGATTCCCGAAAAATTGAAAAACCAGGCCTCCTCGAGAGGCATGCGTTGAGTCTTGGAGTTGAGTTAGAATCCCCTTCCTTCCATTCAAGATATTCTGCAATTCTATCATCGGTTTCATTTGCGGACATTGTGCGAGTTCTTACGGAGTTTCTTCATTGTTATCTCAGCATCACTTGCGATCTCATATGTGGAGATTGTTCATTTTCACTGCCATTTTCTTCCTGTGGTTGTTACTGTTTCACTTTGAGTCTTCTTTTTCTTCTTCGTCAATTAAGCTGTCCAAAGTTTTCTTTGTCCACATTTCTTTGAACTTTTTGCTTCTTTCTTTGGCGAGAGGGTGTGTTGTGGTTTTCTTTCTCATCCTCCTTACTTGCTTGCTTTTGTTGTTTGACATAAGTGAACATGATTTTGGATTCATGCGACTTATGGAGATGTATCAGAACCTTCAAACATTGCAAAGATAGTGTAGTTGTATTCATAGGACTTCTTCACCCGAGAAAATCCTTTTTTCTTCTTCTTTTCTCTCTGCTAATCCCTGCTTTGGCGTGAGTTTCTTCTCCACTGGATTTGTTCTTTTATTCTCTACGAAAAGTAGGATGCCCATTTGAATTCTAACTTGTTGTAAATGATTCCCATTAGTCGCATTCTGGCCTCCGTCATGACATTATTTGCTCCTAGCTTTCCTTCAATGCTTTTTCCAATTAGGGCACTGAACTCACTGAATGGTTTCTTTAGGGCAGATCTAAGGCAATTAACCTTCTTAGATCCTGGGTTAGTAGTTTTGGTGATTTTTGTCCAGAAATCATCCAAGTTTTGTGGTACCAATGTCACTTTCGCTTGACCCTTATTTGAAAGTTTAAGGTGAGTATGAATTACCTTTCTTGTGGCGACCCACTACGTGCCATTGATGCAGACACAACAATCTTGTCTTCCTCCCATTCATCACCTTCTTACGCTAGAGTCCAGAACATATTTTGCGAGTTTTCGAAGGAGATTAGACTTTCATAACAGATTCGGTTATTGAAGGGTTTAGAAACGTTGATAATCTTAGGCTTTTGCATCCAGCTGCCAAGCGTTTAAACTTCCTCATCATTTCCGCATAGTTTTAAGTTGTGTTCTTCCCGAAAGAAACGATCCGATGTGGCAATTGAATTTTCATATCCGCTTTGGGTGTTTGAGGATGATGAAGTCATTGTTGGAAGTTAAGAGAATTTTTGAAGGAGTGCTTGAATTTGCAATAGAACTTTTGATTTGCAAGAGAGCATAAAGATTTCAATTACTTCTAAGTGTTGTTTATATAGGGTGATTTGGGTAATGTGAATGTGGTTTGAATGTGGAAGGATTTTATGACATAATGGCGTGATTTTGTGTATATGAATCCCGATTTTCGAGTGTAATGGGGGAGTGGATTGAGGTAAGTAATGATAAATCCCGGGAATCGAGGCATTTGTAATTCGAAAAATAATATGGTTACTTCCATGATTGTTAATTGATCTCCACGTGTGTACTCTTTTATAGTATAATCCTCCATAACTTCTTTATTCTCCACGTGTATAAAAGTTGATTTTGTTCACACTATAATTTACCCATGACTCCAATCTTTATTTCGGTGGAGTGCCTTTGCTGGTCACTTAGCCGGTGAAGTGAATCTTTTACTGAGCTGTTGTATTATACCATTCCTAACTATCAGTGAAGTTAACTTCGCCGAGTACCAGTGCCTTACTTGCTACATCTCCTGTAATGGCAATGGTTTAAACAGCTGATGAAGTCACTTGGCTGATTACTCCAGTTAGCTGGTCTTTGGTACTTAGTCAATTTCAATAATTCCCAACTCAGTTCTTAACATGCTAAATCTTTCATGACTGAGTGGTTTAGTGAAAATGTCAGCCAATTGATCTTCAGTGGGAATGTATTTTTGGATGACATCTCCTTTTTCAACATGATCTCTGATAAAATGATGTCATACATCAATGTGCTTTGTTCTTGAATGCAACACTGGATTTTCAGTGATATATATGGCACTTGTGTTGTCACACATGATTGGGATAGTCTTTTCCTCCACTCCATAATCCCTAAGCTGTTGTCTAATCCAAAGTACTTGTGCACAACAACTGCCTGCTGCTATATATTCTGCTTCAGTTGTTGATGTAGATATGGAGTATTGCTTTTTACTGAACCAAGAGACTAGTCTGGTGCCTAGCATCTGGCATGTTCCAGAAGTGCTTTTTCTATCTATCTTACATCCAACAGAGTCAGAGTCTGAATATGATGTCAACTTGAATCCTCCATATTTTGGATACCAAATTCCAACATTGATAGTGTTCTTCAGGTATTTGATTATTCTTTTGGTCGCTGAAAGATGTGATTCTTTTGGTTGAGCTTGAAATCTTGCACATACACCTACTGCAAAAGCTATATCAGGTCTGCTTGTAGTTAGATAAAGTAGGGATCCAATGATTCCTCTATACATTTTCTGATCAACATCTTTTCCAGCTTCATATTTTCCAAGAATGACTCTTGCACACATTGGTGTATCTGCTATGCCACTTGTGTCCATACCATATTTGTGTATTAAGTCCTTTGTATACTTGGCTTGACTGATAAAAATATCATCCTTCATTTGTTTCACTTGAAGACCAAGAAAGTAATTTAACTCTCCCATCATGCTCATCCTAAATTTGCTCTTCTTTAGATTTGCAAATTTCTCACTCTACTTTTCATCCTGATCCAAAGATAATGTCATCAACATAGATTTGTACTAGCAAGGTGCTTGATCCTTCCTCTAATTTGAATAGGGTTTTATCTATGGTTCCCTTGTTGAATCCATTCATGGTCGAAAATTGTGATAGTGTTTCATACCAAGCTCTAGGTGCTGTTTGAGTCCATAAAGAGCTTTCTTGAGCTTGAATACTTTGTCTTCTTTTCCTTTGAGTTGAAAACCAGGAGGTTGTTCCATATATACTTCTTCTTCCAAAAGTCCATTCAGAAATGCACTATTGACATCCATTTGATAGACTTTGAAGTCTTTGTGTGCAGCAAAAGCTAGAAAGAGTCGATTGCCTCGGTCTTGCTCTTTGGTGCAAATGTTTCATCATAATCTATTCCTTCTACTTGAGAGTAGCCTTTTGCAACTAGCCTTGCTTTGTTTCTAACAACTGTTCCTTGCTCATCCATCTTGTTTCTGAATACCCACTTTCTTCCAATGATGTTGGTTGTGTGCGGTCTGTCAACAAGTTCCCAGACTTCATTTCTTTCAAATTCATTTAGTTCTTCTTGAATGGTCAATCCAATCTGCATCTTGGATTGCATCATCTATTGTCTTAGGTTCCACTTGTGATAGAAAACATGTTAGCATATGCTCCAGGTTGTCTTCTCAGTTCTAACTCCTGTGTGAATATTTTCAATGACTTGTTCTTGGGATGATCTCTTGCTTGATTAGGTCGAGGTTGAAGTTGTTCTTCATTTGATGCTTCGCAACTTCGTGTTACGCATGAGCTTCAAGTTCTGGTGCTTCTTCTGTTGTGTTGACATGTTGCTCATTTTGATTTTCAAAGTGATGATTCAGAATGGTAGCTGGTATGGTTGTATTTGTATATACTTCCCTTTGTATTTCTTTTTCTTCTTGCTCTTGTAGACTTTCACCATTTGTGTTTGGTTCATCAAATACTACATGTATTGATTCTTCAATCACTAATGTTCTTTTGTTGAGAACTCTGAATGCCTTGCTGGTGTCTGAGTATCCCATAAAGATTGCTTCATCAGCTTTTTCATCAAAGGTGTGTAACTGATTCCTGTTCAAAACAAAACATTTAGATCCAAACATGTGTAAATGTGAAATGTTAGGTTTTCTTCCATTCCATATCTCATATGGAGTCATTCCATGATGTTTGTTGATGATTGATCTGTTTTGAGTATAGCATGTTGTGTTTCTTTGCTTGACCCAAAATCTCTTTGGTAAGCATGTTCGCAATCATTGTTACATTGCTTCTTTGAGAGTTATGTTTCTTCTTTCTACTACACCATTTTGTTGTGGAGTTCCTGCTTCAGATAATTGGTGTAATACTCCATTTTATTCACAATAAGTTCTGATCGCTTCATTTAGAAGCTCTGTGCCTCTATCTGATCTGATCTTGATAATCTTTAGTTCTTTCTCATTTTGAATTCTTCTTAGTAAATCTGGCATCTTCTTGAGTGTCTCTTTCTTATTGTTCATGAATATGGTCCAGGTGAATTTGGAGAAATCATCAACCACTACTAGAGTGTATTTCTTTCCACTTACACTTACTGGTGTGACTGGTCCAAATAGGTCCATATGTAACAGATGCAGAATTCTTGTTGTAGATTGATAGGGCTTTGACTTAAAGGAACTTTTGATTTGTTTCCCTTTCTGACATGCATCACATAGACTTTCTTTCTTGAATGTAATCTCAGGCAAGCCTTTAACTAGCTTGTTCTTTGATAATGTGTTGATGGTCTTGAAATTCAGATGGTTTAATCTTCTATGCCAAATCCCGCTTGTTGATTGTTTATTATTGACAAACAAACATGTTTCTTCTTTAGCTGTTTTCCAATCCACCACAAACATGTTGTTTTCCCTTTTTCCTGCAAGAACTACTGTGTTGGTTTGGCTGTGAATCATTTTGCATCCTTCCTTGTTGAAGTGCACATTGTAGCCTTTGTCATAGAATTGGCTGATGCTCATCAGATTGAAATTAAGTCCCTTAACATATGCCACATTTTGAATTCTCAAATTGTTCTTGAGCATTGTGCCTTGCCCCTTAATCTTTCCAGGTTTTTCTTTGCCTCCAAATGTGACATTGGGTCCATCAAAAGATTTGAAACCAGTGAGCCATCCTTTGTTCCCTGTCATGTGTCTGGAACACCCACTGTCTATGTACCAGACATCCTATAAAACAAATTAATTAAGTTTAGGTACCCAACACTGTTTGGGTCCATACCTGTTAGCAGTCATGCCTCCTACTCCAAGTGTATATCCAAATCATCTTCTTTTTGGATAGTTAAAATCATCAACTGCATATGTATAAGGCATGGCAGAATAGCTTCTAATATTTCTACTAAAGGTATTCTGATACTTTTCTCTACTTTTTGGTGCATTTGCATCCTTCTTTACCTTCCAATATGCAGTGGGAAACCTATGCTGCTTCATGTGTCTAGGAACATACCTTGACTGATCTATCTTAAACACATGATGCACATCATAGTATGGTTTCTTCTTGTATTTTGGAGGTGCAACATTCCAATCATCCTCTGAAGGATAAAGTCTTCCTTTACCTTTCAGTAGGTCTTTGTTTTTGGTAGACTGGAATGATGGTTTAGTCTGCTGTTTTACTGCACTAGGTTTTGACTTCACCGGTGCAGGATGAGTGGTTGAAACTATGGTCTTTTCTTTTCTGAATTTTGGTCCTGGATTCAGAATTGTGTTGACCATTGTTTCTTATCTCATCCTGACTGTTGTAGCCAAGACCAGATCTGGATCTAAACCTTCTTGGAGGTTTGTAAGCTGGTGCATTTAGTGGTGCAGTGGTGTTTTTAGCTGCTAGGTGGATTTCCTCAGCTGATCTGTTAGCAGTGGATGGGCTATCATCTGCTGCTTTTTGATTAGGTGAGTATATCTCCTTAGTAGCTAGTTCAGCTTTCAATTTGTCCAATTGTTCCTTCAATCTTTTATTTTCTTTTCTTAGATCCTTACATTCCTTTTCCAGAATTTCATGATTCATCTCAATTTCATCAAATTTAGTCATGAGATTTTGGACTAGAAATCTTTGGATCTAATGGGAGAATGGAAGATTGTGCGATTGTTAGATGTGGATGCATTTGATGAAGTACTGAACTAGATGTTACCTCGGTTTCATCGAGTCTTTGGCCATAAGACATATACTTTCTTTCTCGATTAATCGAGTTGTCACATTAACTTTCATCTAATTCTTTGGTCATGAGACATAGACATGCTTTTTCATTGTCTGAGCTGTCTTCTTCATCACTATCATCTGAGTCATTATCAGATGATTCTTCATTCCTTTCACTGTTGGATTCGGCCTTGAGTGCTTTCTTACCTTTCTTCTTTTCAAATGCTTTGTACTTCTTCTTTTCCTCATCTTTATTGTTTTCTTCTGGGCAATCAGCCTTGAAGTGTCCTTTCTTGTTGCAGTTGAAGAATCTATATTCATCATCTGTTTTCTTTATTTCTTTGTTTGAGCTTGACCTCTTGTTTGATGATGAGTTTCCTTTGAATGGCTTCTTTTTGCTAAACCTGTCAAAACATTTAACTAATAAAGCTACCTGTTCTTTGAGTTCTAGTGTCTCTTTGCTGTGGTGCTATCAGTGCACTGGTTCTTTGTGTCTCTGCCGGAGCACCATCTTCGCCGTTCAATTCGAATTCATGAGATTTTAGTTGGGACATCGAGTCGGGTGTCGATTTTTGTAAGATTTTGTACCTCGATTCTGATGTTATGATCTTCCATCTTTCGTGCAAGCCTCTCAAGATATTTAAACACACTTCTTTACGGGGTTATGTGTGTCCAAGGCGGTGCAGATTCAGCGATGATGCTTGAGAATCATTGTCCATTTATTTGATCAATGGATTCACCACCTTTTCATCTTGAAGTTCTCAAATTTTGTTTTGCAACGAGATAGTTTCTTTTCTTTAATCGCCTCGGATCCTTCATTTAGAAAGCGAGCTTGTCCCACATCTCCTTTGCTGTTTTGCAATCTTTGATTCTCACGAACATGTTGCTATCTAGGGTCTTCAAGATCATATCTTTTGCAACAAAGGCTAGATTTGCTCTTCTCCTGTCATCCTTGGTCCAATCTTTCTTGGGTTTATCCACTTCTTTTCCTTGATCTGCTCATGTGGTTATCACAGTCATGATCATGATTGGGCCATCATTAATTACATCCAGCATGTTGGTCCCTTGGAAAGGCTAACACAGGATTAGAGGGGGGGTGAATAAACTTGTCACCAAAAACTTTCCAAAAACTGAAAGTACCCCAGGAACTGAGTTTTTACCAAACTCAAGCGATGCTCACTTTCGCTTTTTGTTCTGTCCGTTAACTTGTGCGGAGTTCATCTAACTCAACCGAGTATAAGTCAATATTGACTTATATTTAGTCTTGTTAACTGGCAGCGGATATATTTTAGCCTTTAACAACTAGTTAACTTAGTTTCAGAGTGAAAACCAGATACATATAACTACAATAAAGTAAATGAATGCGTAAAGTAAATAAATGAGAATTATAGAGGTTCCAGGTGGTTTAATCATGTACGTCCTCTCTTCCCATGTGATGCAGAGGAAAATTCCACTAGAACTTCTTTGAGATGGCCCGGTTACAAAAAGTTCTAAACTGATAGTCCTTGACTAATCCCTAGCTTCACTATCTAAACACTTGTAGAACAGGTAGGATTGTTGCTCTTCAATTGTTTGAAACACTGGTCCTTGGAGGGTAGAATTGCCTCTTCACCAGCTCATCACAAACACAGTCTTCCCGACCGCACTCAACTTGTCCTTCACACCTTCTTGGTGTTTCACAGTCTAAACCTTTGATAAAATCAAAGTTGAGACTTGAATCAATAACTATGATTCAATTGTGATTAGAGCTTTTCTTCTGGATAAATAAATTATGCACGGCTCTGAGTTTCTTCAACTGATAGATCTTGATTTTGCTTGAAGAAATTTTCTTGATCTTGTAATTAAGTACTTAGCAGGAATTCTTTCAAAATTGGCTTTCCCCCTTAATTAGATCTTTCTTGACTAGATAGATTCTTTTTAATTCCTCCTACTCTCCCATTTTCTTGTTGTTGTAGAGGTAGTCTATTTATAGGGGTTTATTGCTCCTGCTTGAATGTTGTAACGGCTATATTTCTGACCATTCTGTTGTGTCAGTATTTCATCCAATAAGATTGCTTCCTTTATAACGTTCGACTGTACGATCAGTTTATTGAATGATTGCCACATAAAACTGAGTTTCCTTATCGCTTTTATCTTTGAGTTTATCACTTGTCGAGTTTCTTGGTGACTTGGAGCGTTAATCGAGATTTACTCTTCTTCAAATATCGAGTACTCGGTTTTCATCGATTATAATTGACTTAATCGAGTACACCATGACTCATTATCATCTAAGAACTCATTGTCCTTATGATTCTTAAGTCTTCATACAAGATCCATAAAGTCGCCTGTCAGTCACCACAATCTTGCACAAGTCTAACTTTCTGATCCTCGACTTGTTATCTTCATAACTAAGTTTGAACCTCGCCTTCAATCTTCTACAACCAGCGAGTCTCGTGACCCTCGGTTCTTCATCTACCGAGTTTGATCCTCGGTTCTTTAGTCTTCGGATAAGCCAACCGAGTCTCAGAACCTCGGCGAACTTACCTTCTTCTTTTTCATGTTGGTGTGCTCTGTTTTTCAGTTCCTTATCGAATCTCAGTTTAACTAAATCTCAGTTTCTTATATTCTAAGTTCTCGGCCTAGAACTATTACAGTGCTTGTCTGATTTAACCTATACAAATATCAGACTCTATAAAATCCTATACATTGATATCTAGATATCTTTTTGCTTTGCACTATAACAGCTAGTTATGACACTTCATCAATGGGGTTTAGAACAATAACTGATTAAGCGATGAATCATCATCAAAACATAAATTTTATTTCCAACACAGCATTTCCTCATGAGTTGCTGCAAGATGGGACAACATTCTTATTTTATATTCATCAAAATTGTTAACATTAAAAACATGTACTTTTGACATAAAGTTTGAGGAATCCATAAGAACAAATAAGAGATATATATGTGTATATCTAGAAAGCACAGATTTGAAAACTACTTTGAAAATATGTGATCTCCTTGTTACCAGAAATTAGATCTGAACAGGTTCTGATACTAGGAACACTGCTCCGATACCAATTGTTGGTCCTAGAGAAGGGTAAAACTATAGTCAGAGGGGGTGAATGACTATAGTGGAGTTTCAAAAACTTTTCTTATATTTAAAAGCTTTTGGGCAGCGGATAAGTCCCTTCTTACTAAGTTATTTCAAGGTAGTTTGATCAATCACAGATATATGATATAGTATAAGCAATATAAATGAATGTAGTAAGGTAATTCGCAGAAAGTAAATTGACAAAAGGCTTATAGTGGATCAGGGAGGTGTAATCCCTTAATCCACTCTTCCCCTGTGATGATTGGAGGAATTCACTATTGTTTTCACAGATACAATAGTACGATTTCCTTGACTTCACAAGCTTCACAATCTACAAGACTATCACTCATTGACTGCAACAGCTTCAGTGATTCAGTCTCTTTCACTGCTCCTTGGGATCAAACCCTTCAGCAGCTATCACACACAACTCCTTCTCAGATGCCTCGGATTCAGTTGCTTGATTGATGTGAATTGGATTCACAAACTCGTTGATCAATCTCAACGCTTGATGTTTGATTTGTAGCTCTTAGATTTGAGTTGATCACTGGATATTTCCTTTTTGCCTGAGATAGAAGATTTCACTTTGTGAGTTTTCGCTTTTTTTTTTGATCGTTTTCTTGTGTTTTCTTTTTCTGTCAATGTCTTCTATTTATAGCCTTGATTATTCTTGATTTGAATTTCTGTCCGTTGGCTATATTAATGAGGAAGAATAATCCTTGATTTTATTCTTGATTCCCCCTTAATTGCATTCTCCTTGATTTTAGTGATCGGATTTTTCTTCAAACGTTTACCATAAAATTTGTCCTTGATTGATCCTTTATTGATTGTGCATTTAATGCTTGATCTTCTGTATCTTCTTCATATTTCAATAATCTGACTAAGTAAGGTTTACTCAGATGTTCTTTGATCGGTCGAGTGATTCACATGACTTTGCCGCTTAGATCTTCCTTCACTGATTTGTCTTCACTCAGCCGAAAGTCAGTTTACTTTGCCGATTCACTGTTTCCTTCAATCTTTCAGTTTAAGGAGAATCCTTGTACTTCACTGATCCTTGATTTGGGTGAGATCTGTGTACACCATATTTAAACATTAAGTTTCATCACTCAAAACATAATTTAGACTTATCCAAGGTCATCACAGACTTCCTTGGTTATAAGTCAGACCATATGGTCTTCATTGCTTCTCTGCTGGTGCTTGGCTGGCTTCACTCTGCCGAAAATCTGTTTTTACTTTGCCGTCCTACCAACTAGTACAATACTTGCCTGACTCAACTTATACAACATGTCAGACTCTAAGTAAAGACTATACAGAGTGTTCTAACTTATTTCAGGCTTGCTATAACAGCTAGTAGGGCTATCATCAAAACATAATAAAATGTTCCTAACAAATCATACCAGAAGCTGATACACAGGGGGAACCAGTTCTGAGAACTGAGTTTGAAAATGAAAAAATAGAAAGCGATGAAGAGCTGATAACTCCTGAGATAGCAAAAATGCTCAATATGCTATCTAAATCAAGATCAACACCGCAAAAATCAACATCAAGACTGGAGTATGAAGAGTCAATCAATGAGTTTGAAGCATCTCAGTCCAAAAAAACAAAAGAGAAGATAAATCAGTTGAAAAATTAGTTCAACAGCAAGTTATCACTTTGGATGAAATTGTTGGAGAAGAAAGAAAAAGAAAAGAAGTTGAAGAAGTTGTTGAAAAAGAAGAGGAGGAACAAATTGCTGAACTAGAGAAAAATCAAGGAACTGAACAGCAGGTTGCGATAGAGTTTCAGAAATCGAAAGGATAAGACGAACAGCCGTTGAGCCCGTGATTTCGGTGAAATCAAGTCAAGTTTGAAAAATCAATCATCTGAGTTATTGCTGAAGAGGAACCTAGAAAAACTGAACCTGAGAAAGTTGTTGAATCAACAGAAATTGTAATTGGGACTGTATTTGAAGCAGCCAGAGAAACCGAAATTGCCACAACATTTCAAACTGTATCTGCTCCTACGGTTGACTTTGGCAAATTGATTGAAGCTGATTGCAGAAAATTGGAGGTTTATTAGTACTGGAAATTCAGTTCAATCAGAAATCAAAGAAGTCAACAAGAAGACATGGAAAGCATAGAATAATGGGTTTTTGATTTGTATGGCATAACTCATATGTCACAAGTATTCAATGCTGAATAATTATTGAGTAATGGTTGCTCATTGATAAGAAACAATCATAGGAAGAAATTCATAAGATATGGAACTTCAAAATCGAAGAAGGGTGATATTGAAGATGATGATGACTCACAAGGAGACCCTGACTTACAAAAAGGAATCTTTGCTTCCCTTCAAACAAAAGAATCAAGAAAATATGTTGAAGGAAATGATGATAGTGAAGATAGTACAGATGATAGCGGATCAACAGCATCAGACTCAGAAACTCAATCTGAATCTGAAAAAGAACCGGAAGAAGAAGGTTATGTTTCTCCAACTGATAGAGAAATCTTGGAAATTGCTAAGGCTGAAGCTGATGAAGCCAAGAAGGGAAATGTTGATGAAGAAGAAGAAGATAAGACAAAATTGGAAGAAAAACTAACAGAGAAATATGCAGTTGAGAATCTACCAAAAGATGACATTGTTGGAAATAAAGCTGAAGAAGAGAAAACTGATGAAAAAGTTGAAGACAAGAAAACTGAAGAGAAAGATGGCAAGAAAGATGTTCCCACCTAAATTGAGATCATTAAGTATCATTTCAATGAAAAAATGGTTAAACCCTAACCGTGAGGCCCCTCACTTTCATCCCACAGAATGTGGGGAGAGGTTAATCAGGTAACCTAGAGCTTAGAGTCGAGGGGGCTTGTTGGTTCCCCATCACTGAAGGGTGTTATCAATTGGAAATCAATCCCTTTTACGGGAATCGAACCGCTGACCTCCAGCTTAGGGACCGGCTGTCATTATAACACCCCGCTCCTCACCACTAGGCCATATCCAGGGGATGTATCATTTCAATGAGCTTTTAAGGATACAGGATGATGATATGAATATTTTTGGGAACGTGCTAAATTCTATGGAGGAAAACAAGAATGAAAGGAAAGATATGATGAAGAGGATGGACAGTGTCAAGAAAGAGCGTCATGATACTTTGGTTGAAATAAGGAAAATAACCATTGAGTCAGACGCCAGGAAAACTGAGACTCTGGAAATAATTGAAGGTCTTGTTACCAATGTCTATGACAGAATGCTGTTATTGGAAAATGCCATGAGAGACTCAGTCAATGCACAAACCATATTGGCATCTAATCAACAGCACCTAAACTCTTATATCAGGAGTTTGATTCATAAAGATGATGTCAATAAGGGGGAAAGTTTGGATATTCTAAAAGAAAATGCTGTAGACATGTCAGGAGTTCTGGAAAGCATAAATGAGAAACTGATTGAACTTAAGAAATCCAGAGCTGACATGGATGATGAAGAATTGGAGTTAATTGAAAAAATTTCTGAACCAACTGAGAAGAGACTTGGTTTGGATTCATAACTCTATAGCATTTTCAAGGAACTACCTACCAAGGAAGATGAATCAAGAGAACAAGCCTTAGAAAACTTTCTAATTATGCAGAAAGTTCTTGTTCATTACTGGAATAAACTAAGAAGATGGGAAGAAAATGGTACGCTTGAGAAAGTTTGAAGAAAGTTGAAAAAGTTGAATCTTATTTTATCAAAGAATCATGAAAACATCTACAAATGAAAAGATGAAGAAGATTGTGCTCTTATTTGTGACTTTATTCAAAAGCAAGTTTTTCGGGAAACACAACATGACTACATCTTGGAATATCTGGGTGATGTAAACCGAATCTCGTAGGATCGTTGATTAAAGCACAGCAAATGATTCAGCAATGAAAAGTATATTTTTTATGGATTTTCTGAATATAAAACGAAAATAACAAAAAGGATATGTAAATACTCCATCTCAGAACATTTACTACGGTGATCCCATCTCAGGAACACCAACCAATTACCCCGTCTCAGGATAATTGAAAGAAGTCCAATCTCTGAAAACTTCTTGAAAGAAACCCAATCTCTGAAAGTTTCTTATGATGAAAATTCAATCTCTGAATTTCAACCAAAATAGTTTTTTGATTCCATAATAAGCTACCTATTCAAATAGAAGGAAATGCCTTATATAGGCTACAGACTCCGAGTCCAATTGCCATTTTAGCAATGTGGGACAAAATAACAATAAATAAAAATAATAATAATATAAAAGACAATTAACCAATGTGGGATAATAAAAGACTAATTAAAAGACTCAATAAAAGACTCAATATTCCTCTTGAATCGGGCTACATCATTCCTCCCGCTTCAAAAAGGATTCGTCCTCGAATCAACCCGGATCGAACACAAATATCGTGCTTCCATACGTCCACTCAACCACAGAGAAACTCAGAATCACAACATCGCAAAAACATGGAATGGTGCGAGTGGAGAAATCAGTGACAACAAAATCCAAAGGGCGGCAATGCTGTAAATATGGATCCACATATACATGGGGCGCTTGTAACGCTTTCAAATCAGCAACTAAAATTGCCGAGTGCACCTTTGAACCATCGGATTGCACCGGTTCAGTCCCCGGATAGACCACAATCGATTCAGCAAGTAAGTCCACGGGCATAGTGATCGGGTCAACACTAATATCCACCTTGACGTCGGCAATCTCGTCAGAATGGTCGGGTACCGGTAAAGGAGAATCAATAGTAGCAACTGGAACAACATCATTAGTAAGTGCATTAGGAACCTCAATGAACTCTTCCGTGGCTGAATCAACAATAAGAATTTCTTCCTCCTCGTGTACCACAGCCGTAGGGGGGTTGGGAATAACCTGTTTATTCGATTGAGCACGTGAAGGAGAGAATTTGGGCGGTTTTCCAGCCATAGCTTCTTCACGTGTTACACAATCCGTGATAAAGAAAAAGTCATCGTCCGCCTTCCACTGTGCGTCTAATTTCCTCCAACGTTCTGCACGTTTTAATTTCCGTTGTTCTGCCTCTAATTTCCGTTGTTACGCGCTCGTGCGGATCGTTTCTAGCTGCTCGCACGCGTTCAACTTCCGTTTCTCTGCCTCTCGTTCGGACTGAGCAATATATCCTTTCAAGAGTTGTTCAATACGTGACAATCCTGTTGCAAAATTATCATGCCAATGTCGTTGTGCCTGTATGCGTCTTTGCTCTGCGAAGTAGTCATTTTGTTCCTTGACAAATTCAGCGTCGGCCTTCTTGATAGCAGCCGGATAATCCAGTTCGGGATCATATTCCATATAGCACTCATAACCATTGTAACGTAACATACCACCTCGACCCAACTTCATCTCAATACTTAGGGTTCCTCTCGAAATTAGGGTTTTGAACGCGGCTGCTACTAGGGTTCTTGTGAATGAAGAATTACGACTTCAAGAACAGAAAATTGAAACGCAGCAGCAAAATTCTTCAAGAAAACGCAGCAGTAAATTTCCCAACAAAAATTTTCGTCCCAGCAATAATTTAGGGTTCTTGTCACGACCAAAGGGTATGGAATTCGGAAAAACACAAAGAACAAAAATTGTAGAGAACGAAATTGTGGTTAAGACTGTTAAGTTTCAGAATTTTTGGACAGGTATAACCCACTCAAATCGAATTCGTAAACAGGTCACTCTCGGGTTACGGGTTTTGACAGAAACAGTCAACTCGGTGACGGCGACTATTGTGCAAAACCGGTCGAGATTCTGAAAAAACTCAAAGAATCAAAGTTGTAGAACAATGAATTTACTATGTGCTCATAAAAGTTCATTCAATTCCGACCACCACAACTCCTTAAAAAACAAAGTCGACTACAAGCTGTTCCAGAAAATCGAGCAGAATATTCCGATCCAAATTTGATCAAGATAAAATCCGAATTTGCTAAAGTGCCAAAGAGACAAAAGATAGCCAATACAATGTTCTATCTACTGGTAAATTTTGAGGATTTTTAGACTTGTTTTGAATAGGGAACGATTGGAAACAAAGTCGGACAGTCAGATTTCAAGAGAACAGAACGAAGCATAAATATACGGGATTTGATCAATACTGGTATCTTCCTCGTTCTTGATCGACATTCAAAAAAAAAAAAAAAAAAAACGTATCAAGAACCTCAAGAGTTATCAAGAATTTAAGGAAACCGGATTCTTGATATTCGATCGAAAGAGTAGTACTCCGATCGATCTTGACGAAGCACTTCCGAATTTAAGCAAGATTCTTTTTTGCGTTTTTGTGACCATACCACTTGATGTCGTCGAGTCCTGGAACAAAATTTGATTTTACCAGAAAATTTTGCTCAAAAAGTGTGAAAATTTGACTCAAATTACTCAATATAATTTTGGACTATATTTAGTTAATGAAAAACACAAAACAAAAACAAAAACAAAATAATTTTTGGTATAGTTTGCATTGTGGAGTTTTGGACTATTTTGTGAGTGTAAACACGAGTGAATTGCGAGTTTTCATCCCCATAAGCCTCACGCTATGGCTGATGATGATTATGCCCTAATGGATGGTAAACTTGAATATCAACGGAAAGCTTTTGAAGCCCTACTTACTAAGGAACTCAAAAGTATACGCGAAGGTTTGGATGACGAGTTGGCTCGCGAACGTGATGAAAATGCCAAACAACGAGCTGCCACTGCTCGTCAATATGAGAGGACTATTGAATACCATCCAGGCCCTATCCTTTTAACGAGAGCACGGCCACAAGAGGTAGTTCCCCCCACCTAATCCTGTTGTTGATTTGAATGCAGGCGGAATCTTTTACGAGGCTCACGGGCTGCTCCTGCGCTTCTCAAAGATGACGATTCACGTAATGTGAAATATAAAATTCCATCATTTGATGGTAAGGCTGATCCGGACAGGTATTTAGCATGGGAGATGAAAGTCTCTCAAATATTTTCTTGTACAAATTTTAGTGATGCTAAACAGGTCCAGCTTGCTACGATGGAATTTACCGACATGGCTATGCATTGGTGGGACCAACTACAAGCTCAACGTCGCCGACGACGTGATGGTGAGATACAATCATGGGCTGTTCTTAAGGAAATCATGAAGCGCGAATGGGTCCCTAGCCATTACTATCGTGATCAACTACGCAAGTTACAAACTCTCCGTCAAGGAAACCGCACCGTCGAAGACTTTGATGACGATTTACGCCTCACACTGCTTAAAGCTAATGTGGATGAGGACGATGAAGCTACAATGCAGCGCTTCCTATGTGGACTGCGTCCCGATATTGCTTGCCACGTTGAATTACAAAATTATCGCACCAAAGCCGAGCTTCTACAAGGTGCAATCATGGTACAAAAGCGCTTGGCTGAACGGGCTGCATATAAAGCTTCCTATGGTAACTCTCGCTCTACTTTTCTTCCTTTGGACGAGGTACGACTTCTTCATCTCCTAATGTTTCCAATCAGCCTACTACACGTCCTAAAAATGATTTCACACCACGTACATTGAATTATCCTTATTCTGATGCTAAAGCGAAAGACATGCGTGAAAAGGGTACTCCTACTTGTTGAGCGTGCGTGATATGGCTTGTTTTAGGTGTCGTGGTAGAGGTCATTATGCTCGTGATTGTCCTAATAAGCGTGTCTTAAGGGCTGTTGGTGTTGAGTTAGCACCTCATGATTTTGAATCTGATTCCGACAAGGATGATACTTACGCACCTAGTGATAGCGATGATGATAATTTGCTGCATGTTAGTGCTACTTCTTCTTATGGTTCGGGTGTCTGTGGTGTTTTACAACGTGTTTTGGCTACACAACCTAAAATTGATGACAATATGCAGCGTGAAAACATTTTTCAATCAACATGTGGTATTGGGGGTAGAACGTGTAACATGCTTATTGATTCGGGTAGTTGCACTAATGTGGTTAGTAGCCTACTTGTTGAAACCTTGCGTATCCCTACCTTACCACACCCCAAACCGTATCAGTTACAATGGCTAAATGATGCGGGTGAAACACACGTTAAGTCCCAAGCGTTAATTAATTTTCAAATTGGTAAATTTCATGATGAGGTACTTTGTGATGTTCTTCCTATGCACGTCACACACCTACTTTTAGGTCGTCCGTGGCAATTTGATAGACGTGTTTCTTATGATGGCTACTTAAACCGTTATTCACTGCCTTATAAAGGCAAGACCATCGTTTTGCACCCAATGACCCCTAAGGAAGCACATGATGAGCAGCTTAAGATGACGGCTTTCCGGTTGCGTCACCAAGCAAAAGAAAATACTACTAAAGCCGTGGGTAAGGACGGGGTTGTAGCTCGGGTGGATAAGGTTGAACCTGATCCTCAAGTAATTAAACAAGGTAAAAACGCCACCTCTCACACTAGTAAGGCAAATCGGAACTTAATGATAAAGTCCGTAGGGGCTGGAAATCCAGTTTATATTCTTGTACTTAAGAATTCTGACTCCCCTACCCCTTGTTTACTTTCTGTATCCGACCTAACCAATTCTCTTCCTAGTGCAATTTATTCTGTTTTGCAGGAATTCAAGGATGTCTTTCCAGAGGAGGAACCAAAGGGACTACCGCCATTACGAGGAGTGGAGCATCAAATCGACTTCGTACCCGGTTCCGTGCTACCAAACCGGCCAGCCTATAGGGCCAACCCCACGGAGATAATAGAGATACAAAAACAAGTTAAGGAGCTGTTGGAGAAGGGAAAAATTCGTGAGTCCATGAGCCCTTGTGCAGTTCCTGTCATTGTGGTCCCCAAGAAGACGGGAGAATGGCGTATGTGCACAGATTGTCGTGCAATCAACCAGATAACGGTAAAGTATCGATATCCTATCCCTAGACTTGATGACATGCTTGATAATTTACATGGTAGTCGTTTCTTTACAAAAATTGATTTGAAGAGTGGCTACTACCAAGTACGTATTAGGGAAGGTGATGAGTGGAAAACAGCTTTTAAAACCACTTTTGGCTTATATGAGTGGCTTGTAATGCCATTTGGTTTAACTAATGCTCCTTCCACGTTTATGAGACTTATGAATGAAGTCCTTAGGGAATTTATAAATCGCTTTGTCGTTGTGTACTTCGATGATATACTTATCTATAGCAAGACATTTGCTGATCATGTTGAACATTTGAAGATTGTTTTGCATACACTTAGAGAACATGAATTATATGCTAATCTCAAAAAGTGTAATTTTTGTTTGGAGAGTGTTGTCTTTCTTGGCTTTGTTATTAGTGCTAAGGGTGTAGAAGTGGACCAAGAAAAGATCAAGGCGATACAAGAATGGCCTGAACCTTCCACGGCTGCCCAAGTACGTAGTTTCCATGGCCTTGCAAGCTTCTATAGACGTTTTGTCAAGGGATTCAGCTCCATAGCTGCGCCCCTCAATGCGCTTGTCAAAAAGAATGCACCATTTGTGTGGGAACAATGTCACAGGGAAGCTTTTGAAACTCTTAAGTCTATGCTTATTTCTGCACCTATACTTGCATTACCTGACTTTAATAAGATGTTCCAACTTGAATGTGATGCATCGGGCGTGGGGATTGGTGGTGTTCTAATTCAAGAGAATCGGCCTGTTGCGTACTTTAGTGAGAAACTAAAAGGGGCTGCACTTAATTATTCCACCTACGACAAAGAATTATATGCATTGGTTAGGTGCTTACAAACATGGCAACATTATCTCAGACCACGTGAATTCACCATCCACACTGATCACGAGTCTATCAAGTATTTAAAAGGACAAGGGAAACTGAATAAGCGTCATATACGATGGGTTGAATTTATAGAGTCATTTCCTTATGTGATTAAGTATAAGAAGGGTAAGGATAACATAGTTGCTGATGCCTTGTCTAGGCGTTATTCCTTTATCACTTCTATGCAAACCAAGTTGTTAGGTTTTGAATCTATTAAGCATATGTATGAACATGACGTTGATTTTGGGGAAATATTTGCTGCGTGTCCTTCTCGCGATCGCCCTGAATATTCTATTTTCGATGGCTTTCTTTACAAGAATGATAAGTTATGTGTACCTCGCTGTTCTATGCGTGAATTGTTTGTCAAGGAAACCCATGGGGGAGGTTTGATGGGACATTTTGGGGTAGATAAGACCTTAGACATGCTTAAGCAACATTTTTATTGGCCTAAGATGCGATCTGATGTGGTTAACTGTTGTTCTTTGTGTTTAGTTTGCAAGCATGCTAAGGCTAGGTCACAACCACATGGGTTATACACACCACTTCCTATTCCCACTTCACCTTGGACTGATCTTTCCATGGACTTTGTCTTAGGTTTACCACGCACTAGGAATGGTCATGATTCAATTTTTGTGGTTGTCGATAGAATGTCTAAGATGGCACATTTCATTGCATGTAATAAGACGAATGATGCATCTGCTATCGCTGATTTATTCTTTAAGGAAATCATACGTTTGCATGGTGTGCCTAGATCCATTGTTAGTGATCGTGATACCAAGTTCATTAGCCATTTTTGGAGAGTGCTATGGAACAAACTAGGTACATCCTTATTATATTCCACTTCTTTTCACCCCCAAACTGATGGTCAAACAGAGGTTACAAACCGTACCTTAGGGCAGTTACTTAGAACTGTGGTGGGTAAGAACCTTAGGACGTGGGAGAAGTGTCTTCCATTTGTTGAGTTTGCTTATAATCGTGCTCCTCACTCAGCTACTAAGGCTGCACCATTTGAACTTGTTTATGGTTTTCTACCCTCTGCTCCTTTCGAATTTGTTCCTCTTCCTACAGGTACACATGTGAACTTGGATGCGGAAGACAAAGCTGCACTAGTTCGTGAATTGCATACTAAAGCTCGTTTGGAGGTTGAAAAAGCTACGGCGAGGTATCTTAAACAGGCGAATAAAGGGCGCAAAGAGATGATCTTCAAGCCGGGAGATTGGGTGTGGCTGTACCTACGCAAGGAGCGTTTTCCACATCAACGCAAGAGCAAGCTGAATTACCGCGGTGATGGACCATTTCAAGTCCTACGCAAGGTGAATGACAATGCCTATGTCATTGATTTGCCACCGGATTGGACTATGTCTTCAACCATCAACGTTAAGGACTTGTCGCCATTTGATGATCCTCATTATGATCTGAGGTCAGATCCTTCCGAACCGGGAGGGAATGATGCACTCCACGATGACCAGTCACGTATTCACCATGTTCAAGATCCTATTATTGTTCGAGATGGGCCTATTACACGTTTTCAAGAGAAGAAGGCTCGAGAAGCTTATGCAAAGCTGGTCGAAGATGTTGGAAAGGAGAATGAGGCTTTAAGGATTGATGATCCGACTACCTTAAGCCTATTCATTGCTGATTGGGCTTGATGAGCTGAAGCCCAAGTGTGGGACGCCTATGCTTATTAAATTCAGTTTGTTTTATGGACTTTTAATTATGTTATTTAGTTGGGCTTTATTTTTAATTAAGTTAGAATCATAATAAGGCTTTGTAGGCCCATGTTGGCGCCAATAGTATCTAGGGCGTGTCTTTTGTTCCTATTTATTGTGTGTTGGACGAATTGAGAAGACAGATTATTTTGGAATCATAAATTGAATTTTATTCAGAAACTTCCAGTGATTGGGTTTCTTCAATTATTCTGAGACGGAATAGTTGGGTGGTTCTCCTGAGATAGGATTATCACGAGACGATAATCAGAGATTGGTTATCGTTGTTTATTCGTTTTGTGTGTTCCAAATAATCCTTGCAATCTGCTCGTAGATAAACCCTAGCCCTAAAATTCGAATGAACCCTAGAAGTTGAGTGCTGAATCGTTGAAAGGTTGAAGCTTTAATCTAGATCCTGTAAATCGATTGATATCACTGGGCTAGTATCAATGGAATAGAAAACAGTTCAACAAATCATGCTATGAAAGAAGTTGCTCAAGTGTATGACAAGAAGACAACAACTGAAAAAGAAGCTGAGACCTAGTTCTTTCATTCACTCTTATTATATTATAATACTCCTTGTAACTCAAACCATCAATAATTTATCAATTTCTCATTTTTGTGTGTTTGTTTTTACTTTTGTTCTACCTTTTTGCATTGATTTTAAGGAGGGTATTGACATCATCAAAAAGGGGGAAATTGTTGGAAATAAATTTTATGTTTTGATGATGATTCATCAGTTATTCAGTTATAGTTTTTTAACCCCTTTGATGAAGTGTCATAACTACCTGTTATAATGCAAAGCAAAAAGACTTCTAGAAAATAAATGTATAGGATTTAATAGAGTCTGATATTTGTATAGGTTAATCAGACAAGCACTGTAATAGAATAGGACAAACTGAGAAAACTGAGAATATGCTGAGTTCACAAGGAAGAGTATTCATAAGAAGAAACCGACTTTATAAAAAGAACTGAGCACACAAACTGGAATTGAAGAAGGTAAGTTCGCTGAGGGACACAGACTCAGTTGGCTTATCTATAAAATGCAAAGGTCAAGGAACAAACTAAGTTTAGAAGGCTGAGGGACTCGGACTCCATTATTTAAGATTGAACAACCGAGGGTTCAAACTCGGTTTTATGAAGATTAAAGCCGAGATCAGAAAGTTAGAATTCAGGCAAGACTATGATGACCTGAACTAACTTTATGGATCTTGTATCAAGACCTAAGATACATAAGGACAATGATAGCTTAGATGATTTATGTGTTATGGTGTACTCTGCTTAAGTAGATATGAATAAGATGGAAAATAGAGTACTAAGTTTTCAAGAAGAGTAAAAACTCAGTTAATGCTCTAGACTGATAACTGACTCACTCAATTTTTGAAGCTTAAAACTGACCAATCCTAAAATACTCAGTTTTAGAGCTCAAGACATCCAAATAAATTCGAACGTTACAAATCAAGCATTTTCATTGGATGATGGACTGAACCGTCAGAACCGTCACTGACATTCAACAAACCCCAGGAGGACCACTAACGGCTATCATTCAAATTCATTTGGATAACCGTTGGAAAAACACCTATAAATAGACCCCTTCTACATCAAAAAGATGTGTGGAGTTTGAAAGATTAAAGATCATACAAAGAAAGATTCTAAAAGCGTTTTAAAGAACTTCTGCTACTCACTTATTGCAAGATCCAGAATTGAGATATCATCAAAGTGTTTTTGAACAATCAAATATACATCAAGACTTACACTTGAAGAAGAACAGAGCTACTAAGCATATCATACACATCTAGAAGAAGAAGCTCACATAACAAGTTGAATCATAGTTATTGATTCAAGTCTCAACTTTGATTTTTATCAAAGGTTTAGACTATGAAACACCAAGAAGGTGTGAAGGATAGTTGAGGGCAGTCAAGAAGATTGTGTTTGTGATGATCTGGTGAAGAGACAATACAACCCTTCAAGGACCAGTGGTGCAATCAGTTGTAGAGAAGCAATCTTACCTGTTCTATAGTTGCTTGTATAGTGAAAGTAGGGATTAGTGAAGGACTATCAGTTTAGAACTTTTTGTACCCGATCTACCTCAAAGAGTTCTTGTGGATTTTCCCTCTTCATCACAGGGGAAGAGAGGACTGATCGGATTACACCACCTGGAACCTCTATAAACTCTGTCTCATTTACTTATTTACTTTACGCACTTATTTACTGCATTCAAGTTCATATATCATCAGAACACAAACTCAACAAACATTAGAAACTGAGTTAGCAGTGCATTCGTTTACTCAAACTGATAACTGAACAATCAAAGGTTTTAATTAATCCAGTGTCGGTTAACTCAGTTTGAGCAAAAGTCAATTCGATTTATACTCAGCTAAGTTAGCTTAACTCCACACAAGTTTTAAGCTGAACCTAAGTTGTTTCAAATCAAGGTTTTTGGGGACAAGTTTATTCACCCTCTTATGAACTTGTGTAAGCCTTTTCATGGGGACCAACACAAGTTTAGATCCTATCTGGTTGGTTCCAAGGTCATTGTTTACACCGATCATGCGGCCTTGAAGTATTTATTGAACAAGAAGGATGCTAAACCAAGACTCATTAGATGGATTCTCCTACTTCAAGAATTTGAAATTGAGATCAAGAATAAAAAGGGTAGTGAGAACGTCATGGCGGATCACCTAAGCCGGTTGGAATTCTTGGAAGAAGAAGGAAAGTGAAGGGAAATTCGAGATCAATTCATGGATGAAGAACTCTTGATGGTAGATGTTTCCCCAACAATGCACTTTATTCATGCCGGTTCTACACCGAAGGAGAGCTCACCATGGTTCACAAATATTGTTAACTATTTTTCTTGTGAGTATGTTCCATCCAACTGGACATGGCAAAGGAAGAAGAAGTTCTTTCACGATTTGAAATTATATTATTGGGAGAAACCACACCTTTTTTAAAGGTGTTCGGAGGGTATTATATGGAGATGCGTTCACGATGATGAGATTTCAAAAATACTATTTTTCTGCCATGGTCATGACATGAGAGGCCACCATGGAGGGTGGAAAACCGTGTACAAGGTTTTGCAGTGTGGATTCTATTGGCCTTCACTCTACAAGAATGCTCACCATTTTGCACGAAGGTTTTGTAGTGTGTTTCTTGCCAAAGGTGGGGAAACGTCTCCAAGAGGCATGAGATGCCCCTTCAACCTATTTTGGAGTGTGAACTATTTGATGTATGGGGCATCGAATTCATGGGTCCATTCCCTCACTCACATGGTAACAAATTCATTCTAGTGATGGTTTATTATGTTTCCAAATGGGTTGAAGCTCAAGCTTACCCCACCAATGATGCCAAGGTTGTATTTAAGTTTTTGAAAAAGAACATCTTCACTCGTTTCGGAACTCTTCGGGCTATCATTAGTGATCGAGGGTCACACTTTTACAATCGACCATTCACTAGTGATGGAGAGGTGAAACGGATCATTGAAAAAACGGTTGACACTAACCGTAAGAATTGGTCGGTGAAACTCGATGATGAACTTTGGGCTTACCGGACGGCCTTCAAGACACCTATAGGATGTTCACCATATAGATTGGTTTTTGGCAAGTCTTGTAATTTTCCCGTTGAATTGGAACACCGAGCGTATTGGGCAATAAAGTTTCTCAACTTTGACCCCGAGCTAGTTGGTGATCACCGGTTGCTCCAAATCACCGAGCTTGATGAGTTTTGCCTGGATGCATATGAGAACGCAAAAATTTACAAGGAATGAACCAATTTATTTCATGACAGGAAGATCTTTGATCGAGAGTTCCATGTGAATGAAAAAGTGCTCTTGTATAATTCACATTTAAGATTGTTCCCAAGAAAGCTTAGATCAAGGTGGACATGATCGTTCGTTGTTACACGAGTACATGCATCCGGAGCGGTTGAGCTAAGTGACGGAAAGACAACGTTTGTAGCCAATAGACATCGTGTTAAGCATTTTGTTGAAGAAGAGGGCATACCTCATGAGGAAGAGGTAATCTTTCTTGAAGATCCTCCACTTGACTGAAGAATTGCATAGTCTAGCTATGGACTATAAATTTAGCACAACAACGGGTACTATCTTTCTTGTTACTTATTAAGCATTATATTTTGGTTGGCTTTTGTGCTTAATTGCTACATGCTTATGTGAGGAATTGTTAGTAGTATCTTTGCACCATAATCTGTATAATCCATGTTTCTACCGTATAACTCCATGATTGATAATATGTATAAATCTGTCTCTCCTACCGTATAATCACGTCGAGCAAACGACGTTAAACAAAAGAGCTACCGGGAGGCAGCCCGTTACTTGATTTGATTATTTTGAGTCACTACATGTCTAATCGGTTTGGTGAACAATTTTGTGAACTTGGAATAAGGGTTGGGCTTTTGTACACCCTTGCAGCAGAACTTGGTGTGCGCCATATATGCTTTGGCGTGCGTCAATGTGGTTTTCCTTATATTAGGATGGATGCCTGGAGCTTTGGCGTACGCCATTTTTGTCGTGGCGCGTGCCATTTATGAAAGGAAGTTACTGTAGAAATATAGAGAGTTGGGCCGTGTAAATGGCATGCGCCATTATAGGTAATGACGTCGTCAACGAGGGCCAGTTATGATCGAGAGAGTTTGCTGTGTTTTTGGCTTGCGTCATAAAGAGTCGGCATGCGCCATTTTGACTGTGTTTGAAATAAAAACGGTTTTATTTTCTTCTCTCTCTCTATAACTCCCACACCATCGAGTTTTCACCCTTTTTTCTCCCCATTTCCACCATTTTCAAACCCCAACTACCTTTTTTCTTCCTTCCTTTCATCTTCCCTTACCCATTCTCCTTTCCATGTTCTCTTTTCCTTCTTGCTTCTCTCTTAGAAGAAGGATACCGTAGGTTCGGTTGCTCCATCTTTTCCGGCATCATCTCCATCTTTTCCAACGTCTCTGCATTCCGGCGGTGTCACACATTCAACAAGGTAAATATGGCTTTCTCTTTGTTTCAATGCATCTAATTGTTTTCAATTTTATAGTATTGTTGAAACCGGAGAATGGGCTTAATTTGATTTTGGATTGTTGTTTATTGACACCACCTTAGCCATGTCTGAAGTGTCATCCCGTCCTAACACTCGTAAGGGTGACTCTATTAAGAAAAGGAAAACCAATGACCCTGCTACCCGTAACCTTAGTGCGGCAGAAAATCCATTATCCTTTTACAAAACTGCTAGTCAACCTGCCATAGACCTTTACGAGAAGTACTTTAGTATTCGTGCTCTTCATTTTGAGCACGGTATTGAGTTCAAGTCTGTGAGCATAAAGATTAATGATAGCATTAAGGCTCGTAAATGGGAAGCTTTGGCCACAAGTCGTGCCTCTAGGGTTAACGGAACTGTTGTGGCCGAGTTCATTTCTGCCCTTGCTGTAGACGTGCCTAAGACGCTAGCCGAGGGAGTCTCTGTTCGTACTAAGTATGTTCCTTTTACACCCAAGGTCATTAATGAGTTTTTCGGCAGTTCAGAAATTCCTTTCGAAACTACTTACACTAGTGTTTGGGGCCTGAATAAAGAGGCCAATTTGTTTAGGAAAGCCATGGAAGCCCAACAATCTCTTCACCCCGCTGCTACATGGGAAGACAAGATGTTTAAGTTTGGATGTACGGTTAAGGATGTGCGGGTCATGAAGCATTTTGTGAGCCACAATATAATCCCGACCCATAAGATCAATACCTTCAAATTTGTCGAGCCTTGTCTCGTCCATGCCATCTTTTCCGGTGTGCATGTTGATGCTGGCTTATCTTCCAAACGGCTATGGAATTTTCTACCACCCGCCGTAAGGATGGTAATATGCCTATTCCATGGCTAATCTTTGAACTCTGTGCTCGGGCAAGGGTTAAGAAATTACCGGGTGATGCCATGTTTCCACCATCAGATATCATGATCGGGCCCAGCATCCCCGAGTTTGTTAAGAGGCCTGCCACACCTTCAGCTGACCCTATTTCGTCTCAAGGTCCACCTCCCTTTATTTCTTCTTCCTCGGATCAACCCGACCCTTCTGTGTTTCCACAATCTTCCATTCCAGATCCTGCTGTGAAGGTTAGACTAGATTCTCTTGCTTCGGAGATGGCTATCATTCGAGGAGGTACAGTAGCTATGAATGCCAATATGATGTTAGGCTTTGAGCGAAACTATGAATGGGCGAATAATTTACGTGTGGGAGTTCGTGGACAACGTGCCTTTTCTGTTGCTTGTGCAACTGAGCTTGAGGAGTTATCAGCTGATTTTGCCTCCTGCCAGCCTCTACCCTATACTTTACTCACTTGGATCCCTGCCATTCGTATCCCTACACCCGGTCTTGCCCCTCTTGATGACTTCATGTCATACTATGACTTCGTGTAGTGTGTCTAGTTCCATTGTTATAGGTACAGAAGTGGGGGAGTGTCCCGTGCTCAGTGTATGCAATCAGTGCTGGTTTTAGTGGTTTGGGTTTAGATGGTTCGGTGATCACATCTTCTGTTGGTGCCGAGGCTGGGGTTCGAGTTTTCAGACCTCGATGTCCGCAACTTTACCGGATGATACCATCCAGAAATTGTCGAATCCGTATGCAGCTGAGTACCAAGGAGCTGTTTTGTTTGGTCCCATGAGTTTTTCTCCGTCCAGTTCAGTTGCTGCTATGGATGCTGATGTTGAGACTTTTGAGGGAGGTGATATTGTTCCTCCTGAGAGTTCTGTTGCACTACCTTCTGCTACTCCTGATGTTTATGTTAGGTGTAATGCCCGAAAGACAATTTTGTAATTGTTTTATTTAATAAATGAAATGTTATTATTATTCATATTTATTATTCTCATACTCACCGATGTGACAATAGTATTTACACTACAGAAAACCCTAAAGTATATCGTTTATGTAATCACTTAACTCAGTGTATGGGATATACACGGAGGTTTGACTTAACGGTTAAGGATTACACTGAGTCTGTGATCTGAATTACCCCATCTTGGCATTGTACTGGATTAAGTGAGTAGTCTGTGTTATCATAGATACGGAATCCATTCCTTCCATTTATGGAAGTAGATAGACAGTTCCCTTGTTTGTTAATCTTAGAAACTGATCGATCGTATGAGTTCATATTACACTGATTAGCTACCAGTGAGTTGTATGAATTAATTGATCACTAGGGGGTTAATGGTAAATAAGGATAAGAGGTTCTAAAAAGGGTTAACGGTAACTTCCCGATTTAGAATGAACAGTTTATGGAGGATTAATCCATATGTAATGATTATATCAATGGACGCTTATTATCATTCTCGTGAGGAGATAAATATAATCTCATAATCGGAGGAGTGCAGTCACGGGATTATGGTGGCATATTCCTGTGATTGATTTATCGAATATAATTATTCTATTCGTAAGATAATTATTTATTTGATTTATCGGAGCCGTTGATTATTAGTCCATGGTCCCCGACGTGCCTCCAATATAGCATAGCTATTCTCAGACGTCGAATCCTAATAATATTAATTTAGTTCTTATTAGAATTTAATTAAAACGATATGTGAATTAATTGTTTAGTGGACTATTAAATTAGTTGGGCTAAATAATTAAATATGTGAAAAAGACATTTTTTTTCATAATCTTGGCCCAATTTGGTGTGTATGGCCGAAATTATTGTGACTAGGTCACAAGCGTTAATTTTCGGCCTTAAGCATGTTTTAGGGAACAAGAAATTGTTTTCTTGTGGATTAATAAGACATGTGCACAAAATATTTATTAGATGAATATTTTATGGTAAAAAAATAAAGATAAAGATTATTCTAGAGTTGTTTTAGAATATTCTAGGATTATCTTTTATTTATTGGATTTATTTATTTGTAAAATAAAATCCTTGGAGGACAAGGATTACTCTCCTATATAAAGAGAGTTCTCCCAAGCCTAAAATAACACACAAAATTCGACTTCTATCTCTTAGAGAGAAGAAGAATAAAATTCGGCCAAGGGGTGAGAGAGGAAGTTCTTGGAGGTTTTCCGGGTAGCATATCGGGAGGATTCGAGACGAGGATTTCCTTCCACCGGGAGTTGCTTGGATCACACGTGCAGAAGATCGTGGTGCTCTTCACACCATCTTTTGTTCTTCCTATTGCGGTTCTTCTACTTGGATTTTGAGATCCAAGAGGTATGTTCTACAACCCCCTTGTAGAGTAGATCTAGTTATTTTATTATGTGTAAATTATAGATCTAGATCCTTAAATCGCTTCCGTTGCGGATGATATTACTAACAATGGTATCAGTCGCCTGGTGATCTATATTTATACGTATAAAATATTAGATCTAGGAGTGGTAAACATGTAGTTTTTTGTCCCTATTTTTTATGGGGGCCGAAAATTTGTTTATTTTTTTTATGTTGCGATTGTTGTGGTTTGAAGAGATGGATTGCGGTTGGTATTGTTTACTCGTTAGATCTATTGTAAGCTCTCTCGATTTGGATCATTTGAGCATAGGATTGATGTAAAAGTTGTTGTTTTTATTTCTTTATTTTCGGCTTTTTTTTTTTTGTAATTCCGGAAAAACGACAAAGAACGATGAAGAACACGAGATGAAGACGGAACTCGAGGTATGAATAGGAGTCGGGGCGGAAAATTTTTGTTATTTTTTTTTGTTCCACACGGCTAGGGTTTGATTTTTTTTTATCAAACCCTAATTTTTTATATATATAATCGGCTGTTTTTTGTTTGAAAAAAAAAATATATTTATTTTTCTGGAATAAAAAACATACAGCAGGATTTTAATAAATAAAAAAAATTCGAAAAAAAAATATTTTATTTTATTTTTTATAAAATAAAGGCCCCTTCTCCTTTCGGGTTCGCGGTTCGTGGTTCAAGGTTCGAAGATCGAAGACACGAAGACAACAAGTTGTAATTTACTGCTTTCCTAGGATAGATTAGATACGGAGGTACCAACGATCCATCTCGGTGTTTAAATTTTCCGCAATTTATTTTTTATGTGTTTGATCATAAAATAGATATAAAATCAGAATTGCCATGACATGCATCATATCATAAATCCACTCCATGCATACATGTAGAATTTTAATTTTGGTAATTAAAATAGGCATGTATACAAACTCGCGTAATTAGTTGAAATTTAATTAATACGTGGTAATTAATTAATTTAGTAACTAATTAAAGATCCGAGGACGGGTTATGAAATCGTTAAGCCTTTCAGTGTGTGTTCTCGGTGAACCGCCTTAAAAGCCCAAACGAGATCATGTTTTCAATTCGTAGTGTCTACAAGATTGAATGATGGTAAAAGAACAATAAATCTTGGATAAAACAGTTCGCCTATAGGATGGGTGGTCAATCGAGCTTTGCTCGACCGACTTAACCTCCTAGTGTGATGTATGCAAGAAGTGCAGCAAGACTAAGCTACACCGGCGGACGGAGGGGTGATTCCTTCTTATCTCAATGGGGCTCTCTTGACCCGATTTCGTCCGATTGTCACATATGTTCCAACGAATAGGACGGGTAGGCTTGGCCTACGTTACCGACACCATTCGGAATCCTTGATTTGATGTGCTTTTATGTTAACATCAAAAAGACGTGGTTAGTTAACCCACCACCACTTCCAAAATATTGAGTGGGAGCGGGGGAGGCGACAGCCAACCCCACGGTCTCTACTATAGATACAAGTAAGTGAGAGAAGGGTGACACCTCGCGGTGCTTGATTTCGACCCCCTACGGATGGTGTTCACCCCTATCAACATTCATGGCTTGGTCTCCGAAAGGATAGGATTTTCGGGTACTCGTCGGGTCACTGACCTATCCTACGACGGCACACTCGGGGCGTACCTAAGAGATCCGATATAGTAGGTCACACTCATCAAGGGTATTATTGATAATATTTAGGCTAAAAAAGGAAGTTAGTCAATGAATAAAGGGATGTTCGATTCTCGTGGGATGTTCGATTCACACAAGTTATTCATTGATGAGATTGTCTCGATTTAACCGTCATCTCTTTGACCTACCCTACGGCGGCACTGAGATACGAGGTTAAAACCTTGGAATGGTAGAGTAGACTTAATTTTAGTTTACAATTCCTAAAATAAACTTATATAGTAGTGTTAAACTTGAATTATTATATGTCATTTTATTTTCAGCAAAAATGTCTGCTCAAATTTCTGCTTTACTGTCTGAAAAATTATCGGGAAACAACTTTAAGAAATGCAAGAGTAATCTAAATGTGGTACTCACATACGAGAATCTGCAATATGTACTCACTTCTGAATGCCCTACGGCGGCGATCCAAAAACCCGGAAAAGCTGAGATCGAACAGCGTAATCGCTGGATCGAGTCAGATAACCGGGCTCGTGGGATCATCCTGGCGGCAGTGTCGAGGGTTATTAGGACCCAGATTGAAGAGTTTGAGACTGCACGAGAAATCATGCAGAAAATTACTTCGATGTTTGCATCACCTAGCAACCAAGCAAGACACGATGCCATCAGGATGGCTGTTAACACGAAATTGAAGAAAGGTCAAGCAGTGAATGGTCATGTTCTAAATATGATCAGTTACTTCAATGACGCCGGTATTCATGGATCGATGTTCGATGAAGAAACTCAAGTGTCGATGATTTTGGAATCATTGACTCCTGAGTTTATCCCGTTCAAAACTCAGTATCTGATGGGCAAACATGAGTTGACCATGACACAGATGCTTAACGAACTGACTATCTACGAGGGCCTACTATCGAAAGATAAGGTCCAAGTAGGGATAAGAAAGTCAAGCCAATATGGCGAAGCTAAGCCATCAAACAAGCCTAAGGCCAAACCTAAGAAGAAGGGTAGTGTTGCACCTGTGCCCAAGCAAATGAAGAAAAAGAAAGCCAAGAAAGTTGATTTGGCCAAGCCCAGGGCAAGTGCTTTTCTTGTAAGGAGGTAGGACATTGGAAACGCCATTGTCCGGACTATCTTCGTGATGTAAAAATGGCAAAGCCAAGGTCATTCTCGGGAAAGATAAGAAAGGTAATTTGGAATTACTATTCTTGGAATCTTTTAATGTAGCTAAAGATGTGTCCACTTGGATACTTGATACTGGAGCTACTAACCATGTATGTTCTTCATTGCTGCATTCTTAGTTCGCATTTAGGAGAGGCTGGAAGAGGGTTCTCAAGTGATGCGAGTAGGCACTGGGGCGCTCATTTCGGTTAAAGCAGTGGGAGCTGTGGACTTACATTTTAATAAAAGAATTTTACATTTAGAGAATGTTTATTTTTTTCCTAATTTCAGGAGAAATTTAATTTCTCATTCTGCCTTAGTTGAACAATCATTTTATGTTTCAAATTTGAATGGTGAATATGTTATTTCGAAGAATGGCTTTGAATTGTGTTCAACTACGAATGAAAACGGTTTATATTTTGTAAAACCACATAAAGCTCCCCTACTTAATACTGAAATGTTTAAAACTGCTCATCAAAGATCTGCTAAAAGGCTGAAAGTTTCTCCAGTAAAAGAAGATAAAACATACTTGTGGCATTTGAGGCTCGGCCATATTTCCTTGGAAAGACTCAAAAGACTAGAAAAGGCTCATGCCTTAGGAGAGTCATCTATTGACACACTGCCTGTCTGCGAGTGTTGCCTGGAGGGAAAAATGACTAAGCGTCCCTTCTCATCAAAGGGTAATAGGGCCACGGGAACTCTAGACTTAGTGCATTCAGACCTTTGTGGTCCGATGAACGTACAAGATAGAGGCGGATACGAGTACTTTGTGACTTTCATTGATGACTACTCGAGATTCAGTTATGTTTATCTGCTGCATAGGAAGTCCGAGGCTTTTGGTAAGTTCAAGGAGTTCCAAACAGAAGCCGAAAGGCAACTAGGCAAGTCATTGAAATGCCTTCACTCGGATCGTGGAGGTGAGTATTTAGATACTGAGTTCATTGACTACTTGGCTGAAAAAGGAATTTGTTTCCAACGTTCAGCGCCTAGGACACCTCCGCAAAACGGAGTTGCTGAGAGGAGAAACAGGACATTGATTAACATGATTAGATCAATGATGAGCTACGCCTCACTACCTATATCCTTTTGGGGTTATGCTTTAGAAGCATCGGTCTACATTTTGAATGCAGTACCGTCCAAGTCTGTCGAAAAGACACCCGTAGAGATGTGGTCCGGACGTCGCGAAAGCATGCGTCACTTCCGCATATGGGGTTGTCCTGCACATGTGCTGATGGATAAGAATACCAAGCTACAATCGCGTACAAAAGTATGTTTGTTTGTAGGCTATCCAAAAGGTACACGTGGTGGTCTATTTTACGATCCGGAAGATAACAAAGGGCTAGTCTCGACTAACGCTACGTTTTTGGAGAAAAGTTATATGAAAGACCACAGACCTCGAAGTAAAATTGTACTAGAGGAATTACTCTCCGATGACGTCAGGCCTATTGTGGCTGTTGATGTTCCTGTAAACAACACTACTAATACAACAGTCACTTCCGACATTCCTATTCCACCTAGACGTACTGCGAGAGTGGTTCAGCCTTACTGGATCACGATAAGAAGGCCTTATTGGATCACGATAAGGATAAATGGATTGACACATTGAATCAAGAGATGGAGTCTATGTACTCTAACTCAGTCTGGAAACTTGTAGAACTTTCTCAGGGTGAAAGGCCCATTGGATGTAAATGGCTCTACAAGCGAAAGAGAGGAGTAGATGGGAAGTTCGAAACCTTCAAAGCACGGCTGGTAGCCAAAGGTTACACACAGCGAGAGGGTATAGACTACGAGGAAACCTTCTCACCTATGGCCATGATGAAAACCATCCGCATCCTCCTTTCGATTCTTTGCATGTCCGATTATGAAATCGGCAAATGGATGTTAAGATAGCGTTTAAAGCGGCTTTCGATGAAGAAATCTATATCAAAGAACCGTAAGGATTCATTGAAGAAGGTCGAGCACATGGTATGCAAGTTGCTCGAGATCCATTTATGGGTTGAAGCAAGCATCTCGCTCCTGGTATCATAGATTCGATCACACGATCAAGTCTTATGATTTCGAACAACACTTTGCTGAATCTTGTGTGTACAAGAAGGTTATCAAAGATAGTATTGTATTTCTAGTGTTGTGCGTTGATAACATACTCCTAATTGGCAACGATAAGGGGATGATGTCCGACGTGAAAAGTTGGTTGACCATGCAATTCCAAATGAAGTATTTGGGAGAAGCGAGTTATGTTCTAGGGATCCAAATTATAAAGGATCGCAAGAACATGATGTTAGCTCTGTCACAAGAAACTTATATAGATAAGGTCTTTGCACGCTTGAAAGATGGAGAAACGCCAAGAAGGGTTTTCTACCAACTTTGTCACGGCGTTTACCTCTCTAAGACTCAGGGGCCTCAAACTCCTGAAGAGACTGAAGCTATGGGAAGAGTGTCATATTCCTCGGCTGTTGGTAGTCTTATGTATGTTATGAGGTGTACGAGACCTGATATTTGTTACGGCGTTGGATTAGTCAGCCATTTTCAGTCAAATCCAGGGCAACCGCCTTTGACAAAGAAGAAAAAATCTCATCAAATATTTGAAGAGAACCAGAAATTATATGCTCGTCTATTCGAGTGGGAGTTTGGAGTTAGCGGGGTACACCGATTCTGACTTTCAGTCAGACAGAGATGATTCTAAATCAACCTCTGGTTCAGTGTTTACACTTGGTGGCGGTGCAATAGAATGGAGAAGCCAAAAGCAATCCAGCACAGCCGAATCAACAATGGAAGCCGAGTTCATGGCGGCCTCCGAGGAAGCTAAGGAAGCGGTTTGGTTAAGAAAGTTCATCAGCGGATTAGGCGTTGTCCCGAATGCTGAAGATCCTATTAATCTCTATTGTGATAACAATGGGGCCATTGCCAACTCTAGGGAACCTCGAAAGCACAGTAAGTTGAAGCATATAGAGAGGAAATACTGGGTGATCAACGATTTTATCGATAGATGGGACGTTATGGTCCGTAGAATCGCCTCCGCTGATAATCCTGCTGATCCATTCACCAAGTCACTGTCGATTGAAGCTTTTAGTTGACACTTGGAGACTATAGGTATTAGAGACATGTCTCATTTTCTTTAAAGCAAGTGGGAGTGATAGTTTGCTGTATTTTAAATAATAGGGTGTGCTCTAAAACAATTAATCACATGCTTTCGTGCAAGTGGGAGATTGTTAGGTGTAATGCCTGAAAGACAATTTTGTAATTGTTTTATTATTAAATGAAATGATATTATTATTCATATTTATTATTCTCATATTCACCGATGTGACAATAGTATTTACACTACAGAAAACCCTAAAGTATATCGTTTATGTAATCACTTAACTCAATGTATGGGATATACACGGGAGGATTGAGTTAGTGAAGACCTTAAAATAAAATTAGCCCATAGTGAAGTTAATCGAGAGTATCGGGTCTCTCTTTTAACGTGCTATTAATGCGCCTGAACACAATAGGTGTGATTGTCTTATCCGACTTTCGATTAAGAGAACCTAGTGGGGCATTTATATATGATAGATATATCATATAGTATTTGGACCGATTTGATTAGAGTTCACGATATAATTCCGTAATCGAGAAGTCTTATCGAATCAATCGATGATCATATTTATGGATATATCTTAATCTTGATGTGATCACAGTCAACTGCTTGAATCAGTATGAGGTTTGACTTGACGGTTAAGGATTACACCGAGTCCGTGATCCGAATTACCCCATCTTGGCATTGTCTTTGGATTGAGTGAGTAGTCTCGTGTTATCATAGATACGAAATCCATTCCTTCCATTTATTGAAGTAAATAGACATTTCCTTGTTTGTTAATCCTAGAAACGATCGATCGTGCGAGTTCATATTACAATCGATTAGCTACCAAAGGTGACTTGTATGAATTAATTGATCACTAGGGGGGTTAATGGTAAATAAGGATAAGAGGTTCTAAAAGGGTTAACGGTAACTTCCCGATTTAGAATGAACAGTCTATGGAGGATTAATCCATATGTAATGATTATATCAATGGACGCTTATTATCATTCTCGTGAGGAGATAAATATAATCTCATAATCGGAGGAGTGCAGTCACGGGATTATGGTGGCATATTCTGTGATTGATTTATCAAATATAATTATTCTATTCGTAAGATAATTATTTATTTGATTTATCGGAGCCACTTGATTATTAGTCCATGGTCCCGACGTGCCTCCAATATAGCATAGCTATTCTCGGACGTCGAATCCTAATAATATTAATTTAGTTCTTATTAGAATTTAATTAAAACAATATGTGAATTAATTGTTTAGTGGACTATTAAATTAGTTCAAGCTAAATAATTAAATATGTGAAATAGACATTTTTCATAATCTTGGCCCAATTTGGTGTGTATGGCCGAAAATTATTGTGACTAGGTCACAAGGGTTAATTTTCGGCCCCAAGCATGTTTTAGGGAACAATAAATTGTTTTCTTGTGGATTAATAAGACATGTGCACAAAATATTTATTAGATGAATATTTTATGGTAAAAAATAAAGATAAAGATTATTCTAGATTTGTTTTAGAATATTCTAGGATTATCTTTTATTTATTGGATTTATTTATTTGTAAAATAAAATCCTTGGATGACAAGGATTACTCCCCTATATAAAGAGAGTTCTCCCAAACCTAAAATAACACACAAAATTCGACTTCTATCTTTTAGAGAGAAGAAGAATAAAATTCGGCCAAGGGGTGAGAGAGGAAGATCTTGGAGGTTTTCCGGGTAGCATACCGGGAGGATTCGAGACGAGGATTTCCTTCCACCGGGAGTTGCTTGGATCACACGTGCGGAAGATCGTGGTGCTCTTCACACCATCTTTTGTTCTTCCTATTGCGGTTCTTCTACTTGGATTTTGAGATCCAAGAAGTATGTTCTACAACCCCCTTTTAGAGTAGATCTAGTTATTTTATTATGTGTAAATTATAGATCTAGATCCTTAAATCGCTTCCGTTGCGGATGATATTACTAACAGTTTAGTCCTGTTCACATTGTTCACCAGACTTTCGCTTGATTTGTTTTGGCCGGCCACCAGTGGCTTTGATACTTTTTCCATATCCTTCTCCCATAAAACCCTTCTCCCATTTCTTTCTTTATCAGCCGCCACTCCTCTCTTCTCATTCTCTTGTTTTTCTTCACCTTCTCTCCCCACCTAACAACCATGTCTTCCCCCTCATCACCAGCAACCCATTCGCCCTTTGATTCTCCTTACTCACCCACTCCTGAATCCAATCTGCCCCGATCACCACCATGCATAATAGACTATGGATATGAGATTACACGTACTCGTTATCTCAAGAACTATCTGCACTCACCAATCCAGATTGAGAAGGGTTTAAACACCCAAAAGTTTGAGGAATACTCAGAGATGCATATTGAATGGGAATGGTGGAAAAGGTTCATTTTGGCCCTACATGGCCGCATCAATTTCTCTTTGGTGCATGAATTCTATGCAGTCTTGTTTGAAACCCCATCTGTGGAGGCGACCAATTTCCTATCGATCAGGCAAGTCCTTGTCCCTTTTACTCCTAATTCCATCAATGCCGCTTTCTTCATTCCATAGGGCCAGGCACCTCCCCATAGCCATTATGAGGAGGCATGGAATCTTGACAATATGAGTGGTTTGATTATCTGACTTTCTGAGCAACTGCTTCTCTACTTCCATGTGAACAAAGGCCGGATCATGATTTTAATGCTTACGACTTGTCCACCGACATGAGAGCGTGGAAACACTTCATTAATTCTCATGTTTTCCCCACTCCCAACTTCTCGGAGATCACTGATGATGAAATACTGCTTTTGTATGCCATTCAAGTTGGTGCGGTTATTGACTGGGGAGTTCTCATTCATCGTCTTGGTCGTTTTTTTTTGCCAAGTCCAGGGAAACTTTCAACGACCCATGCCGTTAAGCTTGGTTGATCTCTCATCTTTATACTCATATGGCTGGTGTACCATCACTTCCCGGATATGATCATTCCTAGTCGTCGTCCAGTGTCCGACCACCTTCCATATGATTTGCCTGAAGGTTCCTCTTCTGCTGAGTCTGGTGACACGGATTGAGGTCGTCTGTTGGTTGAGTTGTGATGGTTCTATGCTAGTATTTGTGAGATAATAATGCTAGTAGCAAACAATTTTCATTTCTTGTTGGTTGCTTTTGATTTTGTGGCAGTTTAGTTGTATGGTTGAACTTGGAACGTGTATGTTGCATCTTCAGTTATTCTGGTTGTTTTGATTTTTCTTGCATCCGTGCTATGATCTTTCTTTTGAGATGCTTGACTACCAGTTTAACCCCATGCATGCACTTCCCCTTGCTGTAATTTGAGTTTCCGTCTAAATGACATACACCAATCTGTTTTGGCGTGCACCAACTTCCTCTTACCGGGTAGCTGGCGTACGTCATTTCCCTTTTTGGCGTGTGCCATTTATACAGCCGAAGTCTGTGTATTGCAATAGTACTTTGTGGACCTACTCCATGCACTTTGGCGTGCGTCACTCGCCACACCCGCTTCTGCCATTTCACACCAACACTTATGGCGTGCGCCATTTTGTCTGGCCCACGCCCCATGATTTTTTCCTTCCATTTTCTCATAGTTTTTATTCTGGTTGGTTCACCCTAACTGCTCTCTTACCACTCACTTTACATTGAGGACAATGCAAGTTCGTAAGTGGGGAGTGGGAACGCAGTTAGTCCAACAAAGGATAATGTTGTTAAATACATAAGAAACACTTATCATGGAAAATTTTCGAGAAATTAAAGCCGAACAAACCACCTTTTGGCATGAAGTATGATATTGTAATTGACGGAGTGAACACCTCAACAAAATGAGCAACTTTGATGAAACATGATTGCATGTTAGTCTTAATCTTCGATTGTAGTATGAATTCTTGAGTACTTATATTCTAATCTTTTGTTAACATGCAACTTTTCACACAATTGTGCATGCATACTCTTATTTGCAACTTGAACTTAAGTTTGTTATTCTTTCAAGACGAAATACAAAGTGTTTGGAATCGGAGTAGGGATGACAATTTTTGGCATTACTTTGACTCAACCATAGCCAAATGGCCCTCCTGAACAAAAAAATTCATTTATGTCCCCATCGCAGCCTTGTAGAGTGGTGAGACCCCACTCGAACTAGCCATCATTATTAGCCTCATTATAATCCAACCCTTAGCTAATTTTTGTCTACATTACCTTGACCTCCATAATTTTAGCAAGTTCTATGGATTGTGTGGGTGGTGACATTGGAGTAAGAGTTGGACAACTTTAGCGATACAAGTTGAGATGGTATCTTGTCAAGTTCGAAGTCCTAAAAAAAACTTTAGTCATGTATATATTCCAATAATTCAGTGAAGCTTTCAAAAATGTACAACATTCAAGGAAAGCTCAAGTAAAAGTAAATAAAAGTCATTAAATGGAGAGTCATTGAAGGTGATTTTGAAGTTCAATTGCACAACTCTTGGTGATGTGAGTTTGGGAAAGTAACTGATTGAAGTGGTGTATCGTTGGTGAGATGAAGGTGTAGTTACTTGCTAGGTTGCTTGATTATCTTTGATTACCTTTTATCCCTTCGGCTAGCCAACTGCCCTATCCTTAACATTACAAGCCAATTTGTCAACTACCTGACCTAACACATTGATTCCGAATGCCTAATTAGTAGAGATTGATGGCATTCTTAAGCTTAGAGTTGCATCTTTTGAGTGAGGCTTGCATGATTGCATGATTTGTTAGCTTGGTAAAAATTTTGAGGGGTATCCACACACACACTCCTCTACATCCCTATATTGTGGGAAACATGTTCTTGTGGTTCGGATTAGTTGCATCATCTAGTTGTGCTTTCATCTCTTGATATCCATTTATCCTATTTTGTGACTCTAGTTGTTTTGACGCTTTATTTGCTCGAGGACGATCAAAAACTAAGTGGGGAGTGGTTGATGTAAGTCAACCAGATGATGCATTTCTAGATTAATTATCCCCAGTTCTCACATATTTATCGATGTTTTGACATCAGCTTGAGTAATTATTGCGATAATTTGGACCATTTTGTGTACATAGAAATATCATAGAAAAACTATTTTTTTCTTATGATATAGGCTTATTAGCCGCTTTTGTTGTTCGTTTTACACGTGGTATCATCGTGTCTGTTTTTTAGCACAGGTACCAAGGCCTAGAGCTTGGATTTTTGATGTGTTGATGCTTAGGGATTGATTAGGAGATGATGCAAGGCAATTAAGCAAGGTTATACCCATGAAGACAAAATGCCGCATGCCATAGGAATTGACTGACGCCTGAGGTGAATAAAAACGATCATAGAGCATTTCATGTATCTATGGCGCATGCTATGTGACACTGGCCCACGCCAAGTGAGAAACCCAAGGACTGATGGAGCATTTAATGCATGGTGTCAGTCATCCAACTACCTAATCAAAGAATGGCACGCGTCACTAGCATTGACCGACGCCGTGAAGCCATATAAGCAATATGACGCATGCCAAGATGCTTGACGCACGTCATGTGAGCCAAGTTAGTAGCTTTGGATCGAATTTATACTTCAACTACCATATCACAATATACTTCAACTACCATATCTTCTCCACTCTTTTTCTCCCTTGAAGTCAACCTCCCAACCCAGGGCTATTCTATCCGATTTCGTAACCAAAATTTGCTTTTAATTTCTATTGTAAACATTGAAGAATTCCTACTTGTGAATCTACTACTTTAGTTAGAACTATATTACACTTGTGTATCAACACTTTGTTGAAGTTTTAGAGCTCTAATGAAGGTTTCCTTTTCAAGTTTATAACTTGTGATTGGTACAATTCTTTATCTTTACTTGAATTAATTGTTCTTATGATTATGAATGCTGACATTGACAAGTTTGTGTTCTTGATCATGAGTGGCTAGCTCACCACTGGCCAAGATGATGTTGTAGAACTAGTTTAATCTCTTATGTTGATTGTGAATGATTGTTTATGTTGTTAGTTGCAATTGTTGTGAATCTTTTCCTACTTGCATTGTATGGATTGCTTGTGTTAGAGTAATTAACTAATGCTTGCATTTACACACTTAATGGAGACCGAAATGAGATGTTAGCTTTGAGAAGAGGGTAGGAGAACCGGAAGGTAAAATCGATCTCTCGAGGAACTCTATTTCTTATCCGGGGATTGTTGACATTGTCATTGCATTCAAGTTCTTATCTTGCCAAGTAATTAGGTTTAGGACAGCTAGGCCAAGGAGGAGGCATAGAGTGGTCTCATGCACTCGTATGAGGGGGGGACTACTTGCTTATGAATGCACCATTTCACACTTTTGAGCACCAATGGTAGGATGGAAGGAAATCGTTCCTATGATACTACGAGATATTTGCTAGTCTACACATTGTCTTGGTTAGGTTTCTTTTATCATTTATCACCTTTGTCATTAGGAAAGTTAATCATACATTTACCTTTTAATCAATTGCGATGTAGATCGAATTAATACGAGCTTTTTGGTGTTTAACCTCACAAATCCTTGTGGGATACGACCTTGACCACTGGACTAGGCTACAATTGACCCGGTACACTGCCGGTTAGATTGGACTCTAGAAAAGACATATCTGGCAGAAGCAAAAGAAGTAGCATGGGTTTATCAACAAAGAAGATTTAAAGCTGAGATTGCTGTATTCAGAACCCCTGCTCTTGGAAGAGTTCAATTGACCGATGATCTGCTGAAAGAGTTTAAAAATGTTTTTAATACAAGAAGAAGACACTACAATGAAATGACATTTTTGGAGGGTTTAAACTCTTTTCTATGACTAAAACTATAGGAAATATGGGTCAGATCTATGAGATCAATAGGCACTACAAGAGGAGGCTCAACTGGTGGAAGAAGACAGTCTGCTGAACAAAGACTAAGGGGACTATCAGCAAAAGACTCTCTGAATGAATTCAAACTAATGTACATGAGAGGAGCATTCAACAGGCAAGGAATCCAGATGACCATTGCAGAAGCCTGTAAGTGGTGGAAAATGATACACACTTGGATTGATTTCTCCAGAATTGAAAATCAGTGGATGGTGGATATGCATAGAGAAATCAAAGAGTATCAACAGAAGAAGATCAAGAGAGAAACTAGTTCAGCAGACTTTACTTATTTTATCTTATGCTGAATCTGGTTGTAATAATGTTTGAACAAGTTTGGAACCTCAATGAAATTTATGAAGTTTGTTTGGTTTTTTAGAGTCTTTATCATTTTGCTTTGCTGTAAGGAGGGTATTGGCATCATCACTAAAAATGGGGAAATTGTTGGACATATTTTAGTTTTAATGATGAGTATCAGACTAACCGTTATAGGGAAAAGGCAAAAATATGTCTAGAATGAATGTATAGGTTTACTAAACTTTGATCTTTGTATAGGTTTGATCAAACAAGCACTGTAAAGAGGTCAGCTGACTAGTTCAGCAGACGTATCTAGGTTAGATGTACAGTAGAGCATCTAAGATCCGTGTGAAGACGAAAGGCCGAGGTTCAAACTCGATAATGAAGGCTAAGGGTTCAAACATAGTAATGAAGATTTAAAAGCCAAATATATGGGATCAAAATTCGTAAGCTTGTGATGGCCTAAAGCGATCACATATACCTTGTATTGAAGGTCTAAGTTTCATATAAGGAAATGTGATGATTGGTACTTAGTTATACTTAAAATGGTGTACTCTAACTTCACAATCAAAAGTTAGATGAGAAGCAGTCAGCTGAAGGTTCATCAAAAACACAGTAGACCATAAGTCAGATGACCAAATGTATACCTCAGCAGACACATGAACCATACATCAGCTGAGTATACATAAATCAGATTAAACCATTTCAAGAATTTTTTGGAAGATTAAATCGATAAGGATGAATTTCAAGCATTGGATTAGTCAGTTAATCAATAGTAGAGATTGAAGAAACGTTGTAAGGAATTCAGAGCCAAATCAAAATGGAAATAAACCATTGGTTGACAATCCGTCTATCAGAAGGACACTGTCATACTGACAGAGGAGTACATCAGATGGAATTTCAGGGAATAATTAGAAAATCCTATAACGGTCAGATTTGAAATTCAAATTCAAGCACAGGATTTTCACCTATAAATAGAGGATCCCTGGAATCAGAGTACACACCGAACTTACTAGCAATCAAGAGCATTACACCTCTTTGAACTGAGCATTCATACTGATCCAGAATTTTATTCAAGTGTTGTTGCATTCAAGTATCATCTAGTATCTACACTTGGAGATCTTAAGATGCTGATCTTATCATCCTGATCAAAAGATTACTAAAGCAGAATCACTTTCTTGATTCAAACCCTTCTATTCAAGAAGAAACACAGAGAGGCAGAGAAGCAACTGTGAGAGTCAAAGCTCATTGTTTTGTGGTGGAGCTGGTGAAGAGGCAATCCTACCCTTCAAGGACCAGTAGAGTACTTAGGGGCAGCAATCCCACATGTTCTTAGTATTCAGATTGTGAAGCCACAGTTATTGGTCAAGGACAAACAACTTAGGGACATTTGTAACAACAACCTCAAAAGACTCTAGTGAATTTCCTTCAACATCACAGGTGAAGAGTGGACTGAAGGATTACACCACCAAGAAACACTATAAAATTTGCCTTACTTTACTTACTGCATTTACTTTCTGCATTTTTATTAATTGCATGTTATCCATATCAACCTGCTGAAGTAGCTATTGAATTCACACCTTTCACTACTGAGTATCCAATACTTAGTATCATCTTTTAACAACAAGTATAAAGGCTTAATTTGAGTATTTTCCACTGCAACATATTCACTAGAATTAATAGTAAGTAGACTGTTCAAGTCAGCAGACTATTGATCCTGCTGAGTCTGTCTTAACTCCAAAAAAGTTTTAAGTGTTAAGTTTATTCACCCATCCTAAACTTAACCAAAGCCTTTTCAAGGGTCCAACATCACCCACTACAGTCGAATCAATACCGGGAAGCTGCTTCACAAAATATACTAGGTTGTCATCTTTCGGAATCTCATAGTTCAATGCTTTCCCACTAACCAGTAACCCCATTATACAACAGACATCGTCGAGTGTAATAGTCATCTCACCAAAGGGTAAGAGGAAAGTGTTTGTTTTTGGTTGCCACCTCTCAATAAATCCACAAACGAAAACTCGATTGGCTTGCATATTAGAAGTATTGATCAAGATGTACATTGGATTGGCCTTCAGCCTTGTCTGAAATTCCTCGCTTTCGACCTCGACATTCCAAAGCTTTAGTGAAGTTGTGTATTGCTTACAGCCTATAAGACCCCGATCGTATACAATGAAATGAATCAAACGTCGCGGATATATAAATACAAAACAGTCAACAATTTATAAAATAGTTTTAAATTAATATACCTTCGTTTTCTTCAACAAACCATATCCAACATGATTCTCCCAATCTTTCAACAATTTAGTGGTGTCCACCTCCACATCACTATCATCAGCATCATGTGAGGCCTCACCTGCCTCTGTTGTTGCCCCACCACTCTCAGATGCTCCTACTGATGTCCTTGCACTCTCAGTTGGAGCTGCCTCACCTGCTGTTTGGCCAATATTTGTTGCTTGGGGTGGCTCATTAATTACCTACCGAACTAGTCCAACAATTCGGGTTTAGGATCCCTGAGCTGTCACGTCATCAACTTGTCCCATATTTGACGTAGGAGGTAGTTCAGATAACTCTAAAACAGTTTCCAAAGATGCATAAGTAGCCTCATTTACATCTCCTATGTCAGCTCCCTCAACTACGTCTGTAACCACAATTGGTTCCTTAACTACCTATGGAACCATAGCTTGTCCCTCTACACTTACACCCGTAACAGTTGGCAATCCCTCTTGAACACCATCTTGAATTGGTTCTAACGACACTACACTTGCACCTGTGTCAATTGCTCCTTCCACCAGTACATCTACCTGCTCACTAGTTTTAGTTGTTCCTTCCACATTCTTTTCACTTCTCCGCTTCCTTTTATATGCCACACCAATTTGTCTCGAACCCCCAACAACGGGTGCATTACTTGGCAGAATCGGTGGATCCTTAACCACTTGATCCACTTCAATATCATTTGGTGCATCACTTGTTTGCTCGTTCGCAGCACTAGATATCGTCCATACCATGATTCCGTAACCAAAAAACAAGACATACCATTCAGAAAACAAGAAGCATACTCGGGGAACAAATTTTTAGAAAAAATGACTGAAACGTCAACACAACTAACATTACATTGAAACACGAGCATCAATAAGTTTGACGTTTTAAGTTCACATATAATAAGTTCTGCTTTTGCCAACGTCATCTATCCCGACATTGGGATTACTATTTAGCGTCAATGAAACCGACGTTTAAAGAGAGGCATGAAATTCATCCAAAACATCCAACGTTAGACTTATGACGTTGAAACGTCAACATAACGTCGGACCTACTGACGTTACCTGCGATTCCCATCTCCTTCAACCCTAAACGAACTCGCCGAAAAAATAACTCAAACAAACCGATAGCCATACATATTCAACCTAAATGAAATAAAAATGAAGGAAAATTGATTGAGATTCATCACTTACGTGTTTTGGTTCAAAGATTGGCTCTTGTTTCCTTCAATGTTCCCTCCAACGGTGCTCTTTACTATATTCCGGCAAGATTTAAATTCTTCAGAGGTTCTCCGGCATCCTCAACTTCTTGAGAGGTTTTAAAATGAAAAAAAGAAGTTGAAAAGAAATAGGTGGGTAGTTTATGGATTAATAATGGTTAAGTTGTGGGTTAAGTTGTGTTAAGGATTGGTAGTTAGTGTTTTTTAATTTTACAAAATTAAAGGACTAAAGTGTATATTATTTAAAAGTTATTTTCTTTTTATGGTGCTAGTAATGATTAGGTGGTGTAGATAAGTAAATGAAAAATAATAAAATACAGGGTGCCGATAGAAGCCGCCTTAAAATAAACATCGTAAGAAACTTGTACCTGTTATAAAACAATTGGTATTAAATCAATTTATACAAAACTAAAAGGAGATTATGAAAGTGTATATTGTATATTGATTGAATCAAAGTGTATAATGATGTGCTATTGATCAAACTTTTCTAGGTGTCTAATATTACCGGCAAGTATACCGGATTAATTGTAGTCAAGTAAGTGGCCAAGGTCAAATCCCATGAGGATTATGAGATTAAGTACAGAAAAGCTATAATATTTTGGTCTAAGTCAACAAAAGACAATAATTTAAAGGTTCTAAAGATCAAGCTAGTAAGCTCAATCAACTACAACTAAAACGGGTGATCGAATGATAAAAGACCTAGCCAAGACACTGCAATGATCAAGTATATTTCTACTAGTATCATGGGAATGGACAACCTTCCTACCTTCCAATGGTGCTCAAGTTTGTGTTATTGGTGCACCCTTTAATATAGCAATTCTCTCTCATATGAGTGTCCGGAATTACTCTATGTCTCCTCCTTGGTCTTAAAACCCTAGACCTAATGATTTAACATGATGAAGTTCTATGGATGTAATGACTGAACAATAATCCCTGAAGAAGAAACCGAGTTCCACTCAAGGTCGGTTTTACCTTATAGTCTTCATATCTCTTTTCCATACCTACAATCTCCTTTCAGACTCAACTAAGTGTGTGTGTGTGTGTGTGTGTGTGTGTGTGTGTATGCAAGTGTTAGTTAATTACTCCAACACAAACAAGTCCTACAATGCAAAGAAATATGAACATTATCATTCAACTAATAGAGAAAAAGAACTATCACAAATACATTATATTGGCTAGAAAGAAAACTAGCCACTCGTAGCTATGAAATCCAACATGTAATGAAGGAATTCATATCTATGACGACAAGTAAATCACAAGTACATGCTAAGAATATACCAACTCAAACCTATGAACTTGAAGAAGGAAACTTTAATTCAATATAATAGAATGATTCAAAAGGAACTTACACCAAAATAATTAATACCTTGTACATATTTATTCATAAATAAATATCACAATATTAATTTCCACTATAACACTTTATAGAAAGCATAAGTAAATCCTCATCCAGTTATCTCTATAACCATAAATTAATTCCGGCTAGTTATTCATATGTGTGTGACCTAATTGGTTTCCGAATATGTTGGCCATGAGCATAAAAGGCAATTACTAAAATGTCCTTCACACCTAACGATCATGATTAGCGGCAACACGTCATGACCCTCAATCATCGGAAAAAGTCAATTGTTATGACTACAACTGTAATACCCCGAAAATTCAAGAAGGGTAAAAGAGTAATATGGGAATTTTATTATTTTTCCTATTTTATTCCTAACCTAAGATATTAACAAAAAAAAAGGGATTTAATTAAAAGGAATTAAGTATTATAATTAAGAGAATTAATTATTTTGGTCATAAAAAGAAATTGTTACCCTAATTGCTAGTATTTTCCATCACGTCTTTTTTCTGGAAAATTTGGGGAGGTCGAAGCACAGAGAAGAAAAAGGGAGAAAAAAAGGGTTCGGGCACTGTTTTTCAAATTCGGGGCTTAAAGGTTGATTTTCGGTGCAGACCGCAATAGAGAGAAGTAATCGTCTCGTTACAAGCGTTCTTTTGGCATCAGCAATTCCGTATTTCGTAAGTATCCATCTTTTAGGTTCTTTTAGAATGGTATTCGTTTTTGGGTAGTTCTTGTGTTTAGGATGATATATAGGTTGTGTTGTTAATCGTAGTCGTCGTTTTGGTTTGTATAGATTGCGTAGAAGGCAAGGATTCGCAGCTGTTCTTGTTGTGTTTGGTTTTAGATCTTTTTCTATCAATAGCAAGGTAAGGTGGTGTTCAATGGTATTAAGTGTGTGTTTATTTATTCATGATTGTTGCAATTCTATATGTTATAGGGTTGTGTCTTTTTTTTATACATATAATTGTTGCCGGGAATTACCGAAATAAGGTATAAAAGAAAAGAGGGACTTTGATGCATGATGCATGTTGTACTGCTGTAGCAGTGGACTGTACGGGGAGAAGGAGGGGAAAAAAAGGGGTTCCAGGTGATTGCAAATGCAGAGAAAAAAAAAAGAGAGAATAAATAAATAAAATAAAATTGTAATAGTAATAGATTCTACATTTGTAAATTTGGTTCGATAGTTGTGTGAAAAAATAAGGGAACGGGTCTTTGGATAATAAATAATAAAGTAATTTTGATGCAAAATAAAATAAAAGGATGCAGCAGGGAAGAAGGTAGCAGAATAATAGTGATACAAATAATAATGATAATACGCAACGGTAGTATTTATCTACCTAAATATTATTTCATGTGTTATGGTTTGGTATGTATGTCTTTTGAGACATTTAATTGGAATGTGGCAAAGTCTAACTTCTGACTTCAGGTGTCTTAGCATCAATCGTCACAACTGAGACCCTCTACGGGGAGAAGGTGGTAGCCCAGAAGGCGGTTGTTTAGACCTTACGGGGTCATTGGTTTAGTAGTTATTGATGCCTTTTACAACGTGCTAGGTAGTGTAATTAAATGTCTAGGACTAGAAGTCCCTAAGGAGACTTATATGTGAATGAACTCAGGTGGCTAGATACTACGTAATAAATATATGTGATGAGTCTAAAAGCTAAAACGTTGTAATTCTTGGTGAGGCACATTTATGATTCGCAGCATGGAATCATTTCTCATACGTAACGGACAATATTCGGGTTTTGGGAAATGTTCTACACGGAACCATCCGTGCCATATGAGGTGCTGAATATGTCCCGGTGCATACCCATCATTTCGGGCATTGTGTCCTTGAATTACAATGTAACATAGATAATTGCTCGTGATGATAGACTTAGCAGAGGGGAGTGTATTTTAATGCAACATATGTGGTAGATGTGTAGATCAATATGTGTTACCGATCTTCTACCCCTTACTGAGTACAAAATGCACTAACCCCTTTTCCTTATTGTACCCCATCTCGAGAAGATTGGTAGGTAGATGAGTTTGGCTATGACGATAGTCAAGATGCAAACGTTTGAGCTTGGAGTTCGAGATAAAGTTTATTTTAATTTTCATTGTTTCAATAATATCTTGGAATTGTAAACGTTTAACGTTTGAGATGCCACTAGTCTTTTGGCTTCCTGTTTTATCTTTTTTTATTTGGGATTGTAATAGTTTAAACAACATTTAATTCTATTGTTTCTTTTGAGGATGTTCTTAGACTTGATTTGGAACTTTGATCGATCTGTTTTGTTTGTCATTTGACATTCCTGAGTTGTTCTTTTAAGTCTACCGCTTTGCAATTGATATTAATGTATGATGACGTAGGCTTACGTATATATACTTCTTTGATTTATTAAAGAAAAAAAGTATACGCGTGCCGGGCGTTCTTTCCGGATAAGGACTCGGTGTCCGGAACGGGGCGTCACAAACCCCCTTTCATGTGAAACGGTTATCGCGTAAATAGTCTCCTATCGTTGTAATAATATCCATACGGTCGTATCTCGAGTGTCAACAACCGTATCTTATAATTTGGATATCCTAATCTCTCGAAGTAATACATTACTTCTGCTTTGCATAGACTTTCGAGAATAAGACATTTCTTATAAGAAGGCCCTTTCGCATATTACTCCTACTATTAGGATACGCGATTTCCGGACGAGCAACATGAATCCTACGCATGCTTCAGTATCACACCCAGTCACTACCGCACGATCGCCCCATGGCTAGGGGAAACCTCAATAGTGTCAAAGTATGACAAGCCACACCGTGATGTCATGAAGACTCCGGTCTTATGATAATTACACAACCACCACATAGTGCGACACTTAATAAAGTAAGTGGGTCAGTCTAACGTATGCATTCTCTAATACACGTCCACGTACAATCCAAGTGTCTCTACACTTCGATAGACGAGATATATCCATATCTTCACAAGATAGAAGACATCTAATATGTGCTAGTCTAATCGTATTATTAATGTCCCATTTAATATCACATACGACTAGAGACATTTAAGTATCAAACCTTTTGACGTGAATCGAGATCTCATCAACCATAATCACTTATTATGATTTCTCTATCACAGTTTGACACTAAGGACGTTATCATATATACAATATCGTAATTGCTTCGTTAAACAAACAAATATATAATAACAAAAAAGTCATTTATTATATGCATAAACATAAAGAAATAGTAGAAATGATCCGGCCCGGTTGGATTCGGTCCAACCCTATTGGGTTTAGGACACTATTTCAACAATCTCTCACTTGGCCTAAAGAAATGGTCTTTTGATTTATGATTTTGCTCCACTAGTCAACTACTCCCAATTGAATTTCAAGAATTTTCCAAATTCTTTAGTGGCTGAGATCCAATCTAGTTACCTCGATTCCTGGCGGTGGTCGATCAATCAAGATAATTTCGAAAGGTAGGTAACTCATTTGCAATCACATCTCTATGTGATTCTCAGTGGTTGACCAGTCAACTCTTTGACAGTACATATCACTATGTGGTAGTCAACCCACAGTCTCTAAAATTAGACGGTCCTGACGGTGGCCAATCACCGTAAAATTTTAGTTATGTCACAACCCAATATTCGTGAGATCTCATATGATCATGTCTCAATAACGACGATATACCCGAGGTAGGTCAACTCCCTGCAGTGATCGATCAGTTGGATCCGAACAAGAGCTCTTCACCGTCGTTATAATCTTGGTAGACAAAATTTCGACTTAATTTTTGTTGTGAGAGTATTTTAAATTAATTCAATTAATTAATTTCAATCAATTACGGTCTCATCAAACATATACATCTCTATAGATATACACCCTACACATTCATTTAGATCATGTCTAATCATTCGTCTATCGTAACATATAAAATAAATATTTGCACAAAATAAATAAATACATAAACTAACCGGTATGATCATGGACATTTCCTAAGTGTGGTTTCGAATACAAAGTGATGCAGAAAATAAACTAGGCTTGTTATTCACAACGGCTTAGGACAAATTTTAAAAACAACGAGAAAATTAAATCATTCACATCTATCATATTGGTGGAAATCACGATCAATCCGGGTCCATACATATTATATCTACAATATCTAATCCTTACAATAAAGTCTTATGAAAAAGATAAAATAAAAAATTACCAACTTGCATTTTAATTAATCGATTAACATTTAATCAATTAAATATCAATCGAAATTAAAATTAACGATTAATTTTAAATTAAATTTTAATTTAATTTTATTAAATAGAAATATTCAAAAATAAAATCAAAATAAAATAGGGCTTTTTTGTTTCCTTTCTCTTTGTTGGATCGATAATGCGCAGACACACTCTAGAAGGGGGTGAATAGAGTGTGGGTAAAAATTGCCTTTTAAAATTTAAGCACTTAGAATCAAATAATGCAGAAATACAGATGTATAAAATCGAGTTTATCAAATAATTAACACACTTAGAAATAATCTGAAGCGAGATTTAAATCTAAGTTGTATGTATTAACTATTATTACCTAGATCAAGTTTAATAAGCAGTTTCATTAAATAACAACTTGACACGTTAAAACACTTGATTAGGTGTGTTGTTTAATATGCAAAATTCAGCTCCAAATAAGATATATATAATTCACAAGCTCAGGTTACCAAATCTTGAACAAGGAGCAAAAGAAATAAGTTGATACCAAAAAAACTTAACAGCAACACTATTATAAGAGTTGGACAAAACAAATTGCGGCCCAAACTTACAAGAATGTAATGATGCTGAAAATTAACACAGCAAGCTGAAAGACAAAGATTTTCAATTAAATACAAACTCTCAAACAAGCCAGAACTTATCAGTCACAGCTCAAGGGTGATAATCAAGATGCAACACCGAGATTATCAAACTTGAACTTGGACAGAATGAATACACAGTTCAGTAATCCTAGAGCTACTTCCTATGTGTATTACAAATTATTCAAAATCAGGTTCAACCGGATTGCAAGGGCAGCAGGCTCAACAAGGTGCAACAGCTAATGCAGGCAGTTTCAGAAAGAACACAGAACTGCAGACTCACAATTAGGGGGTGTCCATGGCTTGATGAACAGCAACACAAAAAGAGGTATGCTGATAATAAAACTCAGGACCAACAGTTTTTATGAGGATAAACAAGACACAACAAATCACACTAAACCGGAGAATCAATCAGTCAAATTTCTTACAGATTTTTGACTAGCAGACTTAACAGTGATATGTAATTCACAACAAGACTAGGACTAGAATCAAAAATACTTCTGTCCAAATCAAAACCAAGACTTAAGGTGATGATCGTTCTTAGACTCAAGATACAGACAATGAGACCTCACTAGGCAATCGGAATTGGTACTTCGAGGCCAATCAGAAGGTTGTCTACTACCTTGATCAATAAAGATCACTCACCAAAATCAAATTTTCAAGCAAGAACAGACTCAGACTCACAGCACACGTAGTATCACAAAAGACTACTAAAATGAAGATTTTCAAGAAGCAAATGACCAAACCAAAACACAGAAAAATCAGAGGACTGAGTCAAAAGTGTTACCTTGACAAGGAAACCACTAAAGACCTCACTCCAAGATTCTGTGAATGCTATTGAGCAGTCCCTCACTTTTCAATTGCCTTCCACAAAATCAGAACTTGGCAGACCACCAAGACAGAATCCTCAACTTCTAAACTTTTGAAAAGAACTAGAAAAGAGGATTTTAAAAGTGTAATGGAATGTAGGATTGCTCAAGAAATTGTTGTCTACGTTGTAGCAATCCAGTGTGATATGACTAGCTATTTATAGCCTTGAGGTGTGACTTGAACCTCAAAGGATTGTGTGGACTGAATCAGAGTATTCATAGGAAATTCGAGGCACATTTATTGAGGTGATTTTCCGGCCTTGGTTAACCCTTAGTTTGTATTTTAGGTCAATGAGCTATGTAAACCCCTTTTGAGGGTAGTACTAGTCAATGATCCTCACAATGGTTTGGTTTAACCAAGCAATCGCCTAAAAACCGAAGTGACTATCCTGTCATGGAACCATTTTTGGGTTTTTTGGTCAGTGAACCAAGTATTTCTAGTCAATGAAACCATGTAAGTGACAGGTTAACCACACAGTCACTTTTATGTGATTTGATTTCTCTAAGTAGTGTCCTAATAGCACAGTGTAGATGCACCCGGTTTGGTCATGGTTCAATTTGACACATTTAGTAACGTACCTCAATTGATCCTAACCTAAACCTAAAATCAAATTCAGAACCAAATATGATGCCATATGGTCTGAATTTAATTTTAGGGCATCATTAGGTCACTACCCTCAGCATTGACTCGACCCTTGACTTTCTAGGGTGTAAGAACCCTCAGTCAAATTACATAATCCGTACACCAAGAAGGGTCAAGCCTTATACCTGAGCAAACCGGGTAGGGATTCACCAGTTTGTGAAGGCTGAAACACTGAGAAGAGCATCAAAGGTTTCTGAAATGGTGTCACTTCGATTCTCAATGAATCAGGACTGAATTGATGCATTATTTAGTCTCCTAACGGTCACAGACTCATTGCCATCACGTAAAGCATGTGTTTCATTTACCTGAGATATCTGCAATCAAAGCACAAGAAAGGTCAAGGTAGATTTCGATTCAAATCAGAGAAATACAAAAACTATATTAACATTAAATCGAAAAAGATACGACCTGATTAAATGCAGTCGATTAAACTTCGATTTGCTCATAATTATCACATGCTGAAGGCACTTAGACTGAAAGTCGGCATCTTTATGTACTGAATCGTCACCGGAGAATCAGTGAGATCAAATCTCTGATTTGCCTTCCTTTTACAGCACACAGATGATATGATTCAAGAAAGTCTATTTTCAAGAGTCTCTCCACCTTCCTCAAATAAATATTGGCACCTATTTTAGTGCCCTTTTTAATATTTCATATGTATTTTATTTTGAAAACCCACATGATGTGAGGACAGTTCCTTCACAACCGGGAGGGTCTGATGTGAATCCGGATCCACTAGCTTTCCATTTGGAAGAGTCCGGATCCATTTTCAAAACGGATTCACTTCATTAATATTTATATATTTTATTATGCAATATTAGTTAAATAAATGACAAAAACTTGGCTGAATTTGGAGATAATATTGGCGCCACTTTTGGATAAGAAGCAAGCTTGGAAGAAACTAGATACATTGGCCTTGGACAATTCAAGATACATTGCATTTTTGGAAGCATTGAATGAAGTTACATTGAATCCATCTCACCACAAAAATTGGCGCCACCATCTTGGAATTTTGAGAAGACTTTTCATCTTATTTATGCTACAATTCATGTACTTATTTTCCTATAAATAGTCCTTGTATTTGTACTTTGAGAATTCAACTTTTATCAATATAATTTATATTTTCTCACTTGGAAAAGTGTGTGTTGAAATTCTCTGGAAAGAGGTTTCTAAATCCGGATTATCAAGGGCCTAAGCAACCCTTGTGGGTATCCATATACCAAGGTTCTTAGAAACGGGTTTTCTAAGTGTCGAGGTGATTCCAAGGTGCTCTCACACAGGTTGTGATTGTGTCAAGGAGCTTTGTATTCCAAGATCCTTCCGCACAGGTTGTGGTTGTGTTAAGGACTTATCTATTCATCAAATATCTCAATCCTAGATCCTACATCGAAATCGCATCAACAGATCTTCGAATAAAGGCAGACTTTCCATCTTTATCAAATCCATTTCTTCAAACGAATCAAGGCCATCACGATTTTCAAAATGAAAACGTGTTTCCATTAATTCGAAAGAGCTTCGAATCAGGAGAGAAAAAGGAAAGATGTGAGCTTTCATGACTTCTTCAACACGTGATGCCAGACGAACAAAATCAGAGCAATGAATGCTCAGTATCTTCTGCATACGGAAGGAGAAGAAGCAGAGCGCAGATTTTCTGGGATTACGCGGCATTGAAAGAGGAATCGGCTAGCGAGGAGATGGATACTTAGGGTTTTCTGAAAATTTGGCTGAGTGAAATCTGGGGGTCGGGTTATTAGGTATAGAAAGGTTTGTGTGTATATCTGGGCTCGGGTTAAAGGATTAAAAAGAAAAACTTTATAGAGCGTTGGGCGGGGCCAGAAGGGAAGACGGACTAGGTTTAAAAATGATCGAGCTTTTTTAATAAAAGGTCAATGATTTGTATAACCAATAATTATAAAATTGATTAATTAAATAACTAACTAAAATAAATGACCAATCAATTAATTTAATTAATCAATTTAAATTCCTACAACGTAAATGAAAAATACAAGATTGCCATATGATGTAAACCATGGCCATTAGTTTGACATGTGTTGGTCCCTTTAAAAGGCTTTGGTTAAGTTTAGAGGGGGGGTGAATAAACTTAACACTTAAAACTTTTGGAGTTAATAAACTCAGCAACTTCAGCAGCCTGCTGATTGCTCAGTAGTCTGCTGACACTTAGTAGTCTGCTGACCGTTGATTTTACTGAATTTGTTGCAGCGGAATATATTCAAGTTAAGCCTTATTACTTGTTGTTAAAATATGATACCAAGTATTAGATACTCAGTAGTGTATGTGTGTGATTCAGTTGCTAGTTCAGTAGGTTGATGTGCTAAATATACTAAATGCAATATGTAAATGCAGAAGTAAATAGGTAGATTTTATAGTGGTTCCAGGTGGTGTAATCCTGTCAGTCCACTCTTCTCCTGTGATGTTGGAGGTAATTCACTAGAGATCCTCGAGGTAGCCGTTACAAAAATCCCTAAGTTGTTTGTCCTTCACCAATAACTATGGCTTCACAAACTGAACACTTGGAACAGGTAGGATTGCTGCTCCAAAGTGTTCCACTGGTCCTTGAATGGTAGGATTGCGTCTTCACCAGCTCCACCACAAGCAACAGTCCTTGACACCCAAAGATGCTTCATTGTCTTCAGCAGATTTCTTATAAAAGAAAGTTTGAATCAAGTAAGTGATTCACTTTTCAAAGACTTGATCGAGGATGATATGATCGTGACTTGGATTCTTCAAGTGTGTAAACTTGATGTAGCTTGATGACAGATTACACTTGAAGAAGTTTCTTTGGATCGATAGCTTTAAGTTCAGTAGGGTCAGCAGGGTGACTTCTTGATAAGAATCTGAAGCTCAAGATTATCTGTTGTTTTTCTCTCTCGAAAATCATCACTTGTTTCTGTAACAGGGATCTTCTATTTATATGTGAGAATCCTTGTGATTTATGTTTGAAATTCAAACATAGCCGTTTCAGATTTGTCCCATCTTTACTTGCTTTCTTTCCCTGTACATAGTACTGACACTATCAGTTTACTTTTTGTCAGATTTCAGACTGTTCACCCTTTGACTTGTATCCATTGGATAAACCTCTGTTTATTTACAACGTCCCTTTAATCTTGGCCATTGATTTGTTGACAAAACCAAGAGTTGTTATCTGTCATTTTCCTTGTAATCTTCCAATGTAACCTTTGATTAAATCGAAATATATGTTAAGCAGGTTCTTGTGATTGTAAGTCTGTTGAAATACATATCAGTCAGCTGATCCAAGGTTGCTGTGTTTATAAAACACTGCAGCTGACTTCTCTTATATCTAACTTTTTATTATGAAGTTAGATTACACCATCTTGATCATAACCAAGTTCCAATCACCATTTAACTTTGGGAACTTAGACCTTGTACACAAGGTATACGCAACCAGTTTTGGTCATCACAGACTTCCCTAAATTCTGATTCCATATCCTTGACTTTAAATACTAAGTTTGATACCTTAGCCTTCAATAACTAAGTTTGAGTCCTCAGCCTTCAGTCTTCAGCAGGTTCCTAAACTAGTCTACTGACTCAGGTACCCTACTGATCTAGACAGATCTGCTGATGAAAGTCAGCTGACCATTTACAATGCTTGTTTGATCAAACCTATACAAAGATCAAACCCTAATAAGCCTATACATTTGATCTAGACATCTTTTTGCCTTTGCTCTATAACAGCTAGTCTGGCACTCATCACTAAAACTTAAAATTAGTCCAACAATTTCCCCTTTTTGGTGATATGCCAATACCCTCCTTACAGCAAAGCAAAATGAGTAAAAACAAAAACAGAACAAATTCAGTCAATTCTTATTATAATCAGTTTGTTCAACAGATATTACAATCTAGATTCAGCAAAAAATAAAAGTTAGGTGTAAGTTTGCTGATCTAGTTCCTTCTTTGTCTTTCTTGTATTTCCTTCTCTTGCTGCTCATTATATTCCCTTATTTCTCTAACCATATCTCTCATCCATTGATTTTCAATAAGGGAAAAATCAATATGGGGATTCACTTCCTTCCACCATTTCCATGCCTCAGGTAGAGTAAGGTTGATTTGGTGTACTCTAAAACCTAAACGCATGTATAACTGTTTGAACTCATCCAGTGAATCTCTTGCTGATGTAGTAGGTAGACTCCTTCCACCTCTACCACCTCTTCCACCTCTGTGTGAAGATCTTAAGTCCCAAAAAGGAATTTAGTCCCTCATGGAAGCCCTTGTCATGGTAAGGTCTTCTCTTGTTATAGTAAAGCTTCTTGTATTCCTTGAACAGATCATCAGTCAGTGGAAGTCTGCCAGGTGCTGGTTCTCTGAAAGCATTGGTGTCAGCCTCCCATTTCTTTTGTGTAAAAATTCTGGCAGCCTCTTTTGTAACAGCTATCTGGCTCTCTTCCCTCTTATTGACATCATCAATAAAACGGGACATCAAGCCATGAACACTTTCCTGTGTATTCACCAAGTTGTTCAGTTGACCCTCCATGATTTCAGTTCTAGTGTCAACTGCAGTGATCCTTTCTTGCATTGTCTGCTCCAATAGATTGATCCTCTCAGTAAACTTAGGATCCAATCCAGCAGGGTGAAGTGTTCCAGCAGGTTCAGGCACAGCAGGCTTGGGTGCCTTAGCAAGTTTGTCAAGTTTCTGGTAAATGGATGTAAACTGTTCTTTCAAGAACTTATCCTTTAGTGTATTGCCCTGTTTTATTCCCTTTACATCTTGGGCAAGGTCAGCAAGAGCATACTGAGTGGAAGTAATATTGGAAGCAACAGTTTTAGTAGTTCTTCCTCTATTTTCCTCTAGATTCATCAAGTCTTCAAACCTTTGCTCTTGCCTGTCAAGTTGAGTTCTTAATCTTGTAATGTCACTTTTGACAGCCCTCACCTCATCCAACACTTGTACTGGTACCCCACCAGCCATTCCTCTAGCCATATGTCCAACAGATTCATCAGTAGGCTCTTCTACAATGTATTATGCCCTCTATCTACTGACAACCATGGCCCAACTCATATCCCTTCCAGTAGGGTTAGGACCTTGGAATTCCTCCAGGATTGGATCTAGGGCAGGTTCCTCAAGGATTGGTACAAATGCCTGTTGTGGTTCAGCAGTAATAGGTTCTTCTTCAGGCATTTGAAACTCCTCATCACTGATGTCATAGTCCAGCAGCTGTTCATCCTCATCAATAACAGCAGTCTGCTGACTATCCTTCCCTTCAGTGACCTTTCCTCCAGTAGGCTCTGTTATAGCAGCCTGTTCTTCAACAATAGCAGGGGTTTCCTCCAAACCCATTGTCAGTTCCAACCTTTGTCCAGGTGCTGTTTGGTCCTCAGCAACCTGTACCACCAGTTCCGACCTTTGTTCAGGTGCTGTTTGAACCTCAGCAGCCTGAACCTCCTCAAAAAGTAATGGTGATCCTTCAAATCCCATCACCATGTCCAATCTTTGTCCAATCACTGTTTGTTCCTCAGTGAGTAGGACTCTCTCTACCACACAAATGAAAGGAAAAGTAGCCATGTTTTCCTCTAGAATTCCTCCAGCATTATCAATCTTTTGTAGATTCTCAGCAGATTTAGATATAGTGCCCTGAGTATCAATCCACTCTTGATATTGAATTGAATCTTCAGAACTGATATCAGGCTCACTATGTTCAATAACATTCTCTTCATCCAAATCTTCAGTCTGCTGATCCTCGGGATTCATATCAGCCTTCACAACCTTGAATGCATCAGATGTGCTAACCATCCTATTACCTCCAAGGTTTATACCATCATTGATTAGAGCCTCTAAATCATCTATGGTGAGATCTTCCAGATCCTCATCCATTTGTTCACCTTGTTGGCCCTCAGTAGACTTACCAGCATCAGTAGACTGTTCAGCTCCAGGTTCATTTAGAAATGCAGTTCCACTGGCCTCTCATTGTTGTGGGGGATGATCGTCATCAAAATTAGATGATGATGAATCATCACTGTTTGGTCCATCCCTAGGAGTCTTGAACAGAATACCTCCATCTTTTGTTTGTTCATCAATGAGTTCCAACAATCTCATTTCCAGTAAAGAGGTATCAATCAAGTCTAGCAAATTATCCACTCCTAAATTTTCAAAGGCCCACTCCTCAAAGTCTGTCATAGGCTCAGCAGCTTATTTTTGTCTATTGTAAAATCCAAACTTCCATTGAAAGTAATCAGCAACTAGCAAGAGTTTAGGATCAACATACCCTTCCTTCTTTTTCTTTTCCTTTCTTTCAAATGGCATAGATGGCTTTCTGGGAGCTGTTTGTTCACTTTGCTGACCTCCAAATGTCTCAACAAGCAGATTCAGAGTTTCCTCAACAGATGCTTCTAGGTCAGTAGGTTCTTTTGGTTGTATGTTTGTACCTACCACCTCCATCTTCTCCACACTTGGTTCCCCCTGACTTACATGCTCATCAGCAGGGTCAGCAACGGATTGCTCTTCCCCTTGAACTATTGTAGAAATTGTAGGGTCTTGCATCGATGTATCAATATCCACAAGAAAGTGCACTCTGATGTCCTGTTGTGGTTCTTGATGAAGCTCCATGAGTTGCTCAACAACAATCTCTCCAGTTCCAGTAGGCATAACAATTTTTAAAGGCTTAGCTTCAATAGCCTCTTCTTCTTCTTCCCTTTGAGCCTCCAGAATTCTCAATTTTTTCCTTTACCATGTTTCTTTTTCTGTGCAATTTCCTTCATTCTCTTGGAAAGTTGCTCAGATTCAACTTCAGCAGCTTTCCTCTTTTTATAGTCTTCCTTCTGTTGTTCTCTCAAAATTTCAGCAGAGAGACTTCTTCTTCTTTACAACTTCAACAGAATCGAGAACTTCAATTTCAACTGGACCTCGGTGACTCAATGCAGTCTCTCACTATGCCTTTCTTGTTTTCCTAGGCGGTAACATTTCTGTGATTTTTCTGGTGTCAGCAGCCTTCCTTTTCTCAGCAACTTTCTTGGGTGCAGCGGATTTAACAGCTTGCTTAACCTGCTCACCACCAGCATCATCATTTCCATCATTATCACTCTCAGTGGCTTCAGCATCCACATCTTCATCATCATCCAAACCAGGGATGAGATAGCCGATCTCCTTCTTAAATCTGGACTTGTTTATTTTCTCAGGTGCAACATCAGCAATCCCCAAATGATTCAGCAGGGCCTGAACCATCAAACCCAAAGGTAAAGTCTTGGATTTCCTTGTCCCTTCTCTTTCCTCGGTTATCACTTTCTTCATATATTGGACAAAGAATCCAGCCCAATCAAACTTCATGCTTTTGCATATGATGATTAACAATTCAATCATGGGTCCTGATAAAGTATCAAGGCTTCCACTGAGTCCTAAGATATTCTTTGCTATAATCTTACTCAGCAGGTTGTACTCCATTCCTATATACTTCACATTGATACTCAGTGATGATTTAATAGCATCATTGGTCTTTATTCTGTCAACAAAATCCAATTTTGACAGTCCCATTTCTTAAGGATTAGTTGGAGCATTGTTTCCAGGTCCAAAACCAAAAGCTTCCTTCAGCAGGTTTGATGAAATTTCAATCTCCTGGCCATTCATTGTTGTAGTAAATGCCTCTCTACCTTCTCTTATCACAATGTTTCTCCAGAAATTAACAACATTCATGTAAGATATTATTTCCAGTCTCAAATTGAGGACATCTTCCAATCCTTCGTATCTTCTGATTCTTCTACCAATATTGATAGCCAACTCAGTTTTGTTAGCATCAACAACAAAACCTCTGACACTTTGGCTTGTTCCAATGTGAATATCATCCTTGTCCGCCATTAGAATTTTGAGAAAGATGAAGAAGAAAACTTTCAAATCTGTGTTCACACGGTATATTTGCAGAGAAAATCAATCTGAGAGTTGTAAGTATCCTCTGTGTATATGTCTGTATATATAGCAGAGAGTGGTGGGTAGAAACTGTCAGATAGTGCACTGTAGCATTAACCACGATTAAATTTGGAATGAATTAGATCTTGCCACGTGTCCCATAACTTATTCATAAAGAGTTGTAACCGTTAGATCGTGTAACTGCGGTTATAAAGATAAAATAAATATCCCGGTCTTTTGCTTTTTGACTTTTGTTAAGGTTTGACTGTAACGTATGCCTCAGCAACCTTTACTATCAGTAGACTTGGCTCAGCAGTCTGCTAACAAAGATGTCTCAGCAGCCTGCTGACAATGTTACTCTGTTGATCTTCGATTCTTCTTGTTTTTGTCCAACTGATAATACAAGATGAAGTTTAATAACAATGACTGATCTGTCAAGTGAGCTCACCCAACAGGACAAAGACCAATCCCCTTGTCAACTTCATTTGCTCAATTGTCCAAATATAAATAAGTACATGGAATTGTTGATACCAATGACTAATCTGCTAAGTGAGCTCACCCAACATAGAAAAGACTAATCCCCTTGGTGAATTCCAGTACACTGCTGATCATAGGTGTATCAGTCAACTTTTATAATTTCAAGTTCAGTCCTTAACTTAGCAAACCTTTCACAATCCAATGGTTTTGTGAAAATATCAGCAAGTTGATCTTCAGTAGGGATGTAAAGAACCACCACATCTTTCTTTTCAACATGATCTCTTATAAAATGATGTATCACATCAATATGCTTGGTTCTTGAGTGCAAAATAGGATTTTCTGTGATTGCAATTGCACTTGTGTTGTCAAACATTATAGGAATTTCTTTTTCTTCAATTCCATAATCCCTTAACTGTTTTCTTAACCATAATATTTGTGTACAGCAACTTCCAGCAGCAATATATTCAGCTTCAGCAGTAGAAGTTGATATAGAATTCTGTTTCTTACTAAACCAGGAAACTAGTCTATTTCCCATCAACTGACAGGTTCATGTGGTGCTTTTTCTATCAATCTTGTATCCAGCATTATAAGAATCTGAGTAGGATATAACCTTGAAGCTTCCATCTTTTGAATACCAAATTCCCACATCCAAAGTCTCTTTTAGATACTTGAGAATTCTTTTAACTGCAGCTAGATGACTTTCCTTAGGTTTTGATTGAAATCTTGCACAAACACCTACAGCAAAGGATATATCAGGTCTGCTGGCAGTAAGGTACATCAGACTTCCTATCATCCTTCTGTATAAAGTTTGATCAACATCTTTGCCTTCTTTGTCTTCATCCAATCTAATGTTTGTACTCATAGGAGTTGATACTTTGGTGTTGTTTTCCATAACAAACTTCTTCAGCAGCTCCTTGGTATACTTGGTTTGATGAATGAAGATTCCATCTTTTATATGTTTGACTTGTAAACCCAAGAAATAGTTCATTTCTCCCATCATACTCATTTGGAATTTACTCTTCATCAGATTAGCAAATTTCTCACATAGTAATTCGTTTTTAGAACCAAAAATTGTGTCATCAACATAAATCTGTACCAGCAGGGTGCTGTCTCCTTCATTGATTCTGAAAAGAGTCTTGTCAATGGTACCTTTGGTAAAACCATTGTCCACCAAGAATTGAGATAGGGTCTCATACCATGCTCTTGGTGCTTGTTTTTCAAACCATAAAGTGCTTTGTTGAGTCTGTACACTTTATCTTCTTGATCTTTAACTTCAAAACCAGGAGGTTGTTGAACATAGACCTCCTCTTCCGTAATGCCATTCAAAAATGCACTCTTGACATCCATCGATATACTTTGAAGTTTTGTAAGCGAGATATGCCAAGAATAATCTTATAGCTTCCAATCTTGCAACAGGGCATATGTTTCATCAAAATCTATTCCTTCTGCTTGAGAATAGCCTTTTGCTACTAGTCTGGCCTTATTCCTTACAATGGTACCAGATTCATCCAATTTGTTTCTGTATACCAATTTGGTTCCAATTATATTTGCATTATTAGGCCGTTCCACTAGTGTCCAAACTTGATTTCTTTCAAATTTATTTTGTTCTTCTTGCATAGCAATTATCCAATCTGGATCTGATATTGCTTCCTCAACAACTTTAGGTTCCATTTGAGATAGAAAACAAGTGAACATTGCTTCTAATTGTCTTCTAGTCCTTACACCTTGCTGTATATTGCCAATAACTTGCTCAGCAGGGTGATCCCTTAACCATTGTGGATTACGGTTAGATTGATTCTCGGGAACATCATCTTGATAGGAGTGCATTGTTGCTTGACAAGGGGTTCAAATGAGATCCTTGAACTGCCTCGATTGTTGCATCGATGAGTGTTACCAAAGGGGTGTTCGGCGATGGCGAGTTAGAAACCTTTAACTCATTTATCCTTTCCAAAACATCAACACATTATGGATCAGTGACTTGTTGATTCTCAGCAGGTTCTAAAGCTTCATCTTCCATTCCAGTGAACTTGGGTTCATCAAATACAACATGTATTGTTTCTTCATGTTTGTCCTTTTATTCAGTACCCTGAATGCCTTGCTGACAGAAGAATATCCCAAGAAGATTCCTTCATCTGATTTAGGTTGGAATGTCTTGAATTTCTCCTTATGATTTAAAATAAAATATTTGCTTCCAAATGGATGGAAATAAGATATATTAGGTTTCCTTCCATCCAAATCTCATAAGGTGACTTGACTTTTGTTCACTTGAGGTCCTATTTTGTGTATAGAATCTTCAGTATTATTTGCTTGACCCAATATCTTTCGTAATAATGCTTCACAAATCATAGTTCTTCCTCCTTCTTTCAAAGTCCTGTTTCTCCTTTCAGCAACCCCATTTTGCTGAGGTGTACCAGCAGCAGCTGGTTGATGTAGTACACCATTTTGCTCACAGTATTCTCTTATAACTTTATTGAGAAATTCGAAGACCCTTATCCGATATGATCTTCACTCTTCACAAACTTTTTCTCATTTTGCAATCTCTTCAAAAGTTCAGGCATCTTTTGAAGTGTTTAAATTTTCTTGTTCATGAATACTACCCAAGTGTATCTTGAATAATCATCCACAACTACTAGAGTGTACTTTTTTCCTGTTACACTTGTTGGTGTTACCGGTCCAAATAGATCCATGTGCATCAGCTCCAAAACTCTTTTTGTTGACTGCTTAGTCTTCGACTTGAAGCTTGATTTTGTCTGTTTACCTAGCTAACAAGCATAACATATAGGATCCATTTTGAATGTGGTCTCAAATAAACCAATCATCAGTTTCTTCTTTACTAACTGATTGATATCATCAAAATTCAGATGATTTAACTTTTTATGCCATAACCAATTGAGTTCTGAGTTGGTATGCACAATTAGGCAAGTTTCTGGAACAACAGTAGACCAATCCACAACATACATGTTTTGTTGTCTTCTTCCAGCCAACACAACTTGATCACCTTTTTCACTAATGACAATACATGTGCCTTTGTCAAAAGTGACATTGTAACCCATGTCACAAAACTGTCCAGTGCTCAGTAGGTTGTAGTCCAGTCCTTCCACAAATGCAACATTCTTGATTGTTAATCCATTTCTCACAAGTGTGCCATATCCTCTTGTGTATCCTGGTGTGTTCTTGTTGCCAAAATTCACTCTTGGACCATCCTTTGCCACAAAATTTGACAAACAGTGCTTATTCTTTGTCATATGTCTGGAGCATCCACTGTCAAAGTACTAGACACCCTACAAAACAAAGTTAATGTATTTTAGGTACCCAAAACTGTATGGGTCCATGATGGTCAGTGGTAAGCATGACCCTTGGCAAGTTTCCAAAAGGTCTTCTTTGAAATGTATCATACTTTTGTTCATACATGTATTCTACACATCTATAAGGTCTAACATTTGGTTGTGTAGGACTCACATATGCTTTCTGGCCTTTTGGTATGTAATGCTGCTTAGAGTGATTTCTATTGTTAGAAGCACCAGCATAACCATTAGTTTGCTGCCTGTTAGGAACAGCCCTGTAATATGAAGTCTGATGAGGTCTCTGCTGAGGTCTTATATAGGTCCTCTGCTGATTCCATTGATGAGGTTTTACCCTAGTAGTATGGTTATATCTATTGTTTCTAGTAATAGGAGCAGGAATATTCCAATCATCATCAGTAGGGAATAGTCTACCTTTCCCCCTGAGATAAGTATCCCTTGAATGATTGACATTTTTAGATTTAGGATTCTTATCCTTGGAATATTTCTGATTTTTGCCTTTTTGTGGTCCAGCAGACTTGGTAGCAGGTCTTCTATCAGCAGGACTAGAAGGTACAGCAGTCCTATTTTTGGATTTAGTCATTTCGTTAGGTGTTGTTGACCTTTTTGACTTTTGATTTTGCTTCCTTGAAGTTTTCTTAGTAGGTTTCACTGCCTCAGCAACCCTTTTGGGAGTTGGATCTTGTGCAGGCACAAACTTAGGACCAATTCTGGTACCAGGTTCAGTAACCCTACTGGATCCACTCTTATTAGATTGTTGAGTTCCAAATCTGGCTTTATAGATTTGAATGCAGTGGAGGAACAAGATTGTTCAATGATTTAGCGACTCATGAATGTACAAAGAGGCTTATCTTTGATTCTTACCAATCTCTTTTTCATTACCCTTGAGATTTCTTAATTCAGCTTTTAACCTTTCAACTTCTGTTTGAAGAGTTTCTTTTTCAGCATTCACAATCTCATAACCAGATTGTATTATCCTCAGTTGACTAAGGATGGAATCCAAAGTTTCTTCATTGTCAGAATTTTTAGGATTTGAACCACAAGTTGATTCACAATCACTTTCAGCAGGAGTGTTTATAGATACAGAATTGTATACCTCCTCTGTTTCATCCATATTTGCCATTAAAGCATAATCATCTATATCAGCAACAAGTGCAGTATCATCAGATTCATTTCCTTTTTCTGATTCTACTTCATATCCTGATTCATCTTCAGCAACCATAGCCTTCTTGCCAGATCTTCTTTGATGTCTTTTGCTCTTCAGTAGGCCTAGACAATCAGGTCTGAAATATCCAAGCTTCTTGCAATTGAAGCAAAGATAATCAGGTTCTTTCTTCTGTTTTAGTTCAGGACAGTCAGGTTTGAAGTGTCTTGGTTTATTGCATTGATAGCACAAATAATCATTGTCTTTCTTGGATTCTTCCTTCTTCTTTTCACTAAACTTCTTTGTGAAATTCCTTGGAGAACCCCTTCCAATTTTCATCATTCTGATTTTCTTGCTCAGTAAGGCAATTTGCTCTTGCATCTCATCCAGTAGATCATCTTGAGCTCCTGATGTTTCTTCTTGATGTGTAGCAACCAATGCAGTGGTCTTTGGTTCTTCTTTTTCAGTCTCAGACACAAGTTTCTTACTGAATTCATAGGCCTTGAGATCTAAAAACAATTTGAATGTATCATCTTCATGTAAACTTCTCATTTCTTCTATGGAAGTCAATTTCATCTCCCAAACTTCTTTTGCAGGTAAAGCTTCTAGAATTTTTGAATTTATTTCTTCTTTTGAATAATTTACACTCAGTAGGGTGAGTTCATCCATGATTGCATTGAATCTTCACTCCATTTGTTCTATAGTTTCATTTGGTTTCATTTTGAACTCTTGGAACTTCTTCTTCGCCACACTGATTTTGTTCTTCTTGATTGAATTAGTGCCTTCACAGATTAATTGTAACTTATCCCAAAGTTCCTTTGTAGTCTTTCAATCTTTCACTTTCATGTACATATTGCTATCCAAAGTTCTGTATATGATATCAATATCAATATTGTTGAGGTTGGCTCTTTTTCTATCTTCAGCATTCCATTCTCTTTTTGGTTTTGGAATGTACTGAGTTTGACTATCCACAGTTATAGCTTTTGTGATTTCCAGTGGTCCATCAGTCAGCACATCCATCATCTCATTATATGTTGCAGCTAGAAAAGCCAGCATACGACATTTATACTCATCAAAACGATCTAAAGAACACATCAACATTGTTCTAGCATACTGATTGTTATCCATGATGCAAAGCTTTGAAAATAAGAAATTTGAAAAAGTTTTCAAAGTATTTTCACAAGCACAACAAGTAGGATTACTTCAGAACAGAAGCACTGCTCCGATACCAATTTTTGGTCCCTTGAAAAGGCTTTGGTTAAGTTTAGAGGGGGCATGAATAAACTTAACACTTAAAACTTTTGGAATTAACAAACTCCATAACTTCGACTGCTTTGATTGCTCGATGGTCTCTTGACACTCGGTGAGTCTGTGACCATTGATTATACTGAATTTGTTGCAGTGGAATATATTCAAGTTAAGCCTTATTACTTGTTGTTAAAATATGATACCAAGTATTAGATACTCAGTAGTGTATGTGTGTGATTCAGTTGCAAGTTCAGTAGGTTGATGTGCTAAATATACAAAATGCAGAATGTAAATGCAGAAAGTAAATAGGTAGATTTTATAGTGGTTCCAGGTGGTGTAATCATGTCAGTACACTCTTCTCCTGTGATGTTGGAGGTAATTCTTTAGAGATCCTTGAGTTAGCAGTTACGAAAATCCCTAAGTTGTTTGTCCTTCACCAATAACTATGGCTTCACAAACTGAACACTTAGAACAGGTAGGATTGCTGCTCCAAAGTCTTCCACTGGTGCATGAAGGGTAGGATTGCCTCTTCACTAGCTCCACCACAAGAAACAGTCCTTGACACCCAAAGATGCTTCACTGTCTTCAGCAGATTTCTTATAAAAGAAAGTTTGAATCAAGTAAGTGATTAAGCTTTCAGCAGCTTGATCAGGATGATATGGTCAGCAGCTTGGATTCTTCAAGTGTGTAAACTTGATGTAGCTTGATGACAGATTACACTTGAAGAAGTTTACTGGATCAGTAGCTTTAAGTTCGGTGGGGTCAGCAGGGTGACTTCTTTATAAGAATCTGAAGCTCAAGATTATCTGTTGTTTTTCTCTCAAAAATCATCACTTGTTTCTGTAACAGGGATCTTCTATTTATAGGTGAGAATCCTTGTGACTTATGTTTGAAATTCAAACATAGCCGTTTCAAATTTGCCCCATCTTCATTTGCTTTACGTCCTCAGACATAGTAATCGACAATTTGTCGATTTACTTTTGTCAAATTTCAGACAGTTCACCCTTTGACTTGTATCTATTGGATAAACCTCTGTTTATTTCCAACGTCCCTTTAATCTTGGCCATTGACTTGTTGACAAAACCAAGAGTTGTTATCTGTCATTTTCCTTGTAATCTTCCAATGTAACCTTTGATTAAATCGAAATATATGTTAAGCAGGTTCCTGTGATTGTAATTCTGCTGAAATACATATCAGTCAGCTGATCTAAGGTTGTTGTGTTTATAAAACACTGCAGCTGACTTCTCTTATATCTGACTTTTTATTATGAAGTTAGATTACACCATCTTGATCATAACCAAGTTCCAATCACCATTTAACTTGTGGAACTTAGACCTTGTACACAAGGTATATGCAACCAATTTAGGTCATCACAGACTTCCCTAAATTCTGATTCCATATCCTTGACTTTAAATACTAAGTTTGATCCTCTAGCCTTCAATAACTGAGTTTGAGTCCTCAAATTTCTTGGTCTTCAAGAGGTTCTTAAACTAGTCTCTTGACTCGGGTACCCTCTTGATCTGAGCAGTCTCTGCCGATGAAAGTCGGTGACCATTCACGATGCTTGTTTGATCAAACCTATACAAAGATCGGACCACTAATTGATACGGAATACCTAAATATCACGTACCGTTGGAGCGATCTAGAATTATCACGATTTTATGGCTCCTCAACCTTCAAGAAACCTGTTCTTGAAAACCTTGGAATGATCAAAACCCTTGGAGACACGCCCAAGAAACCCTGATTTGTGAGCGTTCAAGAATTGCCAAATTCTTGAATTTGATGTTCAATGATTAAGTTTATTCGTAAACTTAAAAAAAAGCATAATTGTTCTTGCCAATGCAAAGAAGAAATTTTATAATGATTACGAATAATGTGTAATTGAAAAGAGACTCCTAAGCCTTATTTATAGGCTTACAACTAAAGAAAATAAAACCAAAATCCGATGTGGGACAAATAACTTTAAAAAAACTCCTAAGCTTCTACTTGGCCTATGGGCGGCTTTTATTATTAAAAATAAACTCAATCTTTGAATCGTCTCTAACCACATCCATCGGCAACAATGAGCAATCATCGACTTCTCACATTCAACCTTTCCTTCGTGAACATCATCGAATGCCTGCATAACCAATGTAGATAAAGCTTCATCTCTCTTCTTGCGTTGCAATCTGGTCAGCGGTCCATCTCTAGTTACCAACGGATCCTTGGCCTGAATTGGTGACATAAGATCATGATGTGTGACTGGTGGTAATGGATCTGAAGTCACATCATTCCCTCTCAGTTGAGAAGGATCTGTCCTCAGATCATAAGGATTATCAAACAAGGACAACTCGTCGGCTGTAAAATGAGATAGATCAGTAACATTCACTGTAGTAGACACGCCCCAATCGGGTGGTAGATCAATCACGTAAGTGTTGGGGTTGATTCGTTTCAGTACTTTGAACGGTCCATCACCTCTAGGATGCAGCTTGGTCTTCCTCCTGTGCGGGAAACGCTCTTTCCTCATATGTAGCCACACGTAATATCCTGGCTCGAAAATCACGGGCTTTCGGCCTCGATTAGCATACTTTACATATATAGCAGTCTGCTCTTCGACATGTTTCCTGGCTTTCGCATGCATATCCTTGACCATAGCAGCATTCTTCTCACCATCCAAACTAGTAATTTCTCCTGCAGGCAAAGGCAATAGATCAATAGGAGCGTTTGGATTAAATCCATAAACAAGCTCAAAAGGGGAATACTTAGTTGCGGAGTGTGTGGGACGGTTATAAGCAAATTCAACAAAAGGCAAGCATGATTCCCAATTTTTCAGGTTCTTCTGCACAATCACACGCAATAATTGACCCAAAACACGATTCACAACTTCAGTCTGACCATCTGTTTGTGGGTGATATGCAGTAGAAAATAGTAAATGCGTGCCTAGCCTCATCCACAAATATCGCCAAAAGTGACTGACAAACTTAACATCCCTATCACTAACAATAGACTTAGGCACTCCATGCAACCATACAATTTCTTTCAAGAATAAATCAGCAATGTATGAAGCATCATTAGTTTTATTGCATGGCAAAAAGTGCGCCATTTTAGAAAATCTATCCACGACTACAAATATGGAATCCTTACCACTTTTAGAACGTGGAAGTCCTAGCACAAAGTCCATGGAAAGATCAGTCTAGGGGGAATAAGGAATGGGAAGCGGAATGTAAAGACCATGAGGCATAGACTTAGATTTAGCACGTTTACACGCAATACATGACTCACAAAATTTCTGAACATCCCTTCGCATATGTGGCCAATAAAAGTGTGTGCTCAACATGTCAAGTGTCTTTGTAACACCAAAATGACCCATCAATCCCCCAGCATGCGACTCTTTAACAAGACAATCACGAATTGAACACCTGGGAATGCACACACGGTTTTCCTTATAAAGGAACCCGTCGAAGATATAAAACATGCCATCTAACTTGTACAATTCATCAGTTATAGCATGTTGGCATTTCTTAAAGATCTCATGGAAATCTAGATCAAACAAGTAAAGGTCTTTAATATGCTCAAAACCTAACGACTTAGTCTCGCATGTGAGTAATCAAAGTGTATCTCTAGACAATGCATCGACTACGGTATTTTCTTGACCTTTCTTGTATTTAATCACATATGGAAATGATTCAATAAACTCAATCCACCTAATAAGTCTAGCATGCAATTTATTCTGACTTTTTAAGTACTTGAGAGACTCATGATCAGTATGAAGAACAAACTCCCGAGGTCTAAGGTCATTGCCAGACTTGCAAACATCTTACTAAGGCATACAGTTCCTTATCATAGGTGGCATAGTTCAAAACAGACCCTTTTAATTTTTCACTAAAATAAGCAATAGGTCTGCCTTCTTGAATAAGAACACCCCCAATTCCCACACCCGAAGCATCACATTCAAGTTCAAATGTTTTATCAAAATCAGGTAATGCAAGAATAGGGGCTGAAATCAACTTAGATTTTAAAGTTTCAAAGGACTCCCTTTGTTTTGGACCCCATTGAAATGGAGCATTCTTCTTGATTAGATCATTCAAGGGTGCGGCAATGGTGCTGAAGTACGGCACGAATCTCCTGTAAAATCCTGCTAATCCGTGAAAACTCCTCACTTCGGAAGCATTCTTTGGCTCGGGCCATTCTTCAATTGCTTTTACTTTATCTTTGTCAACTTCAATGCCCTGAGAACTCACAACGAAACCCAAAAACACAACCCTCTCCATGAAAAAAGAACACTTTTTAAGGTTAGCGTATAACTGGGCTTGTCTAAGGGTATCCAAAACAGCTCTAACATGATCAACATGTGAATTGAGATCTGGACTATAAATGAGTATGTCATCGAAATACACGACAACAAAGTGACCTATGAACTCCCTAAGCACTTCATTCATCAAGCGCATAAATGTAGCAGGGGCATTAGTGAGGCCAAATGGCATGACTAGCCACTCATATAATCCATATTTGGTTTTAAACGCTGTTTTCCATTCATCTCCTGGCCTAATTCGAACTTGGTGATAGCTTGATTTTAGATCAATTTTAGTGTAGTATTTACTACCTTTAAGCATATCAAGCATATCATCTAATCTACGAATAGGATGGCGATACTTTCTTCGTTATTTCATTAATTGCTCTGCAGTCTGTGCACATCCTCCATTCACCTGTTTTCTTTGGCACCACAATGATTGGTACGGCACAAGGTGACATAGACTTCCTAATCTTCTCGTTGGCCAGCAACTCTTGCACTTGACTTTCTATCTCAGCAGTCTCTTCTGGGTTGGCCCTATAAGCTGGTCGGTTGGGCAGCACAGCACCTGGGATGAAATCAATCTGGTGCTCTGTTCCTCAAAGTGGCGGCAATCCCTTCTGTTCCTCCTCCGGGAAGAGATCTTCATATTCTGCAAAAGCAGACATAAAAACACTTGGAACCCGGTTAGCTCGGATATAGAAAGTAAACAAGGGAAGGGATAAGTGAGTGTGTGCTATCATCAAAGACAAGTGGAGATTCCTTGTAGACAAAGACAAATAAAACCTTACCATCAACAACATGATTACATAGAATCGATTTGTGCTTTACACGCTTACACGGTCCTAACTTAATGACATCGGTGTCAAGGTTCTTAGGATCCGTGAGGTTTCCTCTCGGTTACCCCTTTAGCCACGGGTTTGGAGGGCCCGATGGCCTTGCTGCCCACGGCTTTAGGTGGTTTTTCCATGGCCTTGGTGGCCTTGCTCTCTTGAGCTTTTTTCTTCGCATGTTCCCTAATTTCTCCAAACATCCTTTGATCTTTATGAACTTCTTGGGAGATAGGAAAAGTGTAACTTTCTTACCATTGTGAGAGAAGGAATATCTATTTAAGCGACCATCAAAAAAGCGGATTTGTCAAAGCGCCATGGCTGCCTAGTAAAAGATGAGAGACATGCATAGGCACAACATCACAAACATTGTATCCTCATATTTAGGTGTGGTGAAGGTAACCTTGCATTGCTTAGTAACTTTTAAGTCGCGCTCTCATTCAACCATTGTAAATTATAAGGGCGTGGGTGTGCTTCCGTGGGTAAATTCAGATTTTGAACACACTCAAGGCTAACAACATTCGTGCAGCTACCGGAATCAACAATCAAACTACATAGTTTACCTTTGATTAAGCACCTCGTTTGAAAAATATTATCCCGTTGATCAACTAGTTCTTCGGGTTTGACAGCTGCATGCAAGGCTTTCATGGAAACAAGGGACTTACCACATGGAGCATATTCCCCAACATCGAATTGCTCCTCCTCTTCATAGTCATCATCCTCCTGTTCCTCCTCGGACCATTCGCCTTCTTCATGGGCCGGGTCAGCGATTAAGCGGATTCTTTATCAATGTACAAACCTTCTTTGCGCATTGAAGGCCTTCTTATTACCACACTCATTAGCTTTATGGCCTATCCCATGGCATTTAAAACACTTAATAACAGATGGTCTTCCTTCAAATCCGGGCGCTTTAGACTTACCCTTGTCAGCGATTTGAGTTTTATCCTTGTTTTGCACCGGCGTAGAAGAGTAATTAATAACATTACCACGCTTAAAGAAAGGTTTATTACCATTGTTGCGGGGTTGGGAAGAGTTGAACCGAATGGGTGCCTGGGAGTTACCTTTGGCCGAACTCCATCTCTTAGATTTGAGTTGCTCCTCTTTAGTTTGAGCTGCGTGGAACACATCTTCAAAAGTGTCCAATCTCATGAGTTCTATAGCATCAGCAATATCATACCTCAAGGCACTAAGAAACCTGCGTATGGTATACTCCTCGGGTTCATTAGTATCCGTTCTAAGCATAAGCTTCTCAAGTGTATCTCTTAATTCGGCGTGGATTTATCCCTTGAGATAAATTTTGCAACTTCTTCACTTGATCCCTCATGTAAGAGGAAGGGACCCAGCGTTTATGCATTTCCTCTTTAAGTATCTCCCATGAATTAATTTCAGATTTTCTTTGTCTCTGCGCTTTTCATTAGTACTAGATAGCCATAATAAGGGAAGTTCATCAAATTCAATAGTGGCTAAGTGTACCTTTTGTCTATCGATGTCACGACTACGACATTTGAAAACCCTTTCACATTTAGCTACCCAAACAAAATAGTCATTCGGATCAGTAGTACCTTTGAATAGGGGAATTTTCAGTTTGATACCTCTAACATCATCTGTAGCTTCGTCATCACCGATATCATCTTGGTCAAACCTAAGTTGTCGCTGCCTCCTCCTTGGTTGTTGCTGTACTTCCTCATCATTATCCAGATCTTCTCCCTCAACTTCAAACCCAAAATTTTCATGTACTTGTCAAGTATCCTCTCTCCTAGGTGGTCTTATAGGCACACGGCCCTTGACTGCACCTCCTCTACCCCTACGGTTTGGACTGGTCGCACTAGGCGCTGCCACGTCCTCAGCTGGGTTAGGTTGCTTGGCTTGGGAATTTAAGGTAAGGGCTTCAATCCTGGTCATCATGGCTGTCAACTGATCCATTTTAGAGGCTTGTTGTTTCTGTCCTTCTTGTAGTGCCCGAATGGTAGCCTCCTGGCCAACAATCCATCGTGTCACATTCCCATCCGTTGGGTGGGATCCATCTCCCTCGGTTGGGCTTGCCATCACTACACGAACAAACACAAGTAGTAGAGAAAATAAAAGGGAAGAACTTGAAATCCACTAACCTGGAGAGATGTATTTGATCTCAAGGTGATCCTTCGTCTTTCAAGATTCTCGTAGTAGTGCTCCCCGAAGTTTTGCAATTTCCAAAGTATTAAGAACAAGTGTCCTTCGAATGTCGAAGCCCAAGGTAAAAAAAAAGGCTGGTGGTTTTTCTAGGAATAGGATGCTAAGAACAACGGTTTGGGAAACATCCACCAAACTACTTAAATTAAACCACACTTTCAAATCAGACTGTTAAGATCTTTAATCCAAAATTTCCGTTTGTAGTACTCATAAAATTAAAAATTAGATTCAAACGACGAATTTAAGATCACAACAATATAGCAAATTCAACCTTTTTTTCATCAATTTTCAATTGCCAAAACGAACTTTAAGAGATTTCTGGCTGGCGGTGATTTTTTTTTATAATAATTCACCGAGCATAACACCTCTATTAAGTTGATAATGAGATTTACAGGTGTGCGTTGGCTAAATCAGAACCAAGCACACCGAGCATAACACCTCAAAATTTGAAATTGCTACCGGAGATTTACAATTTGGCGATGGTTATTTTTTTATTTTTATTTTTTGTCAATATAGACCACTGAGCATAACACCTCAAGTAACGATTTTTTTTAAAACAATAAATGGCCTTTCCTTGAAGACTCTTGAAATCAGATTGCTAAGCTTATTATTATGTTCTTGTTCAATGCTTTAAATCTAATTTTAAATTTTCAAGAACACAATTCGAAAATTTAAGGATGTAAATATCCAAACAAACAGCCTTAGAACGTATGCTTTAACTTATGTATTTGAGGGCTGTATCACAAACGCAAGGTTGGGTAAGGGGGGAAAGAACACGACATACGCAGAAAAAAAAAGGAACAAAATACTAAAGATTTTTTTTTTTTAAGTGTGACTGACTAAAAGAAAAAAATAGGATAAATTAAACTAAAACTAATTAGGTCAAGAAAGGCGGCTGGAAGGTGAAAATTGCGGCTGATGATGATGATGCAAAAGATCAAGTTTTGTTTTTGCAAAGAATGACTATGGCCGAAGGTTTCCTGTGACCGATTGAAGAAACAAAAACAAAAACAAAGGCTTACCTGGGGAGGGCTGAATCGCGACGGAACGAAGGAGGGGGGTATGCGGCTGACGTGATGGTGCGGCAGACCTAACAGCAACACGCGGTGGTTCGGCTGACGTGATGATTCAACCTCGCTCTGATACCAATTGATACGGAATACCTAAATATCTACACGTTGGAACGATATAGAATTATCACGATTTTATGGCTCCTCAACCTTCAAGAAACCTGTTCTTGAAAACCTTGGAATGATCAAAACCCCTTGGAGACCTGCCCAAGAAACCCTGATTTGTCAACGTTCAAGAATTGCCAAATTCTTGAATTTGATGTTCAATGATTAAGTTTATTCGTAAACTTAAAAAAAAACGCAATTGTTCTTGCCAATGCAAAGAAGAAATTTTATAATGATTCTGAATAATGTGTAATTGAAAAGAGACTCCTAAGCCTTATTTATAGGCTTACAACTAAAGAAAATAAAAACCAAAATCCGATGTGGGACAAATAACTTTAAAAAAAAACTCCTAAGCTTCTACTTGGCCTATGGGCGGCTTTTATTATTAAAAATAAACTCAATACTGAATTGTCTCTAACCACATCCATCAGCAACAATGAGCAATACTGACTTCTCACATTCAACCTTTCCTTCGTGAACATCATCGAATGCCTGCATAACCAATGTAGATAAAGCTTCATCTCTCTTCTTGCGTTGCAATCACAGTCATTGTCCATCTCTAGTTACCAACAGATCCTTGGCCTGAATTGGTGACATAAGATCATGATGTGTGACTGGTGGTAATGGATCTGAAGTCACATCACTAATAAGCCTATACATTTGATCTATGCATCTTTTTGCCTTTGCTCTATAACAGCTAGTCTAGTACTCATCACTAAAAATTAAAATAAGTCCACCAACATGTAGTAATTAAATCGAAAATAACAAAGATTGTCAAATAAAAAGGTTATATCATATAACAAAAACTTTGAATAAGCTATAGTATAACACATATGATATAGAGTGCTTATAAAGCTTTAACAAATGAGATGTTACATTTGAAAATTAATCAACTCTAAACAAGTGTACCACAAAAAACTCAACATTCTCCCCTTTTGATTTATTTTCAAAATAACACTTTTAAAGCTTTTAAGGATAGTAAAAAAAATGGAGAGCGTAACCCCCCTAAAAACAAGCTCCCCCTTAATCAGAGCTTTCAGACTTTAATACTAAAAATAATTTAACTTTAAAAGCTTTATTTACTACTTTCTCCCCTTTAGTTTGAAAACTAATCAAATAAGGTTTTAAAAGCCGGGTTGAAAGTTATGAACCACAAAATACGACTAAGGTAAAAGTGTATAAGGTACTTCCCTTTTTGGTATCAAGTGTATGATACTAATTTTCTTTTCAAACATTCATTTAAGGCACTATCATGCCATAATATGTCATTTTAGCACATAAAAGGTGGTGACCTACAAAAATACATATATATAGCGGTACCCTTTATACTTTGGGTCCTTCAGGGTTAGTATCAGATTTCAAAGAATCTTTTCGAACCCATACTGTTGGTCCCTTGGAAAGGATAACACAAGTTTAGAGGGGGGGTGAATAAACTTGTCACCAAAAACTTTCCCAAAACTGAAAGTACCCCAGGAACTGAGTTTCTATTAAACTCAAACTGAACTATCAAACTGATCCACAATATGACTCAGTTCAGTTTCATTCCAGCCCCTTTAATCCTGTGTAGGAGGTAGCTTATTCAGTTTTGCTGATGCTATAACTGAACTAACTTGCAGCGGATAATATCAAGCCTTTTATGCAATAGATGTGATAGTAAAGATTTAATCCTCCTACGTATTAGTTTTGTGCTGACTCAGTGTCTAATGTTTTCTGAGTAAGTGATAGCATGATAATGCAATAATTAAAGCAATCATAGCACAAGTATAAATGCGTAAAGTAAATCAACATAGAGTTTGTTTATGGAAGTTCCAGGTGGTGTAATCCCGCACGTCTCCCCTTCTCATGTGGTGTAGGAGGTATCACTAGAATCTTGAGATAACTGTTACAAAATTCTAGCCCAATGACAGTCCTTCACGACACCCTAGTTTCACTGTCTACACATAATGAAGAAAGGTGAGATTGCTCCCTTCACTCTGCACACTGATCCTTCGGAAGTGGAATGACTCCTTCACCAGCTCACCACTAACACAAACACAGTCCGCAAACTGCACCAACAGCTATGGTAACCAAGTTGCAACCGTATGAGGAAAGGTGAAGTTGCTCTCCTCAAACTATGCACAGCCAACCTTTTTTCACAAAGGTTAGGTTTAGAATTAATCAAGAGATTTATTCAGTGAGCTGTCTGCTTCTTCTAGATATGGCGTTGCAGCTCCAAGATGCCTTCTTCCCCCTTAATGGGTTACTAGATCTTTCTTTCTAAACTTCAAGGCAATTCCGTTGGCTTCCCCTTATGAAATCTGATTTGCTGGATCTGGATCTTTGGATATATGCTTGTAAAGCTTTTTCAGATCTCACTTTCTCAAGTGTTTTCCATTGTGTATTTATAGGGGCAATGTAACGGTCGGATCACTTTTATAGCCATTACATTGTCGTTTAGCCAACGTTCACATGTACGACCTTTTGTCGTTTTGTTATTTCAAATTCAACAAGGCCTTAACTCATTTTTCTACTCTTCTTCAACACTGAGTACCTTACATTCTTGACATCTGACTTCAATTGACAGAGTCAGAGTACATCATTCAGTTTCTTCTTTTCTTGGTAACTGATAATCTTTGTCCTCAAGATTATTCAGCTTTACATGATCTATAGTTCAGTTTCAGGCCACCACAGACTTGCCTGAATCCTGACTTATAGTCATGACTTAATCAGCTTCTAACTGAGTTTGCCACCTCAGTTCTTCAGTCTTCAATAACTGAGTCTGTGTCCCTCAGTTCTTCAATCTACTAAATAAGACAACTGAGTCTGTGTCCCCCAGCGAACTTATCTTCTTCAGTTTTCTTATGACTGGGTCTGATCCCTCAGTTCTTCATATGTATGTTCAGTTTACTTGTTGTGACTCAGCTGTTTGCCTAGTTCCTATCTATTACAATGCTTGTCTGAAACAACCTATACAAAGTTCAGACTCTAGATAGAACTTCTTTTATTTCACAATATAACAGTTAGTTATGATTTCATCATCATGGGTTGTAAGTGACCTCATTAAATACGTGATAAATCATCATCAAAACACAAATATTATTTCCAACACATACTTTTCGTACCCTTGGTTTATGTCCAGTCTTCTTATTCCAAGTGTACTGAGTTGAATGATCACGGTGTGACGCTGGATTGGATAGTATGTGTTCTGATACATTCTCAAAATCTGATCTTGCCAAAACAACAAATTGACTAAGTAGGGATCAACTTGGGGTTGTCTAAATGTGTAGTCGGGTGCTTGGTGTATGTGGGGGTCATGATATGCAGGTGTATAGAAACTAGGTGTAGCATAGTTAGTATGATGATGTTGGTTATGTTGTGCATAGCTCTTTGAACCTCTACGATCATACATATATGCGTGGTTTTGTGAAAAGAATGTTGTGAAGAGTGTGAACGTGTAGATGAAGCGTTCTTTGGTGGTGTGGGTGTAGCACTCTCTAAGGCAATTGGCCTAAGCTTCAAGTTTTTTGAAGTTGAGATAGGAGGAGTTAGTTTGGGTTGGTTCCCCGAACCACTTACTTCCTTCATTTTTCCTTTAAGTGTTGAGAGTTGTCCTTGGAGTAGGGAATTTTCCTCTTCAAGTCTTGAAACGACTTGGTTAAGCTTGACAACCTTTTGCTTTAAGGAATTATTCCCAATTTCGGTGTCTTGATGCTTAAGCTTTAAGTGACTTAGAGTGTTGATTACTGACACGGTTTCATTGTTATGCTGTTTCTTAAGCTCACTAATCGTTTCATTCTTGAGTTTTAGAGTTGACCTAAGTTGTTCTATTTGATCATGCAACTCTTCTATCAAGATAAAGATACCTCACTCTCATTATAGAAGGTGGGTTGAGAGTGACCCATGAGGCAGAAAGTAGCTCGCTCGGAAGCAACGGATTTGTTATCATTGTCTGACTCGAAACTATCAGACCATGTAGCTACCATAGCTTTCTTCTTTTTAGATTTTTCTTCAGTCTCATTCTTGGATTGATGATGCGATTTTGACTTGTGATGAGACTTGGATATAGAGCTCGAGCTATGCTTTGACTTATTCGTTTTGGCGTTAGGACAAGCATTTGAGATGTGTCCGTAACACTTGCACCCGTAGCAGTGTGCAGTTGTGGTCCAATATTTTTTCTTTATTGCCACGGTGCTTTCCACTGTGCTTTCTGGCGCCCTTGGAGTTTCACTTTTGGAATTTGTAAAATTTCTTGAAGTTTCGGGCAGCCATAGCAAATTCTTCTTCACTTTCACTCTTAGATGACTCAGATTCGGATTCCGATTCAGATTGGTGATCTCTAAGAGCAGTGCTATAGTGAGGATTTCTTTCACGCTTACGAGCTTCAAGGTGCATCTTGTGAGGGATCAAGATTCTGATAAGTTCATCGTTTGTGAGAACCTCGGCATTCTTACCCTCCTCAATGGCATACGCCTTTGAATCTCATTCAGTAGGAAGACTCCTAAGAATCTTGAGGATTTTGTCCTCATTTGAGACTGGCATACCGTACGACTTTAGTGCATTAACTATGTCGTTAAACCTAGTGTCCATTTGTTTAACGGTTTCGTTTGATTCCATTCTAAACATTTCAAAGCTCTTAGAAGACCGTTAATTTTGGAGCGTTTGACTCGGGAAGTTCCCTCATGTCTTTGAGTGAGAGTCTCCTAAATTTCTTTGGCAGACTTACATGAGTTAACCGCTCAAGCTTCTCCGGGACTAAGGTATTTGACAAGAATGCACATGGCCTTCGAATTCAATGACAACTTTTTGAAGTCATCATCAACGAGTTCATGATCAGCCTTGGCAACTTGAGTGGTGGTCCCACCCTCACTGACAGACTTCATAGGAATCAATGGACCATTTTTAACGATTCTCCACAACTGGTAGTCTATTGACTCATTATGAAGCCGTATTGAGTTCTTCCATTCCATATACCCTGACCCATCAAAGTAAGGGGGCCTTGCCAAAGACATGCCCTCCCAATGAGTCACGGTAGATGCCATGGAAGTAATGCAATAAAAAGCTTTGAAAATGATGAACTAGTCTATATGAGATGCGATTGCAAGTATGAACAAAATAATTGTTAGTCCCTTGGAAAGGCTGACACAAGTTTAGAGGGGTGGTGAATAAATTGTCCCAAAACGATCAGAACCGAATCTTGAGCAGAGTGAGTTCAGCTTTAAACTTGTGTGGAGTTAAGCTAACTTAGCTGATTATAAGTCAGAACTGATTTATCCTTAACTGAGTTAACCGGCAGCAGATTAGTTTAAGCCTTTAAATGAAACTAGAGTTTATCAGTTTGTTTAACTAAAATGCAATGCTTTGCTGACTCCATTTCTTATGTTTGCTGAGTGTGTGATCAGGTGCAATATAAACTTAGATGCAGTAAATAAATGCGTAACGTAAGTAAGTAAATGAGACAGAGATTATAGAGGTTCCAGGTGGTGTAATCCTGTCAGTCCTCTCTTCTCCAGTGATGAAGGAGGCAAAATTCACTATGTTCTTGAGGTTTACAGTTAAAAGACACAAACTAAATTCTAAACACTTGATTGTCCTTCACTAATCCCTAGCTTCACAATCTCCCAGCTTCAGTCTTCAACGGGTAAAATTGTTAGTTGAACTAAGCTTGCTACACTGGTCCTTGAAGGATAGAATTGCCTCTTCACCAGTTCTACACAAATACAGTCTTCCTGACTGTACTCAACTGTCCTTCACACCTTCTTGGTGTTTCACAGTCTGAACCTTTGATAAAATCAAAGTTGAGACTTGAATCAATAACTATGATTCAATTGTGCTTCAAGCTTCTTCTTCTAGATGTTTATGATATGTGCTTAGGCTCTTCGTTTCTCTTTTAGTGTTGTTCTTGATCTTTTGTTGAATGCTTATGAACACTTGAAGATTTCTTGATCTTGATTTTACAACAACGTGCACAGCAGGAGTTCTTCTTGATCGACTTTCCTCTTTACTTGAATATAAATTTTCTTAGAACTCCGCACTTCTTCTTGAAGTATAAGTGACCTATTTATAGGGGTTTCTCCAACGGTTAGATGAATCGAACGTTAGAACTTGAATTATTATATCCGTTAGTGGTCCTGCTTGTCTTGATGAATGTCAGTGTCATTTCTGACATTTCTGTGCGTCCAATAAGATTGCTTGCTTTATAACAGTCAGTTTTTCTTCAGTTTTCCTTTCTTTAACCTCAGCATGAAAATTAGTCTTAGTCAGTTTTCAGCTTAAGAACATTAACTGAGTTTTTTCTCTTCTTCAGAAACTCAGTACTCCATTTTTTATCTGATTAGAGTTGACTTAATCAGAGTACACCATAACTCATAAATAAACTAAGATAACATTGTCCATATGTATCTTAAGACTTCTTCTAAGATCCATAATGTCAATTCAGGTCATCGCAGACTTTCCTGAATTCTAACTTTACAGTCTGAGCTTTATATTCCATAACCGAGTTTGAACCCTCAGTTCTTAAATCTTCTATAACTGAGTCTGTGTCCCTCAGTTCTTCAGCTTCTAGATAAGTCAACCGAGTCTATGTCCCTCAGCGAATTTACCTTCTTCAGTTCTTCAGTTGTGTACTCTGAGTCAGGTTAATAACTTCAGTTGTAAACGCAGTGTACTAAGTAACATCAAGTCAGTTCCTCATTTTCTCTATTATGATCCTAGAACTATTACAGTGCTTGTCTGATTTACCTATACAAATATCAAACTCTATTAAAATCCTATGCATTAATTTCTAGACTTCTTTTTGCTTTGCACTATAACAGCTAGTTATGACACTTCATCAATAGGGTTTAAAAACAATAACAGAATAACTGATGAGTCATAATCAAAACATAAATTTTATTTCCAACAATTTCCCCATTTTTGATGATGTCAATACCCTCCTTAAAAGCAATGCAAAAAGATAAGGACAAAATAAAATAACCCAACACAAAGAACTGAAAAAACTGAGTATTTTATTGATGGTACAGAGTTACAACATAGAGTACTAAAATACAATACATAAAAATTAGGTCACAATCTCTTTTCTTTTCCCATGACTAACTTCACTAGATTTGTTGTCATAGATCTCAGCACGTTCCTTCATGGCGATATTTGTTGCAGTGCTCTCGATTCCATGAATATTAGCCCATATGTTCCATGACTCTACCATGTTTTGTTTACTGAAAAACTTGCTTTTGAATAATATAACAAATAAGAACACAGCCCTTCTTAATCTTTCACTTATGCCAGTTTTCAGTAAGTGTTGTACGAATTCAGAGTCAGTTTCTTCAACTATGTCTGAGGCCTTATCTAGAGTACCATTTCTTTCCCATTTGGTCAGCTTATTCCAATAGTGTACTAGAATCTTTTGACAAATTAAAAAGCTTTCCATGGCTTGCTCTCTAGATTCTCCTTCCTTTCTAGGCAATTCTTTGAAGAGATTGTAAAGTTGTAAATCAAGGCCAAGTATTTTCTCAGTTGGTTCTGAGAACTTTGAGATCAACTCCATTTCTTCATCAGTGAAGTCTCCTCTGGATTTCTTCAGTTCAACCAGTTTATCATCAATGCTTTCAAGAACTTAGGGCATTTCAACTGCATTGACTTTTAAGAGGTCCAAACTTTCGCCCTTATTGACATCATCTTTACTGATTAGGCCCTGATGTATGAATTTAAGTACTGCTGATTTGATGCCAAAATGGTTTGTCCGACTACTGTGTCTTACATAGAATTTTCCAGTAGAAGAATTCTGTCATGCACATTTGACAATATTCACCAGACGTTCTTGAGTTTCAGTTTTTCTGGCGTCATTTTCTATAGTTGTCTTCCTGATTGCGATTAAAGTGTCATGACAATCCTCCTTAACACTATTTAAGACCTTTTCCATGTTGGATCTTTCATTTCTTCTTCCTTCCATGGATTTTAGCACATTTCCAAAGACGCCTAAGTCTTCATTCTACAGTTTAAAAAGTTCATTAAAATAAAACTTGATGAGTTCAACTTGTGTAGGCACATCTTTCTTGTTAGTCTTGATCTCAGTTGTCTTTTCAGTTTTGTCTTTTCCAGTTTCAGATACTTTCTCAGCTTCTCTCTTTCCTTTGGACAAGGGAGAGATGATATCTTTCAATTTTTCCATGTAGCCTTCAGACATTCTTCTTTCTTTAGATTCCTTTCTAATTTTCTCCAAAGTGGAAGGGTCAGTTTCCTTTCCAGGGGAAAGTTTCACATCAAACTCATCATCAGTTTCTTCTCCAGAAATGTTGTCCTTAGCTTGGTCAGCTTCAGCTTTTGCTATCTCAAGCACTTCTTTGTCAGTTGGAGGCTGATAACCTTTCATTTCCCGATCTTCAGACTAACTAACTGAGTCAGTTTCAGTTTCTTCACTTTCTTCTGAACTTTCTTCAGATGATCCTTCCTCGGTAGCATCTTTGATTGTTTCTCTTTCTTGAAGTGAGGCGAGAATCCCTTTTTGTAAATCAGGGTCTCCCTGTGGGTTATCATCATCGTCATTATCATCTCTCATTGTTTTAAAGCCTTCTTCTCTAACTGTTTTCTTCCAATAACTATTTCTGATGTATGAGTAGCCAATGCTCAAAAATTCATCAGTGTTGATAAGTTGGGATAGATGAGTGATACCAAATAAGTCAAAAACCCATTGTTCTATGCTTTCCATTTCATCAAGTTGACTTCTTTGATTTTGGATTGAACTGATCTTCCAGTGTCGATAATCATCAAGTCTTCTGTAGTCAGCTTCAATCAGTTTCTCAATATAATCAGACAAATCAGGCTGGGTAGTAACTTCTTCAGTTTCTCTAGGATTTTCCAGGATAAAATCAGCTAGAGTTCCAGCTTTCTCGATTTCAGTTTCCTCTACTTCAGTTTTGATGGCTTCCCCCTCAGCAACAACTAGGAAGGCGGACGATTCAGCTCCAATTACTAGGACTGAGGTAGCCTGCTCAGTTTCCATTTCCTTTTCAACAACAGCTTCTTTCTCTGGTAAACATTTGATTTCAGTTGCAAGTTCAGTAACTTGTTCTGGTTCTTTATTTGATACATTTGTCTGAGGTTCATTTTCAGTTTCCTTTTCATTAACAAGTTTATCCAGAGTGATGACTTGTACTGGTCTAGATTCCACCTTAGTACATTCTTTTTTTTTGCGACTGAGAGTCCTCCAATTCTCTGATAGATTCTTCATACTCTATTCTGGATGCTGATGTTTATGGTGTGGTTTTCATGATATTATCAAGTTGAGCATAGCCAATACACCAGTCCAATCGCCTCATCATCATCTCTTACTTCATCATCGAAGTCAGTTCTCAGGGTTTGTTCCCCCTGAGTGTCAGCTACTGGTAGTGAAGGAACAACTTCTTCTTCAACAGCTTCATCAATAACCGCTTCTTTCTCAGTAAGAGCTGGTTTTGTAAGGGGTCTCTTCAGTTTTGGGTTTCTTTGCTTGACTCCCAGCAACTGATGTGACAGATTTTTCTTGTGAGGGTTCCAAAACTTTCTCAGCAAATGCCATAATATTGAATTTTTCTAACTCTTCCAGTTTTCTCTTCTTTTCTCTTAATATTTCAAGATCTTCCAGTGCTTCTCCAGTTGTCATTTTCTTCTTGGATGAACGTATTCTCTTCTTCTTAGGTTCAACTTCAGAACCTTCGGCTTTCCACTTTTCAGATTTATTCTTCTCATCTTTTGTTGTGATTTTTCCATCAACAACCTCAGTTTCCTTTCTCTTTGCAATCCCAAAATGATCGATAATTCTTTGAGCCAGGAGTGCAAGAGTCTTTTTGTGATAAAATCTTCCTTTCTTAACTTCAGTTTTTCTTTTAGGCACGTCAGAAGATTGTGCTATCAACTGATCAAAAATATATCTCTGCAAATTGAAATCTTCTTCGAACCATATAACATACAGTAAGTCTATCTTTGTGCCGGAGAGATTACTAAAGTTGCTTGCGTTCCCAATTACGCAATTAGCCAACATCTTGGTCAAGTAGTTGAATTATGGTTTGAGTAGCCCTGTTGATCCAGATAGTCACACATTTGAATCTCCAATTATTGCAATGTCTTTCCAAAGATTTTCTCTCTGTTCTTTTGTCACTTTCAACAATGAAGTGAATCCAGATTTTTCAAACCCAAAGATATCTACAATAAGATTCTCAGTAACCTTGACTTCTTTCTCATTTACTAAGGTGATGTAGGTGCAAACATCTTCTTCTTCTATGTCTGTTCTTCCAAACTCATAGAAGTCACCAATGCTGTCCAGGCGTATATACACTATTCAAATTGATGTTGAACACCTGTTCCAGACCTTTGATTTTCTGGATTTTCTCTGATATCTGCTTGGCTAGAGTTTGATTTGTGTATCTTATGATATATTGATCGAGAGAGATGATCATTCTAGGTACAACTCGGGTAAAAGACATGATTTCTGAAGGTTGAATAGAATTCAGAAATATTTGGGAATTTGAGTAATTATTATGCGAAAATTGAGTGTAAAGAATTTTGGTAAAGAAAATAAGAAGGTATTTATAAGTGGTAGAAAGGGTAGTTAGAAAGTTTTGAGTTGGTTGTCTTGTCATAAGTTACATCTGGTGTTGAGATCGCGAAAAGGATGGTGAGTGGAGAAGATGGACGGTTGAGATGAATGAGGGTCACATCTTTACTGTCGTCGTATCTTGTAACAGTAAATGCAGTAGATACGGTATATCTCCAGCTGTAAAGATTCAGCTTGATATTATCCAAAACTTGAGTCAATCATCCTTTTGATTAGTTCCAAACCTCAGTTGAGAACAGAACTCAGTTTTGAAAACTACAAATTTTCAGTCCTCTCAGCTTTTGACTTCTTCCTGCAAAACGAATTGAGAGATTTTTGGAACCCATATCTGTTTGGGTCCTTTCAGGTTAGTCTTTGAATTTTTGTAATTCTTAGATGACTTGTCAATCTCAGCTTTATACCTTTCTTGATATTTTGACTGAGCAAACTCAGTTTTCACAAAACTTTGCTCTTTTGGTCTAACAATCTTTTGTTCGTCCTTTTTGTGAAAATGATATGATCTTTTAATGATCATAGGTGCATTCCAGTCTTCATCAGTAGGAAAGAGTCTTCCTTTCCCCCTGAATTTGATATTCCATGAATGATTAGCATTCTTTGATGGATATGACTTAAATTTGCTTTTAAGCGATCTCGATCGATTCGCCTTTTTAGCCTTCCATTCTTTCTAGAATCTTTCGCTTTCTTGCTTGCCACTGACCGATTTTACAGTTTTGTCAGTGTTAAGTCGAGGCTGGGCTGAGTTATTGTCGGTTCTAACAATTTTGTCAGTTTTTTGAGTTCCTGACTTTTGTGCAGCTACAAACTTATGTGCAACTGCACTCGGTCTGAACTGAGAATTCTGCTGACTGTCAAACCCTAAACCAGTTCTGTCTCCAAACGGCTTTCCTGGTTTGAACTGAATATTGGGAATTGGGTCAACTGATGATTCTGTAATGTTTATTACCTCTGTCAACAAATCTTTTTCCTTTTTGACATTCTCATAATTCTTTTGAATTTCCTCTAATTCCTTTATGAATATGTCCAGATCTTTGTTGAAATCTTCATTTCTATGATTGTTCATGGCAGTGTGACAATTGGATGTAGAAGCATTTACCTCATGATGTTCGATAGATATATTTTCAGTTCTAGCTTCTTCATCTTCTACTATATGTTTTCCTTCATCTAATCCAGCAGTGTTGCTGATGACGGTCAAATTATACCCGTAAAAGTCATCAACGTTGGCCTTAAATCGGGATTAATAATATGTATTTTATATTAAATCACATGTTTATATGTATTATTTAATGTTTTGTGATTTATAAAATATAATTTGGTATTTATCCATTTTTTAGTGGTATTTATCTGTTTTTATTTATAAATCGGTATTTATCCGTTTTTATTATATTTATCCGTTTTATTTAAATATGATTTATTTTGGGATAAATATCTATTTTGCAGATTTGGATAATTATGGAGGATAAATACAAAATGGAAGAATTAAATCTCAAGATAAATCAAAGGAAATTCAAGATAAAGATCGGATAAGCATGAAAAGAGGAGTAAGAAGAGTTGGCGCCAACCATAGGGACGCATAAGAGGGGGGGCGCATTTTTCATCTTATTTTGGAGATCGGCCGAGAGTTATCTCTTATTTGTTTCGACATTTTAATGTATATCTCTTAATTAGCTTGAACCCCTATAAATAAAGGCATGTCATACACGCCTTTTACACACTTCTTTACACAATACATTTTTACACTTCTCGCTTTATAATAAAATCTTGATTTAAGCTTAGAGCGCTTTTATGCAAGATCTGCAATAATGTAAGTTCTTGTATTTATTTGTTCTTAGTTCTTTGTAATTAAGCCCCAATTATTGTTTATCGTTTGAGGTTGTTCGTTCTTCACCGAACGATGTAGATCTAAGGATACGATATGAGGCGTGTGGATTCCTTGTCTATAAGGATCCACACGTCCGGATCTCATATCCGGTGACCTATAGATGACTTTGGTATGATCGACAACCGTGTTTTTAGTAGATCTATATAATTGCTTTATGAATCTCTATTTTATCCGTTACGTATGTAGAAACGCTAAGATTTAGTTTTTCGCCGCGTCAATCTAGCCACGTCTTTATGGTGTGATTGTCCATTTAGAATTTCTTATCTTAGTAGGTATGGCTACGGCTACGTTGCTCGTCTGGTTTTAATTAGCGTATTATTAGGAAATACCAGTATAGGACTCCTAGGTCGGCTCATGAATTGATCTTCCGGGACTTTCAGCGAGATCTAGATCTGTTCTATATTCGGGAATTGCATGCACCTAGTTATACGTAAATCGTAGATTAACATGAGACCGTCCAAGTAATTGTTAATGGGGCCAGACTGATGCGATCGCTCTAGGAAGTACGCTGAAAAAAGGAATGTTGCCTAGGTGAGGAATACGGTTAATATCGGCATCCCTAGTTTTGTAAGCGTGCAAGTCATATGAGATGGAGGCCGGCGAAGTCACGTGATGTAGCATAGTGATCTGGATGGCCTACCCGGGCTAGATCTAGTCTGGGATGACTCCGTAGCCAATATAAAAGAAATACGAATCGGATTAATAGTTGTCGAGTCTAGCTTAATTATATAGAATCTCTAGATCCGCATTTATAACATGATAATTGGGGAGGTTAATTACGTGTCTTTATTTGTGTTGTGTCGGGTTGTGTCCTTTACTTTTTCTTGTACTTCGTTGGTCGTAGACCGCTTTGTGTCCTTGACATGAATGATTAATTGTTTGTATATAAATGACCCACAATTGGTTCCCTGTGGGATCGACCTTGATTCACTATAGCTATACTACGATGGACCTAGTCCTCTTGCTAGTATTGGTTTATGGTGGTCAAGTATTTTAATTACTACTTGATCTACGTGCATCAGTTGCTTATCAGGTCAGTTCCAAAAAATATGATTTCTTCATCACTTTCTCCATGATCATTTCCTCCAAAGCTTATGGGTAGAATTTCAGCATTATCTTCATTGCTTGTAATGAGTGGATCTTCAATGAATGTTTCAATCAACTTTTCTTGAGTATCAGCCACCAGAGCCTGAAATTTACTTTTGTATCAAACTCAAAAATGAACAGCTAAGCATATTTCTAAAATGATTATATGATTCCATGATGCAATAACTGATAGAACTCAGTCAGAAATAACTGATACCTAGTTACTTCAAGCAGACAAACTGATAAAAGCTCAATCGGAGATCTCTTCAGAGTAGAAGATTTGCTCCGATACCAATTATTGGTCCCTTGGAAAGGCTGACACAAGTTTAGAGGGGGATGAATAAACTTGTCCCAAAAAATGACTGTAAACTGAATCTTGAGTAGATTGAGTTCAGCTTTATACTTGTGTGGAGTTAAGCTAACTTAGCTGAGCATAAGTCAGAACTGACTTATCCTTAATTGAGTTAACCGGTAGTGCATTAGTTTAAGCCTTTAAATGAAACTAGAGTTTATCAATTTGTTTAAGTGAAATGCAATGCTTTGCTGACTCAGTTTCTTATGTTTACTGAGTGTGTGATCAGGTTCATTATAAACTTATATACAGTAAATAAAGGCGTAAAGTAAGTAAGTAAATGAGACAGAGATTATAGAGGTTCCAGGTGGTGTAATCCTGTCGGTCCCCTCTTCTCCTGTGATGTAGGAGGCCAAATTCACTATGTTCTTGAAGTTTACAGTTACAAGACACAGAGTAAATTCTAAACACTTGATTTTCCTTCACTAATCTCTAGCTTCACAATCTCCCAGCTTCAGTCTTCAACAGGTAGAATTGTTGTTTGAACTAAGCTTGCTACACTAGTCCTTGAAGGGTAGAACTGCCTCTTCACTAGCTCTACACAAACACGGTCTTCCTGACTGCACTCAACTGTCCTTCACACCTTCTTATTGTTTCACAGTCTGAACCTTTGTTAAAATCAAATTTGAGACTTGAATCAATAACTATGATTCAATTGTGCTTCGAGCTTCTTCTTCTAGATATATATGATATGTGCTCAGGCTCTTTGTTTCTCTTTTAGTGTTGTTCTTGATCTTTCGTTGAATGCTTATGAACACTTGAAGATTTCTTGATCTTGATCTTACAACAACGTGCACAGTAGGAGTTCTTCTTGATCGACTTTCCCCTTTACTTGAATATAATTTTTCTTAGAACTCCACACTTCTTCTTGAAGTATAAGTGACCTATTTATAGGGGTTTCTCCAACGGTTAGATGAAATCGAACATTAGAACTTGAATTCTTATATCCGTTAGTGGTCCTGCTAGTCCTGATGAATGTCAGTGTCCTTTCTGACTTTTCTGTGCGTCCAATAAGATTGCTTGCTTTATAACGGTCAGCTTTTCTTCGCTTTTCCTTTCTTTAACCTCGGCATGAAAATCGGTCTTAGTCGGCCAAACTTAAGAGCATTAACTGAGTTTTTACTCTTCTTCAAAAACTCAGTACTCCATTTTTCATCTGATTACAGTTGACTTAATCAAAGTACACCATAACTCATAAATCAACTAAGATAAAATTGTCCTTATGTATCTTAGGTCTTCTTCTAAGATCTATAAAGTCAGTTCAGGTCATCACAGACTTTCCTGAATTCTAACTTTATAGTCTCAGCTTTATCTTCCATAACTGAGTTTGAACCCTTAGTTCTTCAATCTTCTATAACAGAGTATGTGTCCCTCAGTTCTTCAACTTCTAGATAAGTCAACAGAGTCTGTGTCCCTTAATGAACTTACCTTCTTCAGTTCTTCAGTTGTGTACTCTGAGTTAGTTTAATAACTTCAGTTGTAAACGCAGTATACTAAGTAACATCAAGTCAGTTCCTCGTTTTCTCAGTTTTGATCCTAGAACTATTACAGTGCTTGTCTGATTTACCTATACAAATATCAGACTCTATTAAAATCCTATACATTGATTTCTAGACATCTTTTTGCTTTGCACTATAACAGCTAGTTATGACACTTCATCAATGGGGTTTAAAAACAATAACAGAATAACTGATGAGTCATCATCAAAACATAAATTTTATTTCCAACAATAGTCAATGTAGTGTACAATGCAAATTCTATGAGATGTATGATGATTTTTTATTTTTTTTAATTTAATGGAATCACAATAAACAACTAATAAAGGACAGAAAGTAAACGATGTGGTGTGTGAGATTTCCTAGATAAATTTATTTATTTAGTACGGCCTCAAAAATTAAGTGATAGCGAAAGGGGTGTGAAACAATGAATCTGAATCAAGAACGAACTCATAGAGAGGAAAGGTATGGCTTTTTATGAATTCACTCAATTGAATAGAAAATCTACAAAAACTTAAGATCAAGTGTTAATCGAGGAAATAAAATGCATTCAATCAAACGAAGTGATATCAAGAACTTGATCACTAGGTGACCTTGTTCCGATACCAATTGTTGGATCGATAATGCGTAAACACACTCTAGAGGGGGTGAATAGAGTGTGGGTAAAAATTGCCTTTTAAAATTTAAGCACTTAGAATCAAATAATGCAGGAAATACGGATATATAAAATCAGAGTTTATAAAATAATTAACACACTTAGAATAATCTAGAAGCAGGACTTAAATCTAAGTTGTATGTGTTAACTATTATTATCAAGATCAAGTTTAATAAGCAGTTTGATTAAATAACAACTTGACACAGATTAAAACACTTGATTAGGTGTGTTGTTTAATATGCAAAATTCAGCTCCAAACAAGATATATATATAAATCACAAGCTCAGGTTACCAAATCTTGAACAAGGAGCAAAAGAAATAAGTTGATACCAAAAAGATTTAACAGCAACACTATTATAAGAGTTGGACAAAACAAATTGCGGCCCAAACTTAGAAGAATGTAATGATGCTGAATATGATGGATCAAAACTATATAGGAATGAACGCTTAACAAATTATTGCAAAAATTTGGTTCAGCAAAATAACCAGATTACAAGATCAATAAATTGGTTAATGCTGGTTACAAAGAAAATTAACTCGGCAAGCTTAAAGACAATGATTTTCAATAAATACAAATACTCAAACAAGCCTGAACTTATCAGTCACAACTCAAGGGTGATAATCAAGATGCAACACCTAGATTATCAAACATGAACTTGGACAGAATGAATACACAGTTCAATAATCCTAGAGCTACTCCTATGTGTATTACAAATTATTCAAAATCAGGTTCAACAGGATTGCAAGGGCAGCAGGCTCAACAAGGTGCAGTAGATAATGCAGGCAGTTTCAGAAAGAACACAGAACTGCAGACTCACAATTAGGGGGTGTCCAAGGCTTGATGAACAGCAACACAAAAGGAGGTATGTTGATAATAAAAATCAGGACCAATAGTTTTTATGGGGATAAACAAGACACAGCAAATCACACTAAACCAGATAATCACTTAGTCAAATTTCTTACAGATTTTTGACTAACAGACTTAACAGTGATATGTAATTCACAACAAGACTAGGACCGGAATCAAAAAGACTTATGTCCAAATCAAAACCAAGACTTAAGGTGATGATCATTCGTAGACACAAGATACAGACAATGGGACCTCACTAGGCAGTCTGAATTGGTACTTTAGGACAATCAGACAGTTGTCTACTACCTTGATCAATAAAGATCACTCACCAAAATCAAAATTTCAAGCAAGAACAGACTCGCACTCACAAAGACACATAGTATCACAAAAGTCTACTAAAATGCAGATTTTCAAGAAGTAAATGACCAAACCAAAACACGAGAAAAATCGGAGGGATCGAGTCAAAAGTGTTACCTTGACAAGGAAACCACTAAAGACCTCACTCCAGGATGCTATTGAGCGATCCCTCACTTTTCAATAGCCTTCCACAAAATCGAACTTGCGGACCTCCAAGTCGTAATCCTTAACTTCTAATCTTTTGAAAAGAACTAGAAAAGAGAATTTTAAAAGTGTAATGGAATGTAGGATTGCTCAAGAAAATGATTTCTGCGTTGTTGCAATCCAGTGTGATATGACTGGCTATTTATAGCCTTGAGGTATGAGTTGAACCTCAAAGGATTGTGTGGACAGAATCAGAGAAATCAGAGGAAATCCGAGGCACATTTATTGAGGTGATTTTCCGGCCTTGGTTAACTCTTAGTTTGTATATTAGGTCAATGAGCTATGTAAACCTCTTTTGAGGGTAGTACTAGTCAATGAGCCTCACAATGGTTTGGTTTAACCAAGCAATCACCTAAAAACCGAAGTGACTATCCTGTGATGGAACCAATATTGGGTTTTATGGTCAGTGAACCAAGTATGTCTGGTCAATGAAACCATGTAAGTGATAGGTTAACCACACAGTCACTTTTATGTGATTTGATTTCTCTAAGTAGTGTCCTAATAGCACAGTGTAGAGGCACCCGGTTTGGTCATGGTTCAAGTTGACACATTTAGCAACTTATCTCAATTGAACATGACCTAATCCTAAAATCAAATTCTGAACCAAATATGATGACATATGGTCTGAATTAAATTTTAGGGCATCATTAGGTCACTACCCTCAGCATTGACTCAACCCTTGAGTTTCTAGGGTGTAAAACCCTCAGACAAATTACCTAATACATACACCAAGAAGGGTCAAGCCTTATACCTGAGCAAACCGGGTAGGGATTCGCCGGTTTGTGAAGGCTGTAACACTGAGAAGAGCATCAAAGGTTTCTGAAATAGTGTCACTTAGATTCTCAATGCATCAGGACTAAATTGGTGCATTATTCAGTCTCCTAACGGTCACAGAGTTGATTGCGGTCAAGTTAAATTACTAACTCGATGCCTAAATAACCACTAGCAAGTGAACTAGGTTCAATCGCAGTATAGCTAGATAGAGTCGAGGTCGATCCCACAGAGAATCAATTTGTGGATCCTAACTTAAATAGTCAACCAGTTATTTCGTTTGACAAATACGGTCTATGACCAGCATAAAGTACGAGAAAAGAAAGACACACTCAAACATATAAATAACACATAAACAAATAACGTAATCAACTGCCCAATTATAACCGTGATCCTCTGGATCTAGACAATTTATATAACAGCAAGACTTATCAACTATTAATCCGTCCATATTCATTTATAGTGGCTACGGGAGTCATCCTCTTTAACTTGACTTAGCACCGGTTAGGTCACTAGATCACTGTGATGTTGTTACGTGACTTCGCCTTTTGGTGCCTCCATCTCATATAACTCACACGCTTACGACTCTAAGGATGCCGATATTAACCGTACACCTCGTCCAGGCAACATTCCTTTGGTTAGGCGTACTTCCTAGACGATCACTCAAACTCTCGTCCAACCAACAATTACCAATTTATAGTCTCATGCTAGTTTACGATCTACGTATAAGAAGGTGCGCGCAATTCCCTAATATAACCCTACCTAGATAACGCCAAAGTCCAAGATCAATTCATGAGCCTACCTAAGAGTTTTATACCGGTATTTCCTTTTACACGCTTTTAATTAAATCAAGTGAGTGACGTAGCCATAGCCATACCTACTGAGATAACAGATTCAATTAAGCTAACCTAATCATAAAGACGTGACTGATTAACGGATGAAAACAGGCTTGACAACTCTCGGTCGACCGAATAGGTGCTCTCGGTCGACCGAGTGACACCTCTCGGTCACCCGAGAGTCTGACTCCCCAGATTTACATCCCCGAACATATTTCTCAGCGTTTCATATACGAATCGGATTATATAGCGAATCATCAGGATATCATATAGACTAATCTAAATACACGTAAATTAAACACACAGATTCATCCGTAGATGTTAGGTAGAGGACGTCGGGTTTGGGATCCTTATAGACAAGGTACCACCATTGCCCTAACGTCATATCCTAGATCTACATCATCTAGATATGAATACCTACTCAAACAATCAAAGCATAATTGGGAAATTGATTACTTAAAAGAAAACAAGAAGATAAACTAGGGCTTACATGTTTGCAACCCTAGCAACCTCCGCAAGCCTAAAGAATCCTTATTTGCTTATTTGTAAATATGAAATAGTATTGGTGAATGCCTCTTAAAAAATACAAAAGACTTGTGTTTATATAGAGCCTCAGCCGTCATAGAAAACCGACTTAAAATGCCAACACTCTGAACCCTAACCGACTCAAATAATGTGCCGAACTTCTTCTCGATCAGAGGCCCACTCGGTCGACCGAATGCATGGGCTCGGTCGACCGAGCCTTACATGCTCCTGGCTTTCTCCTCTTTTACGTCTTGGGCCTCTGAACTTGTCCATGATCCATCAAAGCTTTTCCAAGTCCATCCTTGTGCTCCCAAATGAGTTACTACAATTATAACGTGAAATATAGTCTCAGAATATCAAATAATATAATAAAACCTCTTAATACATAATAATGAATCGTAACTCTCGACATATGTAAATTAAGCGTATTACGACTTATTATTACTCTATTATACCTCTTTTAAACTAGAATCGGGGATAAAGGTCATAGAATAATGGGCACAAAATGACCGTTATCAACTACCCCCCACTTAGCCTTTGATCGTCCCGATCAAAATATCAACAAGTTATTCCCCATAAACTACTCTCCAGTGGTCACAGTATACTGACACAAGAAACTCGAATCAACTCATATCCTCTATGCTCATCAGTTATCCATTATCCACTATTCATCATGAATCGATGTGTTGTGTGCATGTGCATTGAGTTTTAAACATTCGTAGCAAGATTAGAGCTTATGCGAACTTCGTAGTCTTAACCTACCAACTTCAGTATTCCCATTTCTCAAGCCTTTTAATTTTTCAAGCACTAGAATAATAAGCAAGAGCGTATCTATAGGGTTTTTGGACCTGGAGACCGAGTACTACTCAAAGCCTCTTAAAGAGTTGAATATTTTTTTCATATCTTCATATTTTTCAAGATACTATCAATCTCAAGAAGGAAAACTTTTTAGAATTTCCCTCTATCTTAGATCAAATATTAGCATCGAATATTACCACAAGCGCGAGGCTACTTTGGTAACTTACTACAAGCCCAGTGTTTTAACATTGTCAAACACAGGTACGTCTCAAGCTTATTACTCAGCTTTTGTGGCTAGAAGTTTTAGGAACACATCCGACGATAAATTTGACACTAGGTAAGCATAATCAATCATCTATGCAATGTACACATTATAATTTTACCTTTTATAACAAGCGTAGTACATCTCGATTCAATTATTGAATAAGTGAATAATAAACAACTACTTGCAACGGACAATATGAATATCATTAAGTTTACTAATCAAGAAATCGCAGGAGTATAAAGTGATCACGTACTCATGAAATATGGTTTACTTCTTATTAGATATAATTATCGTGACTTCACAAAAGTAAATGTGACTCTAAGTTTAAATTTAAAATTTTTTTCATTTTATTTACTATTTGATATATGGGAACATATGGAATTACTCATTTGAGCTAAGTGACTTGTACCCCACTTAAACAATGCATTGTCCTCAATGTAAAAAAAAAAAACGAAAGAACAAACTCGAAAAGGAACTTAGCTCGGATAAGCGTGGAAGTTTGAACAAGTCTTAGGACTTCGCGCAGATTCAACAGTACAGCATTAGCTCCATAGCGAGCGTAAAAATAATCAACGCCACACATATCTTAAACAAGGCTCGCAACTCGTTACAGGATTAGTCCAAACTGTAATAATCAGAAAAATGGGACCGTAAAAGGTATAACAATTTCCTTAAACATTTTTAAGTCCATTAATTAATGATTACATTTCAATATATTGCAACAAGTCCAAAACATTACATAAGTTCGGATTTAGGAAACAGAGAAACTTGCTCTATATAACACGACATACTAGTAGAAATGAATCAAAATAAAAACTCGTTAACTATAGGAAATGCCAACACTCAAATTAAAATACTTAATCCCATCCTGGATTGAATGGTGCTAGTTGCAAATTGTTCGGGTCGGCTTCGTCAGCATCATCCTCGGGTTCCCCTTCTTGATCGTGGCCGTGAACGACAGGCGGTGGGACAGAACTCAAAGATAGGATAGGCATTGGTTCCACATAGGAATCGCCGCCTAACACCGGGCACTCAGCTCCCTCGCAGAATGTAGTGATTAGTGAACCAAAAGGTAAGGTATGCCGAGGCTTGAGAGCATCGTCTGTCATCTCCTTTCGTATCAATGCCCCACATTCACACAGGCCATCCCATGTACAACCAATAGATCAAAGTGGCATGAGTGTAGTAAACCGTAGATACATGCTTAGCCGGGAAGATATTAGAACGGATAAGCCGATTAAGGCACTTATCCTCCCATCTCCTAAAGTCTGTTTCCGCAAATGTGCGGGCAACCTCCCCATAGTCCATTCTATTCCTAGATAGGCTCCAACTTCCTCCAACCAAGCATCGGACCCATCAAACGTCGCCATATACTCGCCCCGTCCTCCGAGATATCCAACCCAAAATAATCATTAATCGTGCCGGAGAAATGATAATTGGTCGCCCACGAATAATAACGACATTGGTGTCGGGTGTATACGCAAATAAGCATAAAATTCTCTTACCCAATTGACGTTGACCCGGCCGGGTGCGACGACATCACGCCATTGATAACTTTCCACCAACTCCAAAAGCTCATCCCCACAATTGTCCAAATCTAGACCCCGAGCTCGATGTGCGGGGCATTAACGAAATGATTAGTAAACGAAGAATATACCTCCCGACTCGCGAATTGTGGGACCCGTTGATCATTGGAATATCGCCTTCCACGACCACAAAAGCGAGCGGCTCTGCGTCTTCTTGGTGGCATCCTGGCGGATAAACAGCGCAGGCCAGTGACGAAAGGCGGCCCGACTCTCGGTCGACCGAGAGCAATCACTCGGTTGACCGAGTGTGGAGAATCGACAGAAACAGCCTCTGGTCCTCTACCCTTCCCGTGACTGAATCTATTGATCAGAAAAAATTTCGATAGGCTTTTCAAGGTGAGTGAAAATGGTGAAATGGATGAAGATTTTCAGAACATTTCCATTTGATTTCTACAGGGGTTTGAGAAAACAAGGTGGATGGAGAATTTGGGATGAAGGAATTGGGGAATAGGAATGAGGAGAATGAAAGAGAGGATGTTGGGTTAAATAGAAAAATGGAGTTTGAAGAAATGGAATGTGATTGGTGTAGAAAAGTTGTTGGGGATTGAGGAGGTGGAAAGGTGGAATTTGAAAATTTGAATTGGGATAATAAAGAAGTTGGGAAGAGAAAAAGGTGAATGGTTGGGAAGAGGGAAAGGTGAGTGGGGATGTGTAGAAATTAATCTTTGTTGACCATTTTAATAAATTTGACACATACCGTAAAATAACTACAATATATAACAGTGCCAAAATGTATTATTTCACTCTTACCGCAAAGAATTTTCTAACCAATAGGTCGTCTCAAGCATAAAAGCCACCTCATTTTTATCATAAATAAATCAAACAATCTGGTCTAAGCATTTGTAAGATAACGCATTATCATTTCCTTAATCAACAATTTTTTTTTTACAACGATTCAATTACAGCGCTTTACTTCACATGAAAACGATTCGAATAAAAAAATTTATTTTGCACATCCTTAACTCAACAGTCGTCGGAACATGGCAAAATAGAAAAAAAACTCCTTATCGTTTCATGCTACTTTTATTTAGAAAAAGAAAAATAAAAATAGAGATAAAAATAATGAAGGATAGAATTAGTTCTACAGTTTAAGTCGGTAGCTCGACTTCCCAAAATATCACTCTTTAAGAATTGTTCTTGACTTGCCGGTCTTCACCCGACTAACCTTCACCGAAAACGTCTTGCCATTCCTTTGCACGAGTGCCTTTCCGTGGGATACGCGTCGGCGAAAAAGACAATCAAACTGTCCCATCTAAACAGGCACCGACTTGCGGGATCGTTTGATTTCGATGAGCTTTCTTGATTTCGAACTCTACGAGTTCGCCGCTTGACTCTCCTCCTCCTATCCTTAGGTTTCAAAACGAGGCTTCAAAGATCATCCTTATTAACTACAGTGCGGTGCTGAAACTTCTCTATCTCGGCTTAGGATTGTAAGGACCTCTTTCTCATCTCGATCGTCAACATTGTCATCATCACACTCCTCTGAACTTGGAATCACATCCGGTTTAGAACCAACGACTTCTATAATGTTTAAACTTACCGAATAGGGAACTCGGGGTTCTTTATCCCAAAAGTCTCAGAACCTTTAGCATCAAACAATGTGATCTCATGCCTAGTCATACGAATAAGAGCTCTAGAGGTATTAATAAAGGGCCTACCCAAGATAATTGGGCTATACGGATGCTCCTCTATGTCCATTACGACCAAATCTATCTTAAACCGAAGTGTCCGATACCAATGATCATGTTATTCATCTGTCCAGACATGATGGTTCTAGTACTATCCGCGAATCTCACTTTTAGCGGGGTGTTTGTGGGAGTCAGAATCATATTCCTATCGCAAAGGCTTTTAGGGAAAATGTTTAAGCTCGATCCAGAGTCAATTAAAGCCAATCCCAAGTGTGCTTGTTCTAGGGTAACATCTACAAGGAATGCCCAGGTCATCTAACTTTGGCATTAACCGAGATTCATCTTCAACATATTTTGCCTCCTTAGCACAGTGACTATAGGTCGCTCCATATCTACGCTACTCTCGTAACTGCACTCATCTCCGACATGTAATCCATATAATCAATATACGAATCAATCCGAATCCGAATCCAAGAAATCACTTCGGATTTAAAGCACACATACCTCTTTTTACATACGCTTCACTTGCTTCCCTTGACTTCCGGCTTCCTCGAATTCGTTCTTTCATTTTTGCTATTCTCTCCTTCGACTTTTGCGTCCATCGGCTTCATTGGTGTTGTCTTGGTTCAGAAAACGTTAACATCCTCTTCCTTAACCTTGGAAAATTGTTTTGATGACATATTGTTTATCACGAACAATCTTACCTGAGTGATTTAGTTCTGATTATCTGCAACATGAGAAAAACAACAAACGGTCAATAAACTAACAGTCGGTACGATTGCTCATACTGCTGCTAGGCTTACAACCTACTAACGGAAAAAAAGCGAACGAAGGAAAACAATGCCGTCGGATGATATAGAACAATGAAAGGGCTCGGTCGATCGAGCGGCATTGTTCGATCGACCAGGCTATACAAGAATATATATATATAAATATTTTTTTTTTTTTTTTTTTATTTATTTTACTCACTTGTAAAAGAAAACAGAAACAAAAAACGAAATAAGCAAGTAGATCATTTAAGCAGTTGGACCATTGATTCCCCGGCAACGGCGCCAAAAACTTGATTGCGGTCAAGTTAAATTACTAACTCGATGCCTAAATAACCACTAGCAAGTGAACTAGGTTCAATCGCGGTATAGCTAGATAGAGTCGAGTCGATCCCACAGAGAATCAATTTGTGGATCCTAACTTAAATAGTCAACCGCTTATTTCGCTTGACAAATACGGTCTATGACCAAAGATAAAGTACGAGAAAAGAAAGACACACTCAAACATATAAATAACACATAAACAAATAACGTAATCAATCGCCTAATTATAACCGTGATCCTCTGGATCTAGACAATTTATATAACAACAAGACTTATCAACTATTAATCCGTCCATATTCATTTATAGTGGCTACGGGAGTCATCCTCTTTAACTTGACTTAGCACCGGTTAGGTCACTGAGATCACCGTGATGTTGTTACGTGACTTCGCCTTTTGGTGCCTCATCTCTCATATAACTCACACGCTTACGACTCTAAGGATGCCGATATTAACCGTACACCTCGTCCCAGGCAACATTCCTTTGGTTAGGCGTACTTCCTGAAACGATCACTCAAACTCTCGTCCAACCAACAATTACCAATTTATAGTCTCATGCTAGTTTACGATCTCACGATAAGAAGGTGCGCGCAATTCCCTAATATAACCCTACCTAATAACGCCGAAAGTCCAAGATCAATTCATGAGCCTACCTAAGAGTTTTATACCGGTATTTCCTTTTTACACGCTTTTAATTAAATCAAGTGAGTGACGTAGCCATAGCCATACCTCTTGAGATAACAGATTCAATTAAGCTAACCTAATCATAAAGACGTGGTCGATTAACGGATGAAAACAGGCTTGACAACTCTCGGTCGACCGAATAGGTGCTCTCGGTCGACCGAGTGACACCTCTCGGTCACCCGAGTCGACTCCCAGCATTTACATCCCGAACATATTTCTCAAATGGCGTTTCATATACGAATCGGATTATATAGCGAATCATCGAGGATATCATATAGACTAATCTAAATACACGTAAATTAAACACACAGATTCATCCGTAGATGTTAGGTAGAGGGCGTCGGGTTTGGGATCCTTATAGACAAGGTACCACCATTGCCCTAACGTCATATCCTAGATCTACATCATCTAGATATGAATACCTACTCAAACAATCAAAGCATAATTGGGAAATTGATTACTTAAAAGAAAACAAGAAGATAAACTAGGGCTTACATGTTTGCAACCCTAGCAACCTCCGCAAGCCTAAAGAATCCTTATTTGCTTATTTGTAAATATGAAATAGTATTGGTGAATGCCTCTTAAAAAATACAAAAGACTTGTGTTTATATAGAGCCTCAGCCGTCATAGAAAACCGACTTAAAATGCCAACACTCTGAACCCTAACCGACTCAAATAATGTGCCGAACTTCTTCTGGACTGTAGGCCCACTCGGTCGACCGAATGCATGGGCTCGGTCGACCGAGCCTTACATGCTCCTGGCTTTCTCCTCTTTTACATCTTGGGCCTCCTGAACTTGTCTGTGATCCATCAAAGCTTTTCCGAAGTCCATCCTTGTGCTCCCAAATGAGTTACTACAATTATAACGTGAAATATAGTCTGTAATATCAAATAATATAATAAAACCTCTTAATACATAATAATGAATCGTAACTCTCGACATATGTAAATTAAGCGTATTACGACTTATTATTACTCTATTATACCTCTTTTAAACTAGAATCGGGGATAAAGGTCATAGAATAATGGGCACAAAATGACCGTTATCAAGAGTCATTGCCATCACGTAAAGCACGTGTTTTATTGACCCAAGATATCTGCAATCAAAGCACAAGGAAAGGTCAAGGCAGATTTCGATTCAAATCAGAGAAATACTGAAACGATATTAACATTAAATCGAAAAAGATACGACATGATTAAATGCAGTCGATGAAACTTTGATTTGCTCGTAATTATCAAATGATGAATGAACATGGACTGAAAGTTGGCATCTTTATGCACTGAATCGTCACCGCAGAATCAGTGAGATAAAATCTCTTATTCGCCTTCCTTTTACAACATAGAGAGCTTCAAATCAAGGCAGACTTTCCATCTTTATCATATCCATTTCTTCAAATGAATCAAGGCCATCATGATTTTCAGAATTAAAACGTGTTTCCATTAATTCAAAAGAGCTTCGAATCAAGAGAGAAAAAGGAAAGATGTGAGCTTTCACGATCTTTTTCAACATGTGATGCTAGACAGACAAAATCAGAGCAATAAATGTGTTGGGAATAAAATTTAGTTTTGATGATGATTCATCTTATTCAAGAACATACTTGTTTACACCCCATTGATGAAGTGATGTAACTAGCTGTTATAGTGAAAGGCTAAAAGATGTCTAGAACTGATTGTATAAGTTTTATTAGAGTCTGATAATTGTATAGGTTAAATCAGACAAGCACTGTAATAGATAGAAGTGTCATAAAACTGAAAACTAGAAATCATCTAATAAATCGGAAAGACAAGTCATCTAAAAGCCGACTCGAGACTACACCAAGGATCAAGCTCACTTAGGCCAAGAAGGTAAGTTCACCGAGGACACAGACTCGGTTGGCTTATCTAAAATCAAGGTGAGAGCAGACTCGATTGTAAAATATTGAAGAACTGAGGGTTCAAGCTCAGTTATGAAAGTCGAGCTATAAAGTGAGAATTCAAGCAAGTTTGTGGTGACCTGAACTGGCTTTATAGATCTTGAATGAAGACCTCTAAGTCATAAGGACAATGAACACTTAGATGATATACGCTTATGGTGTACTCTGATTAAATCAATAATAATCAGATGAAAAACTGGAGTACTGATATTTGAAGAAGAGTAAAATCTCAGTTAATGCTCTAAGTCAGTCTAGAAACTGAACTGACGAACTCAGCATGTGTTGGAAATAAAATTTATGTTTTGATGATAATTCATCATATTTACTCAAAGTATTATCTTAACCTCATTTATGAAGTGCTGAAGCTAGTTGTTATAGTGAAAAGCTAAAAGATGTCTAGAACTGAATGTGTAGGTTTTACTAGAGTCTGATATTTGTATAGGTTACATCAGACAAGCACTGTAATAGTTAGAGTGTCATGAAACTGAAAACTGGAAGTCATTCATAAAACTGGAAATCGTCAAGATAAACAAACTGACTCAGACTACACCATTATGAAACTGAAGAAGGTAAGTTCGCTGAGGAACACAAACTTGGTTGGCTTATCTAGAAGACAGAAGAACTGAGGGTTCAAACTCAGTTGATGAAGAGCTGAGGGTCCCAGACTCGGTTATTGAAGATTGTAGAACTGAGGGTTCAAACTCAGTTATGAAGATCACAAGTCGAGACTATAAAGATAGACTTCAGGCAAGTTTGTGGTGACCTGAACTGACTTTATGGATCTTGTATGAAGACCTAAAAATCATAAGGACAATTAATTCTTAGAAGATATTTGCTTATGGTGTACTCTGATTAAGTCAATTATAATCAGATGAACAGTGGAGTACTGATATTTTGAAGAAGAGTAATATCTCAGTTAATGCTCCAAGTCAGTCAAAAATCGACAATCGATAAACAATCATATAAAATCGATCGAAAAATCGGTTTTATAAGTCAGACATCCAACAAACTGATAGTACAGTCGAACATTATAAAGAAAGCAATGTTATTGGATGAAGTACTGACATATCAGAACGGTCACAAAATATAGCCGTTACAAGATAGACGTTGATACAATTTGAATTCAAGCAAGATGAACGTTAGACCTCACACTATAAATAGAGGAGTTTGCACCAAGAAAAAATATATAGAATCATTTAATATCAACAAGCATTATGTGCACTAGTCTTATTTATCGAATTGCTATCATCCCTGCGCTATAACAAGATCATATCAAGAATTTCTTCAAGTGTTCAAGCTACAAAGAATTTATCCAGATTCAGACACTTTGAAGAACCACAAACAAGAATCAATTCATTGATTCTCAACCCAACTTTGATTCTTAATCAAAGGTTCAGACTGTGAAGCAAACCGGGAAGGTTTTGCCAAGGACAGTTGTCACAGCAGTCGGGTAGACTGTGTTTGTGGTGGTAGCTGGTGAAGAGGCATACGTAACCCTTCAAGGACCAGTGTTCAAGAAATTGAAGAGCAGCAATTCTACCTGTTCTACAACTGTTTAGATAGTGAAGCTAGGATTAGACAAGGACTTTTGTTTAGGACTTTTTGTAACAGCTCACCTCAAGAAGTTCTAGTGAAATTTTCCTCCTACACCACAGAGGAAGAAAGGACTGGCAGGATTACACCACCTGGAACCTCTATAATATTTGCCTCATTTACTTTACGCACTTATTTACTTACTTAGCATTTACTTACAGCATTCTGAGAATTGATTGTTATACACCTCACCGCTCACAGACTGACATTCACCAGAATTCAATTTAGCACACTCAGCTTTCACATAAAACAACAAGATCATGAAAAAGGCTAGAATTATATCCGCTGCCAGTTGACTCGGTTTTGCTTAAGTCAGTTTGACTTAAACTCAGCTTAGTTAGCTTAACTCCACACAAGTTTCAACTAAACCTTAATTCGTTTAAAATCCAGTTTTTAGAGACAAGTTTATTCACCCCCCCCCCCCTCTAAACTTGTGTTAGCCTTTCCAAGGGACCAACAATTGGTAGCGGAACAGTGTTCGTTTGACAAGCCATTGTTAAAAGCTCATTTGCTCTAAATATCCTCTAGTTGTTCTTTTTAGAAAGCTCAGTTTCTAGTTTTCACATAATTAGTTTTCACTCTCTCACAATGGATAACAATCAGTATGCCAGAAAAATGCTAATGTGCAACATGAATAGATTTGATGAATATAGACGCGTGCTTTGCGAGCTTTTCTAGTGGCTTCTCATGATGAGATGATTGATGCACTCACTGATGGACCTATCCAGATCACCCACATGCAAACTGTTGGTGAAGATCAAGTTAGAGTTCCCAAGCCTAAAGCTGAATGGACCAGTGATGATCGGAAGAGAAACAACCTGAACAATGTCGCCATGGATATCATACTCAGAACTCTTGATAGCAACATGTACCTAAAAGTCAAGAATGTACTACTACAAAAGACATGTGGGAAAAACTTCAGTTAGTTTGCGAAGGAATTGATTCGATTAAAAAGAATAAGATCTCTGTAGCAAAACAGAAGTTTGAAAATTTCAAGATGAAGTCAGGCGAAAATATTGATCAGATGGAAACAAGATTCAGCGCTATCATGGATGAATTGGCTCTACTCAAAATTGAGTACACCAAGAAAGAAATCAACACTCGAATCTTGAAGGCTTTACCGATGTGCTGCAAGATGAAGGTTACAACAATGGAAGAATCAAGAAGACTTGACATAGAAGATTCCTTCAAAATCTTCTCAGATCTCAAAGCGTATGAATTCAGTGAAGATTTCACCATGACAACGGCTCTAATCAAAGCCATGGAGGAACCCAAAAAAACGGCTCTTGCAGCGAAGAAAGAAAGAAATGATAACCAAGAAACCTCATCGAGCAATCTTCAGCAATTGGATGAGATGGAGGAACAGATGGCTCTAATGATGAACAGAATTCGAAGGATAAAGAGTGGACATCCAGTCACTCTGAAGTTCATCAAGAGGACTCCTGAAAAGAAGAAAGACGATGAATATCTTTGCTTCAACTATAAGAAGTCTGGACATTTCAAAGCTGAATGTCCAAAACTGACCAAGAAGACTCAGCAATGAAGAACTAGCAGAAGAGCACTCTTAGCCGGAGATGAGTCAGACTATGAAGCTGGTACTGAAAGATTATCAGATGACACAGCTTTAATGGCTCACATGGAAAGTCCAAATGAGGTATGCGAATCTAACTCAAAATACTCTTCAACTCAGATTTCCATGCAAAATGCATGTTCTTCGACTGCTGACTCCAATCCAAAAAATCTAGAATTAGAAGAAACACTTGACAAATTGATGAATCAGCTAGTAACTATTCAAGCTGGTTATGAATCAATTAAAGATGAGAAAGAAATTCTAATTCTTGAAGTTGAAAGATTGAAGTCTGAACTAAATGATGAAACTGACTAGAATTGATAAAGGAAAGAATCGATGTCGACCCTCATGTGCAAACAGAAAAAAGAATCGAATCATTTGCTCAATCAAGTTCAGCTACTGGATTCAAATCAGGAAAGCCATATGGAGACAGAACAGGCTTAGGATTTGATACACACCAATCTTCTAAGGAAAGAATTAGCAAAGCTGTTGAACCTAGTATCAAAACTGGTATTAAGTTTGTAGCCGAGCAACTTCCACAAACTAAGAAAATTGCTGAACCAGTAATGTCAGTATCACATAGGAGTACTCAGTTTTCCAAGAAGACAACTGTATCTACCAACAAGGGTAAACCAAATGGTAGATCAGTTGTATCTCAAGGAAACCAAAATGGTAGATCAACTACCAGATCCACAAAAACTGATCAAGTCAAGAACCAGAAAAATTATAATCAGGGTAAATCTAAGAATGTCAATCATTCAAAGATTCACACATCCAGGGGAAAGCAGACTATACCCCATTGATGATGATTGGAATTTTACTGAATCTACTATTAAAACTGATAAAAACAATCATTCCAGACAGAAAAATTATCACAAGTTTCACCAAAAACTCACAGAGAGCTAATCTCGCCTCTCGGAAAAGTCCCAAAGACAAAGGTCACCCGGACCCAAGATGATGAAGGAATGATGGTTATTATTCAACTTTTAATAATAGAAAACACTTTGGAAATCGGAGTGAACCAGAAGACCTGAGAAATCATATACATAAGAGACAATCCAGAAAAAATATATTATGGAAGTGTGGCCTATATATATGAAAAAAAGTGCAACAATTTCCAGAGAAGACCTTATGGAAGTATACCCAGAGTTGTACTAACAACTGACCACTATAGACCCAAACAGAGTTGGGTACCTAAAACATTTTAATTTATTTTGCAGGATATTTGGTACTTTGACAGTGGTCGCTCAAGGCACAGACAAAGAGCAAAGACTGTCTAAGTAATTTTATTGCCAAGGATGGACCAAAGGTTAATTTTGGAAGTAAAGACAAACTTGGTTTCACCAAAGGTTATGGTACCTTGATCAGAAATGGACTCACAATCAAGAATGTATCTTATGGAGATGGATTGCATTACAATCTACTCAGCACCAGTCAATTCTGTGATATGGGATACAAAGTTACTTTTGACAAAGACTTCTGCATTGTCGTCAGCGAAACAGCATTTCAAGTTCTTTTAGCCGGAAGAAGAAAAGAGAATATGTATGTTGTAGATTGGACTACAAATTATTGCGTAAACACTGTTTACTTATGCATACCAAATCAGAAATCAGCTGGTTGTGGCACAAGAAACTGAGTCATCTAAAATTTGATGACATCAACACCCTTGTCAAGAAACAGTTAGTCATTGGACTACCAGAAATCTCATATAAGAAGGATAGCTTATGTGATGCTTGTCAACAAGGAAAGCAAACAAAAGCAACTTTCAAGACTAAATCTCAGCATTCAACAACAAGAGTTCTAGAGCTACTACATATGGACTTATTTGGACCTATTACACCAATCAGTATCAGTGGAAAGAAGTATACATTGGTGGTAGTAGATGATTTTTCAAGATACACTTGGGTTATCTTCTTAACCAAGAAAAGTGAAACCAAGCAAAGGCTTACAGAACTACTCAAAAGACTTCAGAATCAGAAAGGTGTATCAGTTGTGAAGATAAGATCAGATAAAGGAACTGAATTTCTCAAAAATGTGATTATTGAATATTGTGAAGAAAATGGTGTTTTACACCAACTTGCTGCCACAGCAACACCATGTTAAGGGTGAAAATCTATGTTTTATTATGATATATTTTATGGGATTTTCCCCCTTAATTGGATTAATTGCATAATAAATGGCCCTTATATGGAAATATTGAGCATACTAGGTTTTTAAGGACTTAATTGCAATATTGAATAAATTATGTGTTCTCATCGTGAATTATAATTAATTGGACCTTATTACAGTTTGCGATGTTTTCCCATGTGTTATAGGTATGCTTATCGTGCTCAAATGATGATCAAAAGGGTTAAAATTCGAGCTATAAAGATTTAAGAAGAGATAATGATCGAATGGAGTGGGCAGAAAAGAGATAGAGATGATTTAATCAAGTTTTATTCCAGCTAAACTGGCGTCCAAGTCCCGTCCAGGAGTGGACGGGCGTCTGATAATCCAAACGGGCGTCTAGAGGAAGAATTCAATACTGAGGCATCATGAACTTACTGAACGAACGTTCAGAAGAAGCAAACGAGCGTCCAAGGTGCAAAAACAAGATCAGAGAGTTTGGACGCTATCCAAACGAACGTCTGCGTTGGAGTTCAGAACACCTGGACGAGCGTCTACTTAACCAAACGAGCGTCCGGATCGCCGACTTAGTGAAACCGCCTCAAATCTCTATAAATACTTGCCTATTTTCACACATTGAGACACCAATTCTACAATTCTCGAACCCTAAACCCTAGGGGCGGCTATAGGCTGCGTTTTTACTCAGTTTTTTTCCCAGTTTGATGTTCTTAAATTCTTAGATAAAATTAGTTTAGTTTATGCAAATTACTTCAACAATTCAAGCTGTTCAAGGATGCTAAGAGGCTAGGCTTCAATCAAACGAGCATTGTGAAGCCATCCAACTTACATTACTTTTGATTCTTCGGTTATTTTGTAAGTTTTTAATCAAGTTGTTTCCTTTATCATGTCTTATGTTGATTAATTGCATTTATATCGAAAGATGTGCATGTATGATGTGTTATATTTGATGAAAGTCTTTATAAACATTAGATTACCATGATTTAGGAATAGATCTTAAATCTATGTCAAACGAAAGTTGATAGGTTGGAAATCTAGGTTAGAACGCTAAAGTTTACATCTTTGTTTATGTTATGACGCGTTAATTTCCGTAAATCGAAAGATAAAAATTAATAGGCGAATCATCTACGAAAGTAGGATTCATACCTTTGATAAGATGAACCACAACTTGGTAAAAACTGCAATATAATCAGGATGAGAGGTTAGTGTTTGTTGGATAGGTGGATCAATACTCGTTTGCCCATATTAAACTTGATTTAACCCTTGAGACTTGAACTGTTTAGTTAGTTTATTTTCTATTGCACTTCTAGAGTGATTTGTTCGCAACCAAACCTTCCTAGCTTTGGATTCGTCCTTTGTCTAGTTTATATTCAGCATATATGTTCAGTTTAGTTTTGTTTAATCGCTGTTTAGTTTAGTCTTCCGTGACATAGTTTAGTTAGGCAAAAACTAGGATTTGCATTCGTCTAGTTCCCCGTAAGATCGACCCGGCATTAACCACTAGTACTACGATCCTTATACTTGGGGTTAACCGGATTATAAATTTATTACTTGTTTGTTTCGCATAGATAAAAATCCGTAGACAAGTTTTTGGCGCCGTTGCCGGGGAACCGGACGGTTGCCTAGTTTTTGTTCTAGTTTTTATTTTGCTTTTAATTCCTGTTTTTAGGTTAGATATTTTCAATTTCTGTTTGTGGTTAGTAGTGTAGTTGTTTTTGTTCAATTGTCTGTCGCTTTTAATTGTGTTTTTGTTAGTAGTTGATAGAAAATCTTAGCTCTTAACCTACACTCTGTTTTCTGTTTACCGTACTCTGTTTTACTAATCGTTTATTCCCAGTTGGACGAGCGTCCGTTTTACCAGACGCCCGTCCGGTTCTTGCTTCAGTCAGACGAGCGTGTAGTTTACTGGACGCCCGTCCTCTGAAAATTCTTCAATCCTGAATCACATCCTGACCTGCAGACGAGCGTTCATACGTCTGGACGCCCGTCCACAGGAATTCAGAAATAACGGACGAGCGTTTACATTTAAAACGCCCGTCCATCCTGAAAAACTGGTCAGACGCTCATCCATAAGTTTGGACGTTCGTCCGTACCTCCTTCCCTCTATCATTTTCTTCTTTTCCTCTTTTCTTTCCTCTACGTTTTAATCTTAGATTAGATTATAAGTCTTTAGTTTTAGTCGTTAGTTTCTTGGTTTATAGTTCTCTTTCTCTCCTTCTTTCTTTCTTGCTCAACAACTTGATCTTGGAGCTCGGTGTATGCAAACTCGTAGTCAGAAAGGACCACTAATCTATTCCCCTGACCCCGAGCGGACCATAGTCCGACCCAATAGGCGGAAACTTCGGTTCGATGAAGGAAACGCTCTAGATCAAGAATTTGAGCATTATCTTTCAGGAGAAATCGAAAGAATAGTAATAATGGCAGCGGAAGATAGACGGACGTTGGCCGACTATGCCATGCCTGGCACAGTCACCATCAACCCCGCAATCGTTATGCCGGCCATTACGGCTCCAACTTTCGAGCTTAAGCCAGGACTTATTCAAATGATGCAGCATGCGTCAATTTTTCACGGCTATCAATCAGAGAACCCCCATACTCACCTACACACATTTTTACATATATGCGGTACTACCCGTATCCAAGGTGTAAGTGAGGACGCAATCAAGCTCAAACTTTTCCCATTTTCCTTGCGAGGGGAAGCACTAGAGTGGTATCACTCTCTCCCTTCGGAATCCATTACGACCTGGGCCGGGCTTGAAAAAGAATTTTTGAGTCAATATTTCCCTCCATCAAAGACGGCCCAGTTGTTTGAACGAAATCTTCACATTCCATCAACAGGAAAATGAATCTTTCTTTGATTGCTGGAAAAGGTTCAAGTCCCTTCTCCGAAAATGTCCCCACCACGGCTTGCCGATGCAAAGGCAAGTCAATACATTCTTTAGCGGATTGACCGAGCTCACTAAAGGCATGGTCAATAGTTCATCCAAGCGGGGCATTTTTAAGAAGACTCAGACGAAGGATGGGCATTGTTCAAGACATTGCCAAATACAACTATGCCCCATCCTATCAAGCTATTCAGCACCTCCTCCCCCCCCAAGGTCGAGGAAGTGACTATGCAAAATCTGATTGCCATGTTGCAAAAGCAAATGGCTAATTCTCAAAGCAGACAACATCCCAAATTGTTCCTAATCCGAGTAATCGACTTTTTCGTTTCCACGTAACTCTCGGGTTACAGATTGCGTAAAGTCGTTATCAACCTGGCCACATGTCCAAAGCAAGTGTCGCTTTCAATCCCGCTCATCAAGTCAACGCTTTGTTCATAATAATGGATGGTATAATACAATCACATGCCAAGTATGTGATGATCCGGGCACATCGCTCGCTTCGTCCCATGATTGGACAAAGTGCGTAGTGAATGCTTTTTCCGCCGCCTAATCCTAGGTTCAACAACCAATTCTCCGGCCGAATAATGCTCAAAATCGTGGCTTGGCCGTAATCCGAGTTTCAATCGAAATCCAAACTCGAACTTCAATTCTAACCCGAGTTCCAATAGAAACCCTGGTTTTGGTTCAAACCAAAGCTCTAATTTTTCCAATCAAACACAAAGGTTTAATCGAAATTGGCCTCCATTTCCAATTCCAATTATCGAAATCGGCCCACCACCACAAAATCAAAATTTTTCCAATTCTCAAGGCCCTCGAATTCCAATGACCTCAAGGTGAATGGAACTCATTCAAAGAGGAGCAAAACAAGAACATTCACTCTCGATGAGTACCAATAAGAACCTTGAAAGACAGATAGGCAAATGGGTGGCGATTAGCATCAAGACCCCCGGGCATCCGCCCGATTTTACCGAAAAATCCTAAGGCGGTCATGTTGCTCGGGCCGATTTGAGCGGCGACCAATGTCTTGACCTCGTACCAACAATGCATTATGGACAAGAGGAGGCCAAGATAAATGAATTTAAGCGGTACGGTACACACCGAGTGGTCCCCTCGGCTTCCAGGGAAACCACTAGCCCCTCCCGCCATTGATAAGGCGGGGAGGAAGTTGAGCACCCATCATCCCCTTGGTCGCAAGCAAGTAATCAGTGGTGATCCTCGATAGGTGAAAAGGTTGGAAATCCTCGGTGGCTTTGTCCCCAGAGGATCGAACAAGTGGGAAACCCTCAAGTGGCTGATCCTCGAGGACCGAAAAGGAAAAGGAAGTCGGTGGCTGATCCTCGACTACGAAAGCTTCAAAAGACGGTTCGGTGGAAGGATTTGGAAGACAAAGTCACAAGACATCCTCAAAGAGAGTCTTTTCCGAGAATGACTGAAGAAGCTTCCGTTTCCACCGAGGAAGAGCAACATTCCATTGGTTGAAGACAAAAGTACGAAAGGTACTAAACCTTCAAAAAATACTCGTAAATCTGCCATTATCCGAGGTCTTGGTCGAGATGCCTAAGTATACAAAGTTCATCAAGGATGTTGTATCTTCCAAGAAGAAGTTAGCAGGAATGGATCAAGCAATTGGTAAGGAGTGTTCTATGGTCAATTATCAAGACTTACCAACCAAGAGAAGCGACCAGGCAAATTTGTACTCACATTGCGATGGGAGGCCTAGTCTTCCCGAATTCCTTATGTGACTGGGTGCATCCATCGACTTGATGCCATTGTCCGTTTGCAATCGGCTTGGTTTGCGAAATCTTCTAGAACCCACTACCATGAACTGCAGCTTCGCTAATAGGTCCTCTAAGAAAGCTTCAGGATCCTAAGGGGACGTATTGGTTCAAATAGATAGGTTTACCTTTCCAGTTGACTGGTACGTCTTGGATATTGAGAAAAGTGAAAGTGTCCCTTTGATTCTCGGAAGACCTTTTCTATCTACAGCTAGAGCCCTCATCGATTGTGATGGTGGGCATGTCACCATTCGAGTTGGTGACCAGGAGGTGAGCTATAGTGTTTCGAAATCTATCAATGTACCTTCTGGATCTCCAACCGGCTGTTCCATTGAGGAGACGTCTGATGACTTCAATGACTTCATGGATAAGCAAGTCTTGGCTGTAGAGGCGGAATATGAGCGATTGATCGATAATCTGAATAATCATGGTATGGTCAATCTAGACCAGTTAGCAGCTGAATTTGAGGATGATCTAAGAGAAGAAGCCTTGGCAGTAGGACCACTGAGTAAGCTCAGCGATGTTGAGTTGAAGAGTGGTGATCTTAAATCAAGTCTAGAGGATCCTCCCGTAGATTTGGTACTGAAGCCGTTGCCTAAACATCTTAAGTATGTGTTTTTAAGAGAAGGTGACAAGCTTCCTTTGATCATCTCTGCCAAGCTATCTCGTATAGAAGAGCTTAAATTGTTAAACGTCTTGCGCAAAAATGAAAAAGCCTTTGGATGGCGGTGTGGGAGATATCCGAGGATATCTCCCGACATCTCATATGCACAAAATCAAGACTGAGGAGGGTGCAAAACAAGTTAGACAGCCTCAGAGAAGGCTCAACCCTCACATGCAAGAGGTAGTCAAGAAGGAAATTATCAAGCTTCTAGATATGGGTATCATTTACGCCATTGCAGACAGTGAGTGGGTATCCCCAACTCAAGTGGTTCCCAAAAAAGGTGGAATTACTATTGAAAAGAATGAGAAGGGCGAAGAGATAGCATTGAGGCTCGTTACGGGATACAGAGTATGTATCGATTATCGAAAGCTCAATGAGGTCACACTGAAAGATCATTTCCCCCTTCCATTCATTGACCAGATGCTTGAGCGTCTGGCGGGCACGCATTCTCTGTTTCTGGATGGATATTCGGGATACTTCCGAATACCCATCGATCCTGTTGACCAAGAGAAGACTACTTTCACTTGCCCTTATGGGACATTCGCCTCTGAGCGGATGCCATTTGGTCTCTGTAATGCCCCGGCCACCTTCCAAAGGTGTATGATGGAAATCTTTGACGGGCTAGTTGAAAAGTGCATGGAGATTTTTATGGATGATTTCTCGAGCCTTTGGTCAATCCTTCGATGATCGCTCGATAATCTTGATCAGTGTTGTCTAGATGTGTGGAAAAGGACTTAGTGCTTAATTGGGAAAAATGCCATTTCATGGTAGATGAAGGCATAGTCCTTGGCCACAAAGTGTCACCAAAGGTATAAGTAGATAGAGCCAAGGTAGAAGCCATTGAGAAGATGAGTTATCCTAAGAATGTACGCGAAGTCGAGGTTTCTGGGACATGTCGGTTTCTATAGGAGATTCATCCAAGATTTTTCCAAGGTAGCCAAGCCCTATCTACTCTGCTCAAGGAAGATGTTGAGTTCAATTTCGATGAGAACCGCAAGCAAGCGTTTGAGGAGCTCAAGAATCGGTTAATATCCGCCCCAATTCTTATATCGCCAGATCGAACTTGCCCTTGAACTTATGTGCGATGCATCCTACTATGTTAGTGCAGCAGCTTTAGACAAATAATCGAAGGAAAGTTCCACCTATCTATTATGCCGATCACACCGAATCCTTCTCAAGTTAACTACACAACCACCGAAAAGGAATTATTAGCCGTAGTCTTTGCTATGGATAAGTTTCGTAGTTACTCTTTGGGTGCTCAAGTGATTGTGTGGATGATCACGCCGCTTATGCGTTATCTCATGACCAAAAGGAAGCTAAACCGCTTCTTCGCATTGGATCATGACCCTCCAAGAGTTTGACGTTCAAATCAAAGATAAGAAGGGCAGTGAGAACGTAGTGGCGGATCATGTTTCTAGGATGATAAGTGAGGAAAAGGGTGATCCTGAAGATATAGATCTTTACTTTCCTCTAGAAAACATCATGTTGATCGATGGCCGCTCTCCTGATGTTCCATGGTATTCGGCTATTGTGAATTACCTTCATGCCCGTTACCTTGACCCCGAAATGTCGTATCAAGAGAAGAAGAAGTTCTTCTCTGATATGAAATATTTCGTTTGGGATGAACCTTATATGTTCAAGATCTGCAAAGATGGTTTGCTTAGAAGATGCGTTCCTGAATCTGAGCAACAAGAGATTATCGAGCAATGCCATAGTGGACCAACAGGTGGTCACTTTGGTCCTTGGAAGACGGTTGCTAAGATCTTCCAGTCCGGTTTCTATTGGCCTACAATCTTTAAGGATACAGAAGCCTTCTGTAAAGCTTGCGATAGATGTCAAAGAACCGGAACTCTGACAAGGCGTTTCGACATGCCTTTAAAACCCATCTTAGAGTGCGAAGTCTTTGATGTTTGGGGCATCGATTTTATGGGACCTTTCCGTCCATCGTGTGGCAACAAATACATCTTACTCTGCGTTGATTATGTTTCAAATGGGTGGAGGCGTTGGCCACTCCTCACAATGATCATAAAACGGTCATGAAATTTCTGAAGAAGAATATCTTTGTGAGGTTTGGATGTCCTCGAGCCCTGATCAGTGATGAAGGAACGCATTTCTGCAACCGACCTCTAGAGAAAGTCCTTGAAAAGTATGGTGTTCGCCATAAGACCGGCACACCATACCATCCGATGACTAGCGGTCAGGTTGAGCGGAGCAACCAAAGCATCAAGCAAATCTGGAAAAGACAAAGAAACAGTCATAGAAAGGACTGAGTTTGAAATTGGATGATGCACTATGGGCGATAGGATCGCTTATAAAACCCCTATGGGTACATCTCCATATCAAGATGGTTTACGGCAAGCCATGTCATCTGCCAGTTGAGTTAGAGCATAGGGCTTATTAGGCGACGAAGTTTCTTAACTTTGATTCCCATACTTGTGGAAAACATCGACTGCAGCAGCTGCATGAGTTAGACGAATTCCGGCTCCAGGCTTACGAAAGCGCCAGGATAAGCAAGGATAAGATGAAACTCCTCCATGACGCAAAAATTAAGAAAAGAGAATTTCAAGTAGGGGAACAAGTTCTTCTTTATAATTCCAGATTACATTTGTTTTCTGGAAAGCTAAGGACACGATGGTCCGGGCCCTTTACGATTCTCAAAATCATTCCCGAGGCGTTCTAGAACTACTCGGTTATAAAGATCACCGCTTGAGTTAATGGTCGAGGTGCAAACACTACATTGGAGAACCTACAGCAAGCCTTTGATTGTTAAATTTCTCGATATCCTTGGATGCGGTGTAAATGAAGTCGAAGACTCGGCGAGATTTCACCCAACTGCTTTCGAGGATAACGGTAGTGGTCTATCACAAGAAGTTCTAGCCGCGCTTGGGATATGGAGGACTATGCAAGGAGCAACAACTCAAACGTCGTGAGAGAAATCTACAAAAGCGAAAGTCGACCATGGGAAAGGTTCAACGTATCCGGAAAATCACAAAGCTTTAATCCCATGCGTTCGTTGTCGCTTTCTGCACCACAATCCTGATCGTAACTTTAACGAGGTAATGGCGGGCGTAAAAAGTCAAATGGCCTCGACCAGTGAATTCAATCAAGCGTCGAGCTAACGACATAAACCAAAAGCGCCACTAGGGGGCATCCTAGATATCCAATCTTGTTTAAGTTTTTCTTAGTTCTCTGTGCTTTAGTATGTTATTTTGGTTAGTTTTACTAAGCTTCTATGTTTCTATCTGTCAGTAGTTGCTTTCTCGATATGGATCTCTACGGAGTTCGCCTCCGAGGAGTTCCCACTCATTAGTCGAATTCACGATCACAATAGATGATGGACCAGGAGGCACGATAGTTCTTCATGTAGATTTTGACATTAGCACTCGTGTTAAGACCATCACATACGTTATCATTGTTCCACCGTGTTCGGGAGGCGATGATTTCACGACGGCGAGGAGTTGCGAGAGAGGCCATAGGACGTCCTTACACGATCATTAATGATCCTATGTTGACGGATTTGGCACTAGTGTCTGCGGGCTGTGAGCATTTTAGGGTGTTGAGGTACTGGCGAGGATTGGTGTTTGCGGGATGAGTACGACTTCCTCCGGCTATCGACATGCTTCGACGCCTCATTCGCTTAGTGGATTGGGACGAGATCTACGCAGATTAGTGTTTCCTTAGTTAGTTTAGTTTTCGCCGAGCCCGACGTAAAATGGAAGCGCTTGGTGGGAGGCAACCCACTGCTTTTATTTTTGTCTGCTTTTATTTTCAAATTCTCTCATGATTTTCCATATTGTACTTTTGAATTTTAAATTATCAATAATAAAGGTTTCGAGTTTAGTTGTTTTATATGATAAGTTTTAAAAAGGGACAATTTTGTGTTTTTCTTGACTGGACGCCCGTCTAGTGATACTGGACGCCAGTCCGGCTCTCAATTTTCCTGGACGCCCGTCCACGTTATGGGACGCCCGTCTGGAAACAAGCTTTTCCATCCTCAGTATTCAACTTCTGCCAGGACGTTCGTCTAAAACTATGGACGCCCGTCCGGATGATTCCTCCAATCACGTATTCAAATCAAGTCTTAGGGCGAAGTGCTCGTACTCTGGGCGCCCGTCCGATTCATCACATTTCTAGACAGACGCCCGTCCGCCGAGTTGGACGAAAGGCCCACCACTGTCTATATATACCCCCTCATGCCATGAAACCTCATTCCTTCGAATTTCAAACCGCCTAACCCGACTTTTGCCCTTCTCACAACCTAAATCCATTGACTCAACACCAAATTGGGCGATTTCAAGTGCTATAGGACGCCCCTGACACCCTCTCATCAATTTTCAGAGCCGAATCCCCCAACATTCCATATTTTTAGAGAATCGGCCACCTATAGAGTCCGACTTTGTTCAAGAAAATTCGGATTTTTGGGGTCAATTTGGGTTGTTTTGGACGTCTACAGAGCATTATCTTCATCTACTCATCATCTTTGGTAAGTTTGTAGCAACTTTTCTTGATTTCTTTCACGTTTTTGTGAGTTCGATCTTCGGGTCGGCTCTTTTTCTTGAAATTTATCTCATTTTGTTACTTTTTCTTCCTGTTTTGGTGTTGTGATGATGTGGTGATGATGGTTGTGGTGGATGGGTTGACATTGTTGATTTGAAATCCCGATTTGGATGTTAAACGGGTACCCTTTGTTGTGCCGTGAATTGTTTTAGTGTTTGTGGTTTTTCAAGTTTAAGTCATGGTGCGGATGAAGGGAGTTCAGAAGCGGTTTGGTAAGGGTGTGGCTAGGGAGAGTGGTAAAAAGCGTAAAGAGTTAGACCCTCCCATAATTGATCCAAATAGGGCGTAGTGATCCGAGCAGCAACCTCTAGGGCATCACAAAGAAGCTAGAGCTGATTTGAGAGACGAGTCCACCTCGGAGTCTCAAATCGATTTGGATGTGCCCTTGGCACGGTTTACTAAGACGCCGAGGTGGTGAGCCGTCTAGAGATGAAACCTAGCGAGGAGGTTGCTAGGGAGGATGCCGATGAACCTAGGGCCGAGGACCCCGAAGAAAGTGAGACCACCAGTGTGCCTATCCCTATGCCTCGCCGGTTTGTCAACTCTAAAGCACATAAGGCCTATACCAAACACTATTTCGCTCGGAATATGTTGGTTGAGCGGCGGTGATAGAGACAAAGGTGGATCCTGCTTTTGTGAAGTTGTTGAAAGATAGGGAATGGGATGCATTGATGAAGATCCCGACTACCCCAGCTTAATGATTCGTTGGTTAGGGAGTTTTACGCTAATTTTTCGAAACCGACTTGAACACGGGGTTGTGTTGGTTCGAGGTGTTAAGGTTCCCATTTCACCACAAGTTTTTAATGCAAAATATGGGTTGGCAAAGCGCTTGAAGGGTTGGATTATAAGGAGGAAATTAAGAGAAGGCGGGATTTGGGACAGATCCTCGGAGGAATTGAGATTGCGAGTTTGCCCCGATGTTGCTTGGGCGCTTTCGGGCCGGGTGGGGACCGTAAGGAGATTGTTACTACGGCGTGGTCCGAGGATTGGAGAGTCTATTGCCGCTTTCATCCGAGTCGCTTATTGCCGAAGAATAATCGACACACTTTCACATAGGCGACCTTGGAATGTTGTATGCTTTGGTTTTCAAGTTAAATGTCGATGTTGGCCAAGCGATTTATGATGAGTTGGTGTTCAGTCAGAAGAATTACAAGCGGAGTTTGATTGTCCCACATTTGATTCATCAGATATGCATCGAGGCCGGAGTGCCGGAGTATAAGCAGGATCACAGGCCTAAGAACCCGAGAGGTATTCAAAGAGAGAAAGTTCCGCCTACGGGTGAGACTGAGGCAGCCCGTGAGCCTGGTTCTTCTTCGGCACCACCTCCGGTTCCCTCCTTGTCTAGTTTATCTCCTGCGGAGAGGGCACGCGTACAAAGATGGCCAGCGATCCACGAGATTGGATGACGGATATCCGTGAGACGCAAAGAACATGATGTGCGTGTTGAAGTGCATTGTGGAGGAAAGAAACCGAGGACATGCAGATTTTCAAGGAGAGTGATACGGAGTTCGTCTTTTCCGATGCGATCGAGCAAGTTATTGCCGATGTGATCGAGGCGGAGAAAGATCCCGACGATGAGGTTGCGGAGGACGCACCTCCTGGGGCCGCTCATCGCCCGTTTCGCAGCCGGCACCTTCACAGACGACGCTACATACCGATGTACCCTGCTTCCGATCCTCCTCCTGCTCATGCTCCTGCCGTGACTCTGCTGGCCGATCCTTCTACGATCGAGACGACTCCGGGGACATCTTGATTATTTCTTGTTATTCTTTCTGGTATTGCACTTTTTGTTATACTTTTATTCGATCTGGTTGTATTTTGCCTATTGCTACCTTTCGGCACTGTTCATGATTCTTGTACTTTCTAGTTTTTACGCTACTGTTGTTTATCATAGGCGTATATTTTGGATGATCATGTAAGCCGTAAGGCACCCTGCACCCTTTTTCTTTGACTTGACTGGCCGTATTTATCGACGACCTTTTCTTTTTATTCCGTTTTGATTTATCATCTCTACTGCCGTATTATACCCCGTTTTTCCCCGAGTTTTCTATTTCTTGAGTGTTGCAGCGGTAGTTTTTGTCGAGCTCCGATTGAGTTAGTTTTGGGACGTTTTTCCGTGCTTTTTGCGAGCGTTGGACTTTTCATGCTCCAGCCTGACCGACGGCTCGGTTTTCTACGCCAGTTCAGTTTTTTTTTTATTTCATCTTCTGCACAACATGAGGACATGTTGCATTTTTAAGTGTGGGGGAGGGGATAGTTCAATTTGTTCAATTTGTACCTATGCATATAAGTTTGTTTAATACGTTAGAATGTTTTTATTATGCAAAATGAGCGAAATTTCAAAATTTTCCGACACCTTTGTTTTTGTTTTGTCCCGAGTAGGCAGTTCGATTTGAGGTTCATTGTTTTTATAGTCATCTATGCGATATTTCATGTACTTGATAAGTTAGTTGTTTCACCTTCACTACTACTTTTCACGAGCCATAGTGATTTATGAGCTATTTTATAAAGCTATACCCCGTTTGGATTAGTGATTTTTGATTATCTTGTAAGTCATGTGCTTAGTGCTACGTATATATCTCGCGAATTATGATAGTTTGTATTTAGATCCGAAGTATGAGATACTGTGAATATCTAGAGGTTTGAATGTGATAAGTAACACGTAACTAATGTCAAATAAGAAGTTGAAGAAGTTAAATGAATCTATGTGTGTGTCGAAAGCTAGTCGATGATTTGAGTGAGGTAGGGTATACCACGTATGTCCTATACCACTATGATGACTAGAAGCTCACGACAGTTAGGGAAAGCTGCCTTATGATTGGAGTAAGGTAGGGGATTATCTCGAAATGTCCTACTCTGCTATGAGGGTAAAAGCTCACCCTAATGTGTGTTTAAAGTGAATGAATTCAATCAACTTAAGTTATGAAATGAAGAAGGCTTAGTTTTCGTTAATCTTATCCCCAAAGATAAACCGATAGATATGTTTGTAGGGATTATCCTCTGAGTATTTCAGAAAGGCCCTAGATTCATTCGATCATCCTTTTCGGGATATGTCACGTTTGTAGGGTACATCTTATGAGTATCATTTATTACTAATCTACGAGGGGGTATTAGCTAGTTTTGCTTTGAGTTATTCAAGTGTGGTTTAGTGGAAGTTCCCTATGGCTATGCACTTACACGATGGTGACACCTAAGTTATTGAATATATGTTGTGTTTGTTTAGATGCCTGTTTTCCTTTCTCGAGCCTAATTTTTCGTTTCGTTTTGCTCGGGACGAGCAAAAGCTAAGTGTGGGGGAGTTGTTAAGGGTGAAAATCTATGTTTTATTATGATATATTTTATGGGATTTTCCCCCTTAATTGGATTAATTGCATAATAAATGGCCCTTATATGGAAATATTGAGCATACTAGGTTTTTAAGGACTTAATTGCAATATTGAATAAATTATGTGTTCTCATCGTGAATTATAATTAATTGGACCTTATTACAGTTTGCGATGTTTTCCCATGTGTTATAGGTATGCTTATCGTGCTCAAATGATGATCAAAAGGGTTAAAATTCGAGCTATAAAGATTTAAGAAGAGATAATGATCGAATGGAGTGGGCAGAAAAGAGATAGAGATGATTTAATCAAGTTTTATTCCAATGCTAAATCAAGCGCCCAAGTCCCGTCCCAGAGTGGATGGATGCGTCGATAATCCAAACGGGCGTCTAGAGGAAGAATTCAATACTGAGGCATCATGAACTTACTGAACGAACGTTCAGAAGAAGCAAACGAGCGTCCAAGGTGCAAAAAGAAGATCAGAGAGTTTGGACGCTATCCAAACGAACGTCTGCGTTGGAGTTCAGAACACCTGGACGAGCGTCTACTTAACCAAACGAGCGTCCGGATCGCCGACTTAGTGAAACCGCCTCAAATCTCTATAAATACTTGCCTATTTTCACACATTGAGACACCAATTCTACAATTCTCGAACCCTAAACCCTAGGGGCGGCTATAGGTCTGCGTTTTACTCGCTTTTTTCCCGCTTGATGTTCTTAAATTCTTAGATAAAATTAGTTTAGTTTATGCAAATTACTTCAACAATTCAAGTCTGCTTCAAGGATGCTAAGAGGCTAGGCTTCAATCAAACGAGCATTGTGAAGCCATCCAACTTACATTACTTTTGATTCTTCGGTTATTTTGTAAGTTTTTAATCAAGTTGTTTCCTTTATCATGTCTTATGTTGATTAATTGCATTTATATCGAAAGATGTGCATGTATGATGTGTTATATTTGATGAAAGTCTTTATAAACATTAGATTACCATGATTTAGGAATAGATCTTAAATCTATGTCAAACGAAAGTTGATAGGTTGGAAATCTAGGTTAGAACGCTAAAGTTTACATCTTTGTTTATGTTATGAAGCGTTAATTTCCGTAAATCGAAAGATAGAAATTAATAGGCGAATCATCTACGAAAGTAGGATTCATACCTTTGATAAGATGAACCACAACTTGGTAAAACGCAATATAATCGGGATGAGAGGTTAGTGTTTGTTGGATAGGTGGATCAATACTCGCTTGCCCATATTAAACTTGATTTAACCTCGAGACTTGAACTGCTTAGTTAGTTTATTTTCTATTGCACTTCTAGAGTGATTTGTTCGCAACCAAACCTTCCTAGCTTTGGATTCGTCCTCTGTCTAGTTTATATTCAGCATATATGTTCAGTTTAGTTTTGTTTAATCGCTGTTTAGTTTAGTCTTCCGTGACATAGTTTAGTTAGGCAAAAACTAGGATTTGCATTCGTCTAGTTCCCCGTAAGATCGACCCGGCATTAACCACTAGTACTACGATCCTTATACTTGGGGTTAACCGGATTATAAATTTATTACTTGTTTGTTTCGCATAGATAAAAATCCGTAGACACACCTCAACAGAATGGTGTAGCTGAAAGAAGAAATAGAACACTCAAAGAAGCAGGAAGGACTATGATCTGTGAAGCAAAACTGCCTGAAAGATATTGGGTAGAAGCAGTTAACACAGCTTGCTATACACAGAACAGAGCTCTCATGAATAAAAGATATGAGAAGACTCCTTATGAAATTTGGAATGGAAGAAAGCCAAATGTTTCTTACTTTCATGCTTTTGGAAGCAAATGTTTCATACACAATAATGGAAAATATCAACTTCATGTTTTTCAGCCCAAAGCTGATGAAGGAATTTTTCTAGGATATTCAAGTGTCAGCAAAGCTTTTAGAGTACTAAATGAAAGGACACTCAAGCATGAGGAATCAATACATGTGGTTTTTGATGAACCAAATTTCCCTGGTGAAACAACTGAAGATAGACCAGAACAAGTTTCTCAGTCTCAGATACCAATCTGGCCAGAATCGGTTTTTGTTGACATTGGAAGACTACGGATTTCAGAATCTTCAGATCAAGATTAGTCTCAGTTTCCAACTACTCAACAACCCACACCGAACAACATGATTCTAACTCAGCTTGAAGAAAATCAAGAACCGCTCATGAAGAACCAGCTTGAACAAAATCCTTTGATGCAAGCACCGCTTTTTCAATGGATGAGGATCACCTCGAAGAACAAGTTATTGGTGACACTCAAGCCGGTGTTCGAACAAGACATCAACTAGATGCAATGATTGCATGTTTTCTATCTCAATCTGAACCTAAGGAGATAGAAGAAGCTTTGAAAGATCCAAATTGGATACTAGCTATGCAAGAAGAATTGAATGAATTCGAAAGAAATCAAGTATGGGAATTGGTAGAGAGACCAGTTCATGTGAATATCATTGGAACCAAATGGGTTTTCAGAAGCAAACTTTATGAAGATGGGAATATCATCAGAAATAAAGCTAGACTTGTAGCTAAAGGGTATTCTCAAGCAGAAGGCATAGACTTTGATGAAACTTATGCACCAGTTGCAAGATTGGAAGCAATCAGACTATTTCTTGCCATGGCAGCTCATAAAAAGTTCAAAGTATACCAGATGGATCTTAAAAGCGCATTTTTGAATGGGATACTTGAAGAAGAAGTTTATGTTCAACAACCACCTAGATTCGAGATCAAAGATCAAGCTGACAAAGTTTTCAGACTAAGGAAAGCTCTTTATGGACTTAAACAAGCACCAAGAGCTTGGTATGAAACTCTATCCCAGTTTCTACTGGATAATGGATTTATCAAAGGAACTATCGACAAAACTTTATTCAAAATGAAAAATGAAGAAAGCACTCTCCTTGTTCAGATCTATGTTGATGACATTAATTTTGGATCGAAAAAATGAATCAGCATGTGAGAAATTTGCAAGTTTAATGAAGAGCAAATTTGGATGAGTATGATGGGAGAATTGAATTATTTTCTTGGATTACAAGTTAAACAATTAGATGATGGAATTTTCATTCACCAAACCAAATATACAAGAGAACTTATCAAAAGTTTGGTATGGAAAAATCACCGGAATTTCTACACCAATTGGGACCAACATCAGGCTAGATGAAGACAAAGAAGGCAAAGATGTTGATCAAACACTTAACAGAAGAATGATTGGAAGCTTAATCTATCTTACAGCAAGTAGGCCAGACATATCTTTTACTGTTGGTGTATGTGCAAAATTTCAGTCGAACCCAAAGGAAAGTCATCTCACAGTTGTAAAAAGAACCTTGAAGTATTTGAAAGATACAGATGGAGTTGGAATTTGGTATTCAAGAGAAGGAGAATTCAAGCTGATATGCTATTCAGACTCAGATTATGCAGGATGCAAAGTGGACAGAAAGAGCACCTCAGGAACATGTCAGTTGCTAGGAAATAGACTTGTGTCATGGTACAGCAAAAAGCAAAATTCTATTTCAACTTCAACAGCTGAAGCCGAGTATATAGCAGCTGGAAGTTGTTGTGCTCAAGTTTTATGGATTACATAGCAATTAAGAGATTATGGGATAGAGGAAGGAACAATTCCCATAATGTGTGATAACACAAGTGCAATTGCAATAACTGACAATACAGTTTTGCACTCAAGGACAAAACATATTGATGTGCGACATCACTTTATAAGAGATCATGCAGAGAAAAAGGATATTACAGTTCTTTATGTACCTACTAAAGATCAGTTGGCTGATATCTTTACAAAACCTTTGGATAAAGAAAGATTTGACAAACTAAGAACTGAGTTGGGAATAATCAAAGTCAGTTAAGTCAGTTTAAGCCAGAGATTCGTCAAGGGGATTGATCTTTGTAATGCTAGGTGCGCTCACTTAACAGATTAATCATTGACATCAACAATCTCAAACTGATCAACTGAAACTGAAAGATTTAACAGAACTGAAAGTTTACTCTAGAACTGACCTCAGCATCAGTCTTAATAAGAGTCAACTTAAGTCAAAGGTTGATAAGATAAAACCGACAGCAGTTATATCGCATTTAGTTTCCACAGTTTTTGTTAGAATATGTTGCGTGTACACCTCATTACTGTCAGAACAGTACATGCATTGGTGACACAAACTATCATGGAATTTGAAAAGTTGTACTAATCAACCGCCAGTACATCATCCCTATATATCCAACCTCCGTTCACATTTCCGTAAAAACAAAAACCAGATTTTTCATAATCCTTTTTCATCTCAAAATTCAATTTTTGTTTTCACACTAAACCCAGAAATGGCCATCTCAAAGAAATCACAAGAAGAAATATTGGTCACAGATTTAGATGTGTATACATTCGAAGTTTATGAAACTATGTGCAACAACACTCTGTTAGCAAGTTACATCTGCGAGAAGATCCAGAAACAACCAAGATTAAGAAGCATTCTTGAGGTCACTTTCAACGAAAAACGTGATGTGGAAGGGATTTTACAGTTCTGGGAGAACATGCGTTTGATAAGAGACTCCCTCGTCACTACAGTTCGTGGAGATCGAATTATTATCAATGAACGAGTCATGAAATCACTATTTGGTTTCACTAATTCATCTGTGACATCAATAGACTTGACTTGTCTACCATTGAAAAGAGACGCCTTTCTTAGGCAGATTTCCTTATCTAAGGAACCAGTAGAAGTTGGCATTCATATTAATAAACTCAAGCCAGAATTTGGACTCCTTAGTAGATGGCTCAGCAGACATGTTTTGGAAAATCCAAAGGAATCAACACATTATCCGATGACAATGTTTATCTGATGAACATAATTTTGGACGAACTAGAATTCAATTGGGCCGGTTATGTTGTCAATCAGATAAAGAAGCAACATTTAGCTGAATTGGAAAGTGTGCAGAAAGCTCAAGCTGAAGGACAAGTAATTGTTGGCAGATTCCGACTGAAGAAAACACTCAGTGGAATCATTCAATTTTATTTAGAGAAACTCAAAGCAGTGAAGAAAGCATGACAAACTGCAGCCACAACTACTGATACAGAGGAAATTGCAGCAGTTGCAAGAACAACTTCCCAACCTGAAGCCAGACAGAAAACTGTGTCTCAGCAGGAAGCTGAACACAAAGAAGTCAAGCGGAAAGCTGACTCAGCAAAAGAAAAATCGGTTGTCAAATGTTTGTACCCAGGTACTTTGAGTCAGCAAGCACCAACTAAGGGGGAACTACAACAATTGATAGTTGAAATCACACGGGAAGATATTCCTGCTGCTGATACTTCTCAATTACAACACTCTCAACACCAATCAGATCAGCACCAAGGCCCAGTTTTTGAAGCTGATAGAATCATCAAGCTAATGAAGATGAAGTTCAAACCAGATGATTCTCGTGATGCTATCTTACAATCTGAAGAAAAGTTACTCTTGGAGGAATTGGAAATTAGAGACCTATATGCTCTGTTTCCTATGTCAGAGTTTCTTGCAAATTGCTTCAATAGATTCATTGAACTAGCCCAAAGAAGAGAATTAGCCACATCATCTTTTCCCAAGGATTCTTTGAAGAAGAAGGATGATGATGAAGATGATAATTCAAGGAAAGGAGCGATATGACTACGCTTTTGCAGAGTGATACTCAACCTCAACTACAAGTTACGCAAACTATAACTCAAAGAAGAAGATTTGCCGCTTGGAAATCAAACAATCGACAATCAAAGAACCACCGATGGACTTGATAATCAACAACTTATGGTAATTAAAGATATCATTAGTCTAAAGTTCAAACGAAGCCACATATGATCCTTCGGACATCTTGACAAATGAGGAATTGGGCAAAGTTCATGAGAACTTGAAGATTCGCCACCAAAAAGGATGCATACAATGGCCTTCAGTCAAACATCTCTGGATATCTAGATTATAGAATGAAAATATATATCTCAGTTCATGCAAGACTAAAGATGATCCATAAGTCAAGTTCAAGCTCTGCCTCAGAAATTTTGTTACTCAAGCAGAAACTTGAAGAATCAACCGCAGTAGATAGGGAAACACATGCTCAGGCTCACTGGCATATGAATCAGAACAACTACGGGCTAGAGAATCAGCTCAAAGAAGTACTTGCTTCTCAGCAACGTATCTCATCCGATCAAAAGGCAACTCATGCTTTGGTAGATCAATTGTATGATGCCAAAAAAGGGGAAGCTGAAGAAGAAAAGCTGAGGTTACTCAAAGAAAAGAAGCAACTTGAAGACAAATTGGAAAAATATAAATCAGATCCAAAGTTCTTAAAGAAAGAATTAACTGATGAGCAGGTCATTGTGAAATATAGTCAACCTAAAGAGCGGAGAGCTACTCTAACAAAGGATCTGTGGTTAAAGTTTGTCAAAGATCATAAACCTATCAAAGCCAAGTACAAGGACAAGACTATTGAAGAATCCTTGAACTACTTCTTATCTAACTTATATCACGATCAGAAGATGGCGTAATATAAGAAGATCAAGAGGATTGAAGACAAACTGAAGATAAGAGACAAAATGAAACAAATGAAAGCTGATGTAGCAGAATTTGAAAAGTACTACTTGGATGAATCAGCTTTACCAAAGTTAATTTTATGGAGAAAATGGAAAGAAAGAAGTCAAGTGGACTATAACAAGACTTTCACTAAGGAATACTCTAAGCTAGAGTACGATTATCGTCTTCATGACAAAGAAAATAAGTATATTACAGTTACACAAAAAGCACAGAAAGGAGCTTAGTCTCTAGTTAAAATTTATTTGAACAAAGTGTAACTATTCCAGTTTTTGCATATTCTAATGAAATCCACTTTTCCAGTTTTACCTTGTCTTACATTGTTTTGATCTTTAAGCTTTTTCTTTTAGGGAGAGTTTTGGCATCATCAAAAAGGGGGAAATTGTTGGAAACAAAATTTATGCTTTGATGATATTTCATCATATTTACTCAAAGTATTATCTTAACCTCATTGATGAAGTGCTGAAGCTAGCTGCTATAGTGAAAAGCTAAAATATGTCTAGAACTGAATGTATAGGTTTTACTAGAGTATGATATTTGTATAGGTTACATCAGACAAGCACTGTAATAGTTAGACTGTCGTGAAACTGAAAACTGGAAGTCATTCATAAAACTGGAAATCGTCAAGATAAACAAACTGACTCAGACTACACTATTATGAAACTGAAGAAGGTAAGTTCGCTGAGGGACACAAACTCGGTTGGCTTATCTAGAAGACAGAATAACTGAGGGTTCAAACTCAGTTGATGAAGAGCTGAGGGTCACAGACTCGGTTATTGAAGATTGAAGAACTGAGGGTTCAAACTCAGTTATGAAGATCACAAGTCGAGACTACAAAGTTAGACTTCAGGCAAGTTTGTGGTGACCTGAACTGATTTTATGGATCTTGTATGAAGACCTAAGAATCATAAGGACAATGAATTCTTAGAAGATATTTGCTTATGGTGTACTCTGATTAAGTCAATTATAATCAGATGAAAACTAGAGTACTGATATTTTGAAGAAGAGTAAAATCTCAATTAATGCTCCATGTCAGTAAAGAAACTGACAACTGATAAACACTCTATAAAACTGATCAGGAAACTCAGTTTTATAAGTCAGACATCCAACAATCTGATAGTACAGTCGAACATTATAAAGAAAGCAATGTTATTGGATGAAGTACTGACATATCAGAACGGTCACAAAATATTGCCGTTACAAGATAGACGTTGATACAATTCGAATTCAAGCAAGATGAACGTTGGACCTCACACTATAAATAGAGGACTTTGCACCAAGGAAAAATATATAGAATCATTTAAGACCAACAAGCATTCTGTGCACTAGTCTTATTTATTCGAATTGCTATCATCTCTGCGCTATAACAAGATCATATCAAGAATTTCTTCAAGTGTTCAAGCTACACAGAATTTATCCAGATTCAGACACTTTGAAGAACCACAAACAAGAATCAATTCATTGATTCTCAACCCAACTTTGATTCTTAATCAAAGGTTCAGACTGTGAAGCAAACCGGGAAGGTTTTGCCAAGGACAGTTGTCACAACAGTCGGGTAGACTGTGTTTGTGGTGGTAGCTGGTGAAGAGGCATACATTTTGCTTAAGTCAGTTTGACTTAAACACATCTTAGTCAGCTTAACTCCACACAAGTTTCAACTGAACCTTAATTTGTTTAAAATCCAGTTTTTAGGGACAAGTTTATTCACCACCCCCTCTAAACTTGTGCTAGCCTTTCCAAAGGACCAACAGCTGAAACTGATCAGGATACTCAGTTTTATAGTCAATCATCCAACAAGCTGATAGTACAATCGAACATTGTAAATGAAGCAATTTTATTGGATGAAATACTGATAAGTCAAAACGGTCACAAAATATAGCTGTCACGGATTTATCTAGCACAGCAAACAAGTAATAAATATTTATAAATCCGGTTTCCCTCAAGTATAAGGATCGTAGTAAAGAGGTTGATACCGGGTCGATCTTACGGGGAACTAAACGATTGTGATTCTAGCTTTTGTCTAACCTAAACTATGTCACGAAACTAATCTAAACAGTGAATAAAAATTGAACAAAACAGAAAATAAAACTAGACAGAGGATATAATCCAAAGCTAGGAAGGATACGGGCTGCGAACCAATTCAATACTAAACTAAACTAAGATGCAAAAAAAAGTAAACTAACTAAACAAATTCAAGTTTTAAGGATTAATTCAAGTGTGTAATGAACAAACGAGGATTGATCCACCTATCCAACAAGCATTGATTTCCTATCTCGATTATGTTGTGGTTTTTATCTAGGTTGTGATTCACCTTATCTAAACATGAACCCTAATTCCTTAGAAAGTTCATCTATTAATCTATTATCTTCCAATGCAAGATTAACGCGTTTCCTAACCAAAGGTGTAAACTTTATGTTTGTAATCTAGCAATTAAACCTATTAACTTCCGTTATTATAGATTCGAATTACTACTCTTATTCATGATGATCTAGGGTTTATTAAGATTTCCATCAACAATAAACAATCACACATGCAGATCTTCCGATATAAAAGCAATTAAACGTGATAAACATGAATAAGAAACAACCTTTAAATAAAAACTCACAGCTTTAACCAAGAAAACGAAATCAACAATCGTTGGATGGCTTCACAATACTCGCTTGATGAAGCTTTTAGCCTCTGGACATCCTCAAGAACTCAAATTTGTATAAACAATGCATAAAAGTAACTAGTTTTAATCTAAACTAAAGTGCATAAAAATCGGAACAAAAGGAAGAAAAACGCAGCCTAAAGCCGCCCCTAGGTTTAGGGTTTTGAATATATGATGTATGGTCCTTTGTGTGGAGAAACAAACGACTATATATAGATTTTAAAGTCGGTTTCAAGAAGTCGGCTACCGGACGCCCGCCTAGATCCTTGAACGCCCGTCCCATTCTTCATATGAACTTCAAATCGGGCCGAGTCATGATCGAGGCGCTCATCCACCCAGCGCCCACCTCGGCGTCCAAACTCCTGAATCAACTTTCCATCCTGGACGCTGCTTCGGTTTAAAGAACGCCCGTCCAATGGACGGGACTGACGCCATCCAATATGATCAATTTCGATTTCTCGATCTCTATCTCTTTTCATCTTGTCAATTCCTTCATTATCCCTTTTAATCATCATATATTTCGACTCTTATCTCTTTTGATCATCATTTGAGCCTTGAAAACGATATCACATCATATAAAAACACCACAAAATGTAATATCGCTCAAATAATCGTAAAAACATAATTAAAGCACATAAATCAACCTATTTTGCAATTAACTCTTTTGAAATATCATTTACTCAATATATTCATTAAACACATGCTTCTTATGCAATTTAGTACAAATACGGGGAAAAATATCATAGAATATAGCATTATAAATCGTATAAAATCACCCTTAACAACTCCCCCACACTTAAGCTTTTGCTCGTCCCGAGCAAAACAAAACAAAAATTAGGCTCGAGAAAAGAACAGACATCTAAACATACATAACACATATCCAATAAATCAGAAGTTCACCATTGTGTGTGTGCATAGCCATAGAAAACTTCCACTAAATCCAAACTCGAGAAACTCAAAGCAAAACTAGCTAATACCCCCTCGTAGACTAGTAATAAATGACACTCATAAGATGCACCCTACAAACGTGATATATCCCGAAAAAGATGATCGAATATATCCAGGCCCTTTTTGAAATACTCAGAGGATAATCCCTACAACATATCTGTCAGTTTCTACTGGGGATAAGGTAGACGATAACTTAGTCCTATATCCATTCATACTAATCTTTTAGTTGATTTAACTTTTTCACTTTTAAACACACATCAGAATGAGCTATTGCCCTCATAGCAGAATAGGACATTTCGCGCTAATCCCCTACCTACTCCAATCATAAGGCAGCTTCTTCTGACTTTCGTGAGCTTTTAGTCATCATAGTGGAATAGGACATACGTGGTATACCCTATCGCACTCAAATCATCGACTAGCTTCCGACACACCCAATTTACTTCATATTTTTTCAACTTTTTCATTTGACAATAAGTTACGTGTTACTTATCACATTCAAACCTTCAGATATTCACAGTATATCATACTTCGGATCTAAATACAAACTATCATAAATCTCAAGATATATACGTAGCACTAAGTACATGACTTATAAGACAATCAAAAATCACTCGTCGAAAAGGGGTATAACTTTATAAATAGCTCATCATTTACTATGGCTCGTGAAAAATCGATCTCAGGTGAACAACTAACTTATCAAACATATGAAATACAGCTTAAATGACTATAAAAATAGCGAACATTGAATCGAATTGCCTACTAGGGACAAAACAAAAACAAAAAGTGTCGAAAAATTTCGAAAATTTTAGCTCATTTGCATAGAAACATTACGAATTAAGCAAATGTGTAGATACATATCGAAACATTCCCCTCCCCCACACTTAAAAATCAACATGTCCTCATGTTGTGCAGATCGAAAGAAAAAGGAAAAGACTTAGCCGATTTAAACCGAAACGCGAATCGTCCGGTCGGCCGAGCCTATATAATGACACTTTAACGCCGTAACTGCACAATGTAGCTCGACTAAACCGCTAAAAATATACCCGCACGTTTTGACAAACATGGAACCATCTCGGGAAAATGGGGAGTTATACCAAAATGAAAAGATACAGCAAAATCAACAAGAGATAAAGCATCCAATACAACCAAAAAGTAGAAACCAAGTCGAAATGAAAGTACGGGTGCCTTATGGCTTACATGATCCATCGGGAAAAGTAACAGTAGCAATATCAAAATTACAACGGATCATATAAGAAAAAGTATCAATAACATACATCCATCGAATCAAAGAAAAAGAAAAACTAGAATCAGAAAAATAAAATCAAAGCCGGGTCAAGGCGTCGCGTAATCATCGGCCGGAGGATCGAGGGGAAGGTCCGTAAGGTGGTGATGTAGCCCTAGCCGCCGAGTCGTCGCTGCTCATCATCGGAAGATGACTCGGACTCGTGAAGAACATCGGCAATGGCCTGCTCAATCTCGGAAGAATAATGGAAATCAATGAGGCTTGGATTGAAAACCCTGTCATCCTCGGTTGCCGGCCTTCACTTATACACTTCAGATCGTCAAAATGTTGTTCGAGACGCCCCGATGTCTTCCAAACATCCCGCACACCGCTGCTCATACTTAGCCGCATCCGGACCGGCGAGCGATAAAGCAGAACCGTAGACGCTGAGGCGGTGCCGAAGATGAACCGGCTCTGTGGGTGTCTCCGCCTCGCATCGACCGGGGCTTACCCTTTTCCCGCCAGACGGCCTCGGATTCTTCGGTTTGTGATCGGCTCCATACTCGAGCACACCGGCATCGATCTGTAGACTCGTGGATTAAGTGAGGATAATCAAGCATCGGGTATAGATCTTCCGATTAATAGCCACCTCATCATATAACGCCCGCCCCACATTCACGCTCAAGCCAAATGTCAATGCATATAACATGCCTAGGTCACCAATGTGAAAGTGCGCCAGTTGTTCTTAGCAACAACCGACTCGAATAAATCGACATCGACCTTCCAGCCTCCTCCGTCCAGTCGTGGTAACCAACTCCTTCCGGTCGCCTCCGGTCTTAATGTCCATGCCACATCCGGGCAAACTCGCAACCTCAACTCCTCCAAGGGATCCCGCCCCAAACTCGTCTATGTAAAATCTCCTCCTTATAATCTCTACCTCAAAAGCCGCCAACCCATACATTGCATTGATCACCTCCGGCGTAAACGGAACTTGGACTCCTCGAACCACAACTACCTTCGTTTCCAAGTCGGTTTCTGAACAGTTTGCATAAAACTCCCGAACCAAGGAACTATTGACCGGCGTAGTTGGAATTGTCATCAAAGCTTCCCATTTCCGATCCCTAAGCAACTTAATGAAACCCGGATCGACCTTTGCCTCTAAAGTGGCCTTTTCTATCAACATCGTCCTCGAGAAATAGTGCTGTTTATACACATCGTGAGCTTTAGGGTTCACGAACCTACGAGGTAAGGGCATAGGAGGTACGGTTTTGGCTCTCTTTCTAGGTTGGGAAGCCCTAGTCTCAACCGGTTCATCTCCTCGTGTAGCTTCCACAACCTCCTCAACCCTAGACGAGGCTCCGCCTTTCTGAGCTCTAGGCATCCGTACTAAAGGAATATCATCGTCCGTCTCAGAGTCGGAGGTTGGTTCATCTCTTAAGGTTGCCCTAGTTAGGGTGGCTCTAGGGGGTTGCTCCCGAATACTCACACCTCGGTTGGGATCAACTAAGGTTGGGTCGAACTCTTTTCGCTTTTTCCCGGCCTCCCTAGCAACTTCCTTCCCGTGTCTCTTCACAACTCCTTCTTATGAACCATTTTCAAGCTTAGACTAAGCCAAAACAACCCCAATTCACAACAAGATACCCGCTTAACATCCAAAGAGGATTTCAAATCAACCAAACCACAACCACAACCATAACCATCACCAAACAACCCCATTCATCACCCATCACAACACCATATCACCAAAACAAAGCAACAAGAAACAAAAAATAGAAAAACCGAATTAAGGCAATATTCAAGTGAACGAGCCGACCAAGATCGTGACTCAAAACGTGAATAAAAACTAGAAATTTTGCTACGAACTTACCAAGTAGGTGAGTAGATGTTGATCGAGGTGAAAATCAATCCAAACAACACCAAAATGGGTTCCAAAATCGAATTTTTCTCTCTAAAAGTCGACTTGAATGGGCCTCGATTCTCCAAAAATATGGTTTGTTGGGGAATTTGGTTATGAAAATCAAAGAGAGGATCAATAGCTGCCTCAGAGCACGTGGAATCGCCAAAATGGTTTAGATTTGAAGATTTTAGGGCAAAAGAGGAAGAGAAACCGCTTGTGGCTTTTGAAAATTCTCGAAAAGTGAAGGTTCACTCAAGAAGGGGTATATATAGACAGAGGGTGGACGCCGTCCAACTTCGATGGGACGGCGCTCACCGAGAAATCGATGAACCGGACGGGCGCCCAGCTTTAGTAGACGCCGTCCAAAAGTTTAAATCACATACAGAGATTGGAGGAAAATATCGACGGGCGCCCAGGCTTAGTGGACGTGGCGCGTCTAAGGATTGGTCAAATCGGACGGGCGTCCGGTTGTGCGGACGGGCGCCCCGTAAGGCAAAAGTGCAAAAATCATAAAATTCCATTCAACCCAAATTCAAAAGTACATCTCTTATTAAACTTAAATAAAGCTTCAAAAATACAAGTAAAAATCAAACGAAGTACATAAAATTTCTAGAAAATAAATAAAAACAAATAGAGAGCAGTGGGTTGCCTCCCACAAAGCGCTTTTGTTTTACGTTGTTTGCTCGACGAAACAAACCTAACTAACGCTAGTCTGCATAAATCTCGTCCCAATCCACCAAACGGATGAGACGACGAAGCATATCAATAGCAGGAGGGAAATCATAGTCGCCTTGTACGCCCCCACCATCTCCAAATACCTCTAAACCTCTAAAATGTGAATCTCAGTAGTACCGGGCCACTAGATCTCACAAAGATAGGGTCATTTAGGATCGTATATGGACGCCCTATAGCTTCCTCAGAGCTCCTCAAGAGTGAAGTCACTACCTCCCGAACAATGGGGACAATGAGAACATAGGTGATGGTCTTCGACGGGTACTAAGCTCAAAATCTACGTGCAAGACTATAAGGCCTCCTGGTCCATCACCATCAGAATCGTGGGATCCGACTAATGATGGGGAACTCCTCGTGAAGAACTCCGTAATCCATATCTAAAAAGCACACTAACCGATGAGATATAAAAGAAAAACTTAGTCGATAAAACTTAATTAAACTAAAACTTAAATAAATATAACACTAACAAAGATGAAATGTAATTTAACTAATATAATAAGGGATATCTAGGATGCCTCCTAAGAGCGCTTTTGGTTAATGTCGTTAGCTCGACACCGCTTAAAACTCACCTGATCAGGCCATTTGACTTTTTCTCGCCACCCACTACCTCGTAAGCTCGATCGAGAGTGTGGTCTGCAAACAAAGATCTCACACACGGGGTGAAATCTTTAACAAACTTTCCAAATACGCTTAAACTTCCCCATGGTAGACTTCTTCCTCCTTTGATTCTCCCGATCACGCTTCAAAGGACGCCCCTCCAATACTCTTCCATATCCCAACTACCACTAGAACTTCTTCAGATTGACTATTACCGCTATCCTCGGAAAATAGGTCGTGAAAACACGCCAAATTCATCGACTTGCGTGAGCACCACACCCGAGGATATCGAGGCAACGAATAAAAAGATGTTTCTTTAGGTTCACCAATGTAGTGCTTACACCTTTGACCATTCACTCAAACGGGTCACCACCATCAGAACCACGAAGTTCTAGAACGCCTCCAGAATGACTTGAGAATCTCGAGGGGCCGGACCAACGTGTCCTCAACTTTCCAGAAATGTATGTAACCTGGAATTGTATAGAAGAACTTGTTCGCCGACATGGAATTCTCTCTTCTTAATCTTAGCATCGTGGAGTAGCTTCATCTTATCTTTACTAATCCTGGCACTTTCATAGGCCTGGAGTCCGAATCGCCTAGCTCATGTAATCATTGTAGTCGATGTTTTCCACAAGATTGGGAATCAAAGTTCGAAACTTTGTAGCCCAATAAGCTCTATGCTCTAACTCGACTCGACAGTGCAGATGACATGGTTTCCCGTAGACCATTTGATATGGAGATGTCCCCATGGGGTTTTATAGGCGCCTCTGTAAGCCCAAAGTACATCATCCAATTTCAAACTCCAAATTCCTTTCTATGATCATGGACTGCCTTCTCCAGATTTTCTTGATGCTCTGTTGCTTCTCTCAACTCGACCACTAGTCATCGGATGATATGGTGTGCCGCTTTATGACGAACACCATACTTTTCAAGTACTTTCTCTAGGGGTCGGTTGCGTAAATGCGCCCCTTCATCATCGATCAAGGCGTATGGACATCCAAACCTCACGAAGATATTCTTCTTTATAAATTTCATCACCGCCTTATGATCATTGTGAGGAGTGGCTTGAGCCTCCACCCATTTAGACACGTAGTCTCACGCAGACTAAGATGTATTTATTACGCAAGAAGATGATGGGAATGGTCCCATAAAATCGATACCCCATACATCAAAGACTTCGATTCGAGGATGGGTTTTAAAGGCATGTCAAAACGCCTTGTCGTGAGTACCGGTTCTTTGGCACCTATCACAAGCTTTACAGAAGCTTCATCTTTAAAGATCGTAGGCCAATAGAAACCGGATTGAAAGATCTTAGCAACGGTTTTCCACGGACCAAAGTGACTTCCAGGTGGTCCACTGTGGCAATCGCTCAATAATATCCCGCTGCTCGCACTCAGAACACATCTTCTAAGCAAACCATCTTTACTGATCTTAAAAGATAAGGTTCATCCCAAACGAAATATTTCAAATCGTAGAAGAACTTTTTCTTCTCCTGGTAAGACATTTCGGATCGAGATAACGGGCATGAAGGTAGTTTACAATGGAAGAATACCATGGGACATCGAGGAGGACAACCGCCTATCAACATAATGTTTTCTAGCGGAAAGTAAAGATCTATATCATCCGGTTCATCCTTTTCCTCACTTAACATTCTAGAAACGTGATCCGCCACTACATTTTCACCGCCTCTTTTGTCCTTTATCCGAACGCCAAACTCTTGTAGTAGGTCGGTATCCAACGCAGAGAGGCGCGGTTTAGCCTCTTTCTTAGTCATCGATAACGCAGCAAATGCGTGATCACCCACACGATCACTTGAGCTCCTAACAAGTAACTACGGAACTTGTCCATAGCAAAAATTACGCCGTGAGTTCCTTTTCGCAGTAGTATAGTTAACTTGAGAGGGGTTCAATGTGTGACTCGGCGAATAGATAGGTGAAACTTCCCTTGATCTTTTGTCCTAGAACATCACCAATAGCATAGTTTGATGCGCCACACATAAGCTCAAACGGTAGGTTCCAATCGAGCGATATAAGAATTGGAGCAGAGATTAAACGGTCCTTGAGCTCCTCAAACGCTTGCTTGCGCTTCATCAAAATTAAATTCAACGCCTTCCTTTAGTAAAGTGGATGTGGGCTTGGCTATCTTGGAGAAGTCTTGAATGAATCTTCTCAGAAACCGACATGTCCAAGAAAACCTCTAACTTCACGCACATTCTTGGGGTAGCTCATCTTTTCGATAGCTTCTACTTTTGCCCTCACAACTTCTATACCTTTGGTGAGATCTTGCGGCCTAGAACTATTCCTCATCTACCATGAAATGGCATTTCTCCCAATTAAGTACTAAGTTCTTTTCACACATCCGATAACACTTGATCAAGATTGTGAAGGCAATCATCAAAAGATCACCAAAAACCGAAAAATCGCCCATAAAATCTCCATACACTTTTCTACAAGCCCGTCAAAGATAGCAAGCATACATCATTAAATGTAGCTGGGGCATTGCAGAGACCAAATGGCATTCGCTCAGAAGTTTAATGTACCATAAGGCAAGTAAAGGTGGTCTTTTCTTGGTCACCGGATCAATGGGTATCTGAAGTATCCCGAATATCCATCTAGAAGCGAGAGAATGCGTGCCCCGCCGACGCTCTAGCATCCGATCAATGAATGGAAGGGGAAAGTGATCTTTCATTGTGACCTCATTGAGCTTTCGATAATCGATGCAGACTCTGTAACCAGTGACAAGTCTCAACGCTATTTCCTCTCCCTTCTCATTCTTCTCAATCGTAATTCCACCTTTCTTGGGAACTACTTGAGTTGGGGAAACCCATTCACTATCCGCGATGGCATAAATGATTCCCATGTCCAGAAGTTTAATGATTTCTTTCTTAACCACCTCTTGCATATGAGGGTTGAGCCTTCTCTGAGGCTGTCTAACACATTTTGCACCCTCATTCGTCTTGATCTTGTGCATACAGATGTCCGGAGATATCCCTCTGATATCTCCTACTTGCCAACCAAAGGCTTTTTCATTCTTTTTCAAGACGTTGATAAGTTTCATTTCCTCCAAACGAGAAAGCTTGGCAGAAATTATTAAAGGAAGCTTGTCGCCTTCTCTTAAAAACACATACTTAAGATGTTTAGGCAACGGCTTCAACACCAAATCTGCAGGGAGGTCTTCTAAACTAGACTTGAGATCTCCACTTTTCAACTCAATATCACTGAGTTTACTCTGTGGTCCCAATGCCAAAGCTTCTCCTTCCAACAACTCGTCCTCAACATCAGCTGCTAATTGATCTAGATTGACCACCCCATTAGTATTTAGATTATCAACCAATCCCCTCATATTCCGCTTCTACAGCCATGACTTGCTTATCCATATAATCGGTAAAATCATCCGTCATATAATCAATGGAAAAGCCGGTTGGGGGCCGAGGCACTTGAATGGACTTCAAGACATTGTAACTCACCTCTTGATCACCAACTCGATAGTCATTTGCCCACCATCGCAATCGATGAGGGCTCTAGTCAGAGATAAGAAGGGTCTTCCAAGAATCAAGGGGACGTTGCCTTTTCTCCATGTCTAAGACATACCACAACCGGAAAGGTAAATCTATCAATCAACCAAAACGCCTTTCAGATCCCCAAGCTTTCTTAGAAGATCTATCGAAATTGTAAACTCATAGTAGTGGGTTCTATAAAGCTTTGTAAACCGAGCCGCTTGCATACGACATTGGCATAAGGCTTATAGAGGCACCTAGATCACACAAAGAATTTGGGAAGACTAGACCTCCCATTAACACTGTAAGTACGAACTTACCAGGGTCACCTCTTTTAATTGGTAAGTTTTCATAATTAATCATGGAACAATCCTCGCCAATTTGCCTTTCCATGCCTGCTAACTTCTTTTTCGAAGACACAACATCCTTGATAAATTTTGTATACTTAGGCATCTCAACCAAGACATTTGATAGTGGAAGATTCACCTGAGTATTTCTTAAAAGGTTTAGCACCTTTTCATACTTCTTATCCTCAATCAAGGAATGTTGCTCTTTCTTGGTGGAAATGGAAGTTTCTTAAGGTCATCCTCGTAGAAAACCTTCTTTGAGGATGCATTAACAAATTGCCTCTTCCGATCCCGCCATCGAACAGCCTTTCTCAGATTTCTTAGTAGTCGTGGATCACCCTCCGACTTTCGATTGCTTTTTCACCCTCGGCGGATCACCCACTGAGGATCACCAACTTCTTCACCTCTCGTGGATCAGCCACCGAGTTTTCTCTTGCAACTGGGAGGGAGTAGGTAGCTTTTCCCTCCCGCCTTTATCAATGGCAGAGGGGCTAGTGGTTTCCGGTAGGAAGGACCACTAACTTGAGTACCGCTTCTCGATTCATTGCACCGGCCTCCTCTTTACCGTATTGAATTGATGGCACGAGGTCAAGATATGGGCCTTTGTTCAAGTCACCTGAGCAACTTGACCACCCTTTGGATTCTTCTCTGAAACTGACAAACGCCTGGGGTCTAGAAACTAATCGCCACCATTGCCCAATTTGTCTCTCAAGATTCTTCATCGATCTACTTTGCTCCTCCAACTTAGCTTCAAGATTGGTAGATTGGGAGGGCCTTGAGAGTTTTGGAAATTTGGAGCATAGGTCGGGTCGGGCCGACTTTGAAATTGAGAGTTTGAATTGGAAGGCCAATTGATTGAATTTTTGCGCAGATTGGAAAAATTCGAGTTTTGGTTCTGATTAAACCCAGGTTTCTATTGAAATTCGATTCGAATTGAAATTCAATTAGATTGAAATTTGAAGATGGATTAAACCCTTGGTTTTGAAAATTGCCCTGGCCAGAAACCGATTGAACCTTTCATTGTTCTCGCCATAGAATGCATTCACTTCCGCATTCTCGTCCGCTCATAGGCGCGTAATTTAGAAGTGTGCCCCACCTCGCCACAATTCGACATGTGACTTGATTGTACTGGCCCATAATCATGAACAAAGATTCACTTGGTAAGGTGCAGGGGGATTAAATTGACATTGGCCATTCATATGGCCAGTCTGACAGCAGTTTTCGCAATACAGAACCTGAGGGTTCTGTGGAAAATGAGAAGTTTGATTTATAGGATTGGAAACTGGAGGTGTTGCCATCTGTTTCTGCAGCATGGCGATCAAACTTTGCAAATTGACTTCCTCAACCTTGGGAGGAGGATGAGCTTGAATTGCTTGATAAGAGGGGCATAGTTATACTTTGCAATGTCCTCAAACAAAGGCCCATCCTCTTCAGCGTTTTCTTAAATGCCCCACTGTAAGAGCTATTGACCATGCCTTTGTAAGCCTCGGTCAATCCACTAAAGAAGGTGTTGACTTGCCTTTCCATTGGCAAGCCATGGTGGGGACACTTTCTAAGAAGAGACTTGAATCTCTTCCAACATTCGAAAAGGACTCATTCTCTTTCTCGGTAGAAAGTGAATATTTCATTTAAGCAATCGCGCTTTTGAAGGTGGAAAATATTGACTCAAGAACTCCTTTCGAGTTCTCGCCTGTGGTGATAGATTCGTATGGAGAGAAGTGTACCACTCTTTAGCCTCTCCTTTCAAAGAAAAAGGGAAAAAGTTTTAGCTTGATAGCATCCTCACTTACTCCTTGATGCGTGTAGTACCGCATATCTCTAAGAATGTGTGTAAGTGGGTATGCGATTCTCTCGATTGATAGCCGTGAAAAATTGATGCGTACGCATCATCCGGATAAGTCCTGGCTTCACCAAAGGTTTGTGCAAGAATGGTTGGAATAACAATAGCCGGGTTAACTTTGACTTCGCCTGGCATGGCGTAGTCCGCCAACGACGCTCTATTTATTAGCGCCATTATAACAAAATCGCTGATTTCCTTTGCTAATTGATCTTCAAGATCTTGCTCGGCTCACCGCGTAACCGCAGAACGGAAAATCCGCTGCTTGGCCGGACTACGGTTCGCCGGGGTCGGGTGTATAATAACGGTCCTTTTGACTCCGAGTTTGCATAAACCGACCAAAAACAAGTGGAACGAAACCTAAAAGCTAAGAAAGTAAAAGCCTAAACTAAAAATTAAAAGCCTAAAGAAAAGAATGGGAAAGAAGAAAAGGAAACAAAAGTATTGAAAAACAGACAAGACGGACGCCCAAAAGTTTGGACGGGCGCCCAGATGGAATTGAGATCGGACGGGCGCTAGTGGTCCAAACGCCGTCTGAAAGACAGAATATCTGAACGGGCGCCCAAATCTTATGGACGCTGCGTCTAAGTGAATAAAAACAAAATAAGAATTGATAATTTTCCAAATGGACGGGCATCCAATATCCTGCACGCCCGCTTGGTAGCGGGAAAACTAGAAATGTAAGCAAAATTTGCGAAAAAGAAAAAGAAGGTAAGAAAGAACGGCGTAAAAAAAAGAAAGACAGATGATTTATCTAATCTCCAAGAAACTACTAAGGAAAGTCTTAAACCCTAATTATCTACTTACAACTACCTAAAACAATTATCAACTAAAACAGAATTTAAAACGAACTAAAAATAGGAAAATAGAAATAAACAGTAATGTAAAAAGAAAAAAAAGCGAAAAACAAAACTAGACAACCGTCCGGTTCCCATAACGGCGCCAAAAACTTGTCACGGATTTATCTAGCACAAAGAAACAAGTAATAAATATTTATAAATCCGGTTTCCTCAAGTATAAGGATCGTAGTAAAGAGGTTGATACCGGTCGATCTTACGGGAACTAAACGATTGTGATTCTAGCTTTGTCTAACCTAAACTATGTCACTAAACTAATCTAAACAAAGTGAATAAAAATCGAACAAAATGTAAAAATAAAACTAGACAGAGGATATAATCCAAAGCTAGGAAGGATACGGGCTGCGAACCAATTCAATACTAAACTAAACTAAGATGCAAATAAAAGTAAACTAACTAAACAAATTCAAGTTTTAAGGATTAATTCAAGTGTGTAATGAACAAACGAGGATTGATCCACCTATCCAACAAGCATTGATTTCCTATCTCGATTATGTTGTGGTTTTTATCTAGGTTGTGATTCACCTTATCTAAACATGAACCCTAATTCCTTAGAAAGTTCATCTATTAATCTTATATCTTCCAATGCAAGATTAACGTGTTTCCTAACCAAAGGTGTAAACTTTATGTTTGTAATCTAGCAATTAAACCTATTAACTTCCGTTATTATAGATTCGAATTACTACTCTTATTCATGATGATCTAGGGTTTATTAAGATTTCCATCAACAATAAACAATCACACATGCAGATCTTCCGATATAAAAGCAATTAAACGTGATAAACATGAATAAGAAACAACCTTTAAATAAAAACTCACAGCTTTAATCAAGAAAACGAAATCAACAATCGTTGGATGGCTTCACAATACTCGCTTGATGAAGCTTTTAGCCTCTGACATCCTCAAGAACTCAAATTTGTATAAATAGTGCATAAAAAGTAACTAGTTTTAATCTAAACTAAAGTGCATAAAAATCGAACAAAAGGAAGAAAACGCAGCCTAAAGCCGCCCCTAGGTTTAGGGTTTTGAATATATGATGTATGGTCCTTTTTGTGTGGAGAAACAAATTACTATATATAGATTTTAAAGTCGGTTTCAAAGAAGTCGGCTACCGGACGCCTGCCTGATCCTTGAACGCCCGGCCCATTCTTCATATGAACTTCAAATCGGGCCGAGTCATGATCGACGCCGCCCACCCAAATGGTCCACGCTGGCCCAAACTTTCTCGAATCAACTTTCCATCCCTCGACGCTGCTCGGCTAAAGAAACGCCCGCCCACCGGACGGGACTCGACGCCACCCAATATGATCAATTTCGATTTCTCGATCTCTATCTCTTTTCATCTTGTCAATTCCTTCATTATCCCTTTTAATCATCATATATTTCGACTCTTATCTCTTTTGATCATCATTTGAGCCTTGAAAAACGTATCTACATCATATAAAAACACCACAAAATGTAATATCGCTCAAATAATCGTAAAAACATAATTAAAGCACATAAATCAACCTATTTTGCAATTAACTCTTTTGAAATATCATTTACTCAATATATTCATTAAACACATGCTTCTTATGCAATTTAGTACAAATACGGGGAAAAATATCATAGAATATAGCATTATAAATCGTATAAAATCACCCTTAACAATAGCCGTTACAAAATAGACGTTGATACAATTCAAATTCAAGCTAAATGAACGTTGGACCTTACACTATAAATAGAGGACATTGCACCCAGGTTCAATTACAAAGATTCATCAAGAACCAACAAGATTACAAGCATTTTTGTGCAAGAGTCTAGTTCATTCGATTTATCGTCTATATCTGCGCTAACAAGATCAATCAAGAATTTCTTCAAGTGTTCAAGCTACACAGAATTTATTCAGAATCTGACACCTTGAAGAACCACAAACAAGAATCAATTTATTGATTCTCAGCCCAACTTTGATTATTAATCAAAGGTTCGGACTGTGAAGCAATCCGGTGAAGGATTTGCCAAGGACAGTTGTATCAGCAGTCGGGTAGACTATTTTTGTGGTGGTAGCTGGTGAAGAGGCATAGGTAACCCTTCAAGGACCAGTGGTTCAAGAATTTGAAGAACCGCAATCCAACCTGCTCTTTAACTGTTTAGATAGTAAAACTAGGATTAGCCAAGGACTATTGTTTATTACTTTTTGTAACAGTTCACCTCAAGAAGTTCTACTGGAATTTTCCTCCTACACCACAGGGGAAGAGAGGACTGACAGGATTACACCACCTGGAACCTCTATAACTCTTGTTTCATTTACTTTACGCATTTACATTTTGTTATTTATCATTACAGCATTTAATATTGTTTATTCAGCATACTGAAGAACTGATTGTTATACTGACTCACAGCTCACAAACTGACATTCATCAGAATTCAGTTTAACACACTCAGCTTTCACATAGAATAACAAGATCAAGAAAAAGGCTAAAAATAATATCCGCTGCCGGTTGACTCAGTTTGTTATAAGTCAGCTTTGACTTAGACTCAGCTCAGTCAGCTTAACTCCACACAAGTTTTAACTGAACCTAAATTGCTTAAAATCTAGCTTTTGGTGACAAGTTTATTCACCCCCCTAAACTTGTGTCAGCCTTTCCAAGGGACCAACAATTGGTATCGGAGCAGTGTTTCTTTAACAACTCTTTGTTAAAAACTCATTTGCTCTATTCCTCCTCTAGTTGTTCTTATTAGAAAGTTAAGTTTCCAGTCTTTACAAAATCAGCTTTCACTCACTCACAATGGATAACAATCAGTATGCCAGACAAATGCTTATGTGCAACATGGATTGATTTGACGAACACAAATGTCGCATGGAGGCTTTTCTAACAGCTACTCATGATGAGAAGATGGACGTGCTCACTGATGGACCAATTCAGATCACCCATATGCAAATTGTTGGTGAAAATCAAGTTCGAGTTCCAAAGCCCAAGGCTGAATGGACCAGTGATGATCGCAAGCGAAATAATCTCAACAACGTTGCAATGGACTATATCCTCGTAACTCTTGATAGCAACATGTACTTGAAGGTGAAAGATTGCACAACCGCTAAGAAATGTGGGACAAACTTCGCTTAGTTTGTGAAGGTACTCGACTCCATCAAGGGAATAAGATCTCGCTTGCAAAGCGTAAGTTTGAGAATTTCAAGATGAAATCCGAGAAACCATTGACCAAATGGAGACAAGATTCATGAAATCATGGATGAATCAGACTCTACTCAAGATTGAATATACAAAGAAAGTAATCAATACACGAATCTTGAAGGCCTTGCCCATGCGCTGGATGATGAAGGTCATCGCTATGGAAGAATCCGTAAGACTTGAAATAGAGGATTCCTTTAAAATCTTCTCGATCCGAAAGCTTATGAATTCAAAGTGAAGATTTTACAAGCACAAATGCAATAATCAAAGCTCTGAAGAGCCTAAAACCACAAAGACTCGCAAAGAACATCAAATGATACTCAAGAAACATCCACAAATAATCTTCAACAGCTTGGATGAAATGGAATAACAAAGGGCTCTTATGATGAGCAGAATCAGAAGAATGAAGAATGGTCATCCAGGAACTCAAAAGTATATCAAGAAGACTCGAGAAAAGGAAAATGATGAATATCTTTATTCAATCAGTAAGAAGCCTGGTCACTACAAAGTCGAATGTCCGTGAATCGACCAAGAAGACTCAAAGAAAGAAGAACCGCGTAAGAGCATTGTTAGCTGGAGATGATTCTGACTACGAAGATGGTACAGAAAGGTTATCTGATGACACAGCTTTAATGGCTCACATGGAAGATTCCAATGAGGTATGTGAATCAAATTCCAAATACAGCTCAGCTCAAATTTCCATGCAGAATGCATGTTCTTCAACAGCCGATTCCAATCCAAAGAACTTAGAATTAGAAGAAACTCTTGACAATTGATGAGTCAGCTTGTCACCATACAAGCTGGTCATGAATCAATCAAGACTGAGAAAGAAGCTCTAATTCTAGAAGTCAAAAGATTGAAAGATGAGTTGAACACGTTAAATCTAAGCAGAACAGATAAGGGAAAGAATCAATATCAGCCTACTGCATCAGCAGCAGCAATTGAATCTTTTGCTCAATCTTGTTCAGCCAATAGATTCAAATTGGGCAAGCCATTTGGAGATAGAACAGGCTTAGGATTTGATACGCAACAAAATTCAAAGGGAGGAACAAGAAAAGCTGCTAAACCTAATACCAAAACTGGTGTAAAGTTCGTAGCTGAACAAAGTCCACAAACTGAGAAGCATGCTGAACTAGTGAAACTAGTTCAACATGATTCAAATTAGTCTCAGCATCAATTTTCAAAGAAGTCAGCTGTAAACAATAGAGTCAATCAAAAAGGTAAAACAGCTGCACATCATGAATATCGAAAAGGTAGATCAACTGCTAAATCTACTAAAGCTAATCAGTTAAGAACCGTAAAAACTTGACCAAAGTAAATCCACGAATATCAATTATTCAAAGATTTACAAAGTCAGGGGGAAAGGCAGATTATTTCCAACTGATGATGACTGGAATTTCCCTGAGTCTACTATTAAAACTGAAAGAAACAATCATTTCAGATAGAAAACTTATCACAAGTTTCAGTCTAAAGGTTAGCAGAGGAATCATTTAAGTCCTCAGTAGAAACCTCAGTACCAAGGTCAGCACAGACCTCAGTACAAAAGAAATGATGGTTATTATTCAAGTTTCAATAATAGAAAGCATCATGGAAATCAGTTTCAGCCAAAGGACCTGAGAGATCATATAAATAAGACACAGTCCAAGCATAGATACTATGGGACTATGGCTTACATATATGAAAACAAGTGCAACAATATCCGAAGGATACCTAGTGGATATTTCCCAAGGTTGTACTGACATCTGACCCCCATGGACCCAAACAAAGTTGGGTACCTAAAACTGTTTAATTTATTTTGCAGGATATTTGGTACTTTGATAGTGGATGCTCAAGACACATGACAAAGAGCAAGGACTGTCTAAGTAATTTTATTGCCAAAGATGGACCAAAAGTCAATTTCGGAAGTAAAGACAAAAATGTCTAGGTTATGGTACTTTGATTAGAAATGGACTCACAATCAAAAACATATATTATGTAGAAGGATTGCATTACAATCTACTCAGCACCAGTCAATTTTGTGATATGTGATACAGAGTCACGTTTGACAAAGATTACTGCAATGTCGCCGTGAGAAACAAAGATTTCAAGTTGTTCTAGCCGGAAGAAGAAAAGAAAATATGTATGTTGTAGATTGACTACAAAGAGCCGCAGAACTTGTTTACTTGTGCATACCAAATCGTAAGTCACCGGTTATGGCACAAGAAACCGAGTCATCTTAACTTCGATGACATCAACACACTTGTCAAGAAACAATTGGTAATTGACTACCCGAGATTACCTACAAGAAGGATAGCTTGTGTGACGCTCACAAAAGGAAAACAAGTAAAAGCTAGTTTCAAGACTAAATCTCAAGATTCAACAAAGAAGAGCCCCGAGCTACTATATATGGACTTATTTGGACCTATCACACCAATCAGTATCAGTGGAAAGAAGTATACATTGGTGGTGGTAGATGTTTATTCAAGATACACTTGGGTTATTTTCTTAACAAAGAAAAGTGAAACCAAGCAAAGGCTTACAGAACTCCTCAAGAGACTTCAGAACCAGAAGAGTGTGTCAGTTGTGAAGATAAGATCAGATAAAGGAACTGAATTCCTCATCAATGTGATTATCGAATACTGTGAAGAAATGGTGTTTTACATCAACTTGCAGCCACAACAACGCCTCAACAGAATGTGGTAGCTAAAAGAAGCAATAGAACACTCAAAGAAGCAGGAAGGACTAGGATCTGTGAAGCAAAATTACCTGAAAGACCGAAGCAGTTAACACAGCTTGCTACACATAGAACAGAGCTCTCATGAATAAGAGACATGAGAAGACACCTTATGAAATTTGGAATGGAAGAAAACCAAATGTTTCATACTTTCATGCGTTCGGAAGCAAGTGTTTCATACACAATAATGGAAAAGATCAACTTCATGTTTTTCAGCCTAAAGCTGATGAAGGAATATTTTTAGGATATTCAAGTGTCAGCAAAGCATTCAGAGTACTGAACAAGAGGACACTCAAGCATGAAGAATCCATACACGTAGTATTTGATGAACCAAACTTTCCTGGTGAAGAAACAAACTGAAATCGCACTGTAACTAGTTTCTCACCCTCGCTTTACGGCTTTTACGTAATCGCTTTATGTTGACATTGGAAGATTAAGGATTTTAGAATCATCGATCAAGATCAACCTCGATTTACAACAATCGAACAACGTCATGCTTGAACAACATGATTCTCGACCCGATTCAAGACGATCGAGATGAAGAAAATCAAGAGCAAATTCTCAAGAACCAGCTCAATGTAATGTAGATCCTTTGATGCAACCCCCAATACATCAATGGATGAGGGATCACCCAGAAGAATAGGTGATTGGTGATACTCAAGCTGGTGTTCGAACAAGGCATCAACTAGATGCAATGATTTCATGTTTCCTATCTCATTCTGAACCTAATGAGATAGAAGAAGCTTTAAAAGATCCAGATTGGATTTTAGCTATGCAAGAAGAACTCAATGAGTTCGAAAGAAATCAAGTATGGGAACTAGTAGACAGACCAGAGCATGTAAACATCATTGGCACTAAATGGGTTTACAAAAACAAGCTTGATGAATATGGGAACATCATATGAAACAAAGCTAGACTTGTATCTAAAGGATATTCTCAAGCTGAAGGCATAGATTTTGATGAAACTTAGGCATCAGTTGCAAGACTAGAAGCAATCAGACTATTTCTTGCCTTTGCAGCCCATAAAAAGTTTAAGGTGTATCAAATGGACGTTAAAAGTGCATTTTTGAATGGAATACTTGAAGAAGAAGCCTACGTTCAACAACCCCTAGGGTTTGAAATTAAGGATCAAGCTGATAAAGTCTTTAGACTGAGAAAAGCTCTATATGAACTGAAGCAAGCACCAAGAGCTTGGTACGAAACCCTATCTCAGTTTCTAGTAGATAATGGAATTATAAAAAGGAACAATCGACAAGACTTTATTCAGGATGAAAGTTGAAGAAAGTACTCTCCTTGTTCAGATCTATGTTGATGATATTATCTTTGGATCTAAAAATGAACAACTCTGTGAGAAATTTTCAAGTTTAATGAAGAGCAAATTTCATATGAGTATGATGGGAGAACTGAATTATTTTCTAGGTTTACAAGTTAAACAACTGGATAATGGGATTTTCATTCACCAAACCAAGTATACAAGGGAATTGATCAAGAAGTTTGGAATGGAGAAATCTGTTGGCATTTCAACACCAATTGGAACTAACATCAGATTAGATGAAGACAAAGATGGCAAAGATGTGGATCAAACTCTCTACAGGAGAATGATTGGAAGTCTACTTTATCTCACAGCTAGTAGACCAGACATATTCTTTGATGTTGGTGTTTGTGCTAGATTTCAAACAAGACCTAAAGAGAGTCACCTCACAGTTGTAAAAAGAACCTTGAAGTATTTGAAAGATATAAAAGGACTAGGGATATGGTATTCAAGAGAAGGAGAATTCAAACTAATATCCTACTCAGACTCTGATTATGCAGGATGCAAAGTGGATAGAAAAAGTACTTCAGGCACATGTCAGTTATTAGGTAATAGACTTGGGTCGTAGTTCAGCAAGAAGCAAAACTCAATCTCTACTTCAACAGCTGAGTACATAGCAGCTGTAAACTGTTGTACTCAAGTTTTATGGATCAGACAACAACTGAGAGATTATGGGATAGAAGAGGGAATGATTCCTATAATGTGTGATAATACAAGTGCCATTGCAATAACTGACAATCCAGTTTTGCACTCAAGGACAAAACACATTGACGTGAGACATCACTTTATAAAAGATCACGTAGAGAAAAAGGACGTGACAGTTCTCTATGTTTCAACTGAAGATCAGTTAGCAGACATTTTTACCAAACCACTGGACAAAGAAAGGTTTGCGAAACGAGAACCGAATTGGGGATTATCAAAGTCGCTTAAGTCGCCTCAAGCTTAGAGATTCGCTGCAAGGGATTGATCTTTGTCATGTCTGGTGCGCTCTTGACAGATCGGTCATTGACATCAACAATCTCAAATCGACTAACGAGTTGAAGATTTGACGGAGCTCAAATTTTGTAAAACTGAAATCAGTTTCACTTTCACCCAGTCAAACAAAGTCAATGAAGGAATGGATAAAACTGACAACAGTTATATCGCATTCAATTACCGCCTTTTTTCTCGTCGAAATTTGTAGCGTGTGTAACTTCCATTATGTCGAGAGTAGTACACATCGGTTACACAAATCATGATGGAATTTGAAAAGATTTTACAAATCCATCGAAGATCGTGGATCTCTTCAACTACCTACCTCTTTATATACTCTAAATTTTCACACCTTCTCTTTACCAAACAAAAATATCAAATCTTTTGCTCTCTAAATCACCGAGAATTTTTTTTTTTTTAATGGCCGCCAAAGAAAACTCAAGAAGAACAGCTTAATCACCGCACCTAATACTTTCACACTTAATGAATTTGAAGAAATGTGTGGTAATACCTTCTCTCCACCATATATCTAAAAAGATTGGAAGATTACCGGGTTTACGAAACCTTTTGGAAGCAAAATTGCAACAAGACATGGACTTGGAAGGTCTATTGCAATTCTAGGAGAATATGAAGTTGCTGAAGAACTCTCTACTCACAGGAGTTCGTGAACAGAAGATTTTTGTCAATGAAGATATTATCATACAGCTTTTTGGCTTCAAAGATCCTCTGGTTAAATCTATTGACCTAGCCTGCTTTCCACTTCAATGTAGTGCTTTTCTTAAACAAATTTTAGCTTCAAAGGAACCAGCAGCAGTCGATACACACATTCAGAACCTCAAAACTGAATTTGGTCTTCTAAGTAGATGGATCAGCAGACATGCCATCGGACAGCACAAAAGGCTAAGTAAGTTAACTGAAGATGGTATCTACCGAATGAATATCATCTGGGATGGATTTGAGTTCAACTGGGCAGGATATATCTTCAATCAGATCAAGCGGAAACACTTGGATGAATTAGCAAGTATCAACAGAGCCCAAGCTGAAGGAAGACAAACTGAAGGCAGATTTCGATTGAAGAAATCACTTAGCTTAGTGATTCAGTATTATTTGGAAAGAATCGTGAGTGGAATAAGAATGCACAAGTCGCTACTACAAAGTCGCAGCAGCTTGCAAGTTCAACAAAAGGAACTTCCCAACTTGAAGCAAATAGGCAAACTGTGTCCCAGCAAATCGCTCACCAAAAAGGAATTAAAAGGAAAGCTGAGACACAAGGAGAAAAATCAGTTGTACGTTGTTTGTACCCAGGTACTTCAAGTCAGTTAGTATCAATCGAGGGGAACAACCATCGATAATCGATAAGCAAAAAGTCGAAAGCCTTAGTTCCTGGAATTGTTTCTCAACTTCAACAAATAATATCTGAGAAACAAGTTTCCGTTATGCATATTGAGCAACAGAAATAGGAATCTCAGCAACCAAAGGAGTATCTCTTTGATGCTGAGAGGATCATCAAACTGATAAAGATGAAGCTCAAGACTGAAGATTCTCAAGAAGCAACTCTACTTAATGAAGAAAAACTATTGTTGGAGAAACTGGAAATACCAAGTCTCTACGCCTTATTTCCTATGGAAGAGTTTCTCAACAACTGCTATAACAGATTTTGAGAGATAGCCAAGAGAACTAAATCAACCACATCATCCATACCTAAGGAAATTTCAAAGAAGAAAGATGATGATAAGGATGATGACTCACGGAAAGAAGTTCAAAAGAGTACAGTTTTGCAGTCAAGCACTCAGCTTGAACAACCAAAGACAAATCGATACTAAAGAAGAAGAATTGCCAGTTGAAACTCAGACAACTGACAATAAAGAAGAAGGAGTAAGAAATGATGTTAGTCAACAACTAATGTTAATTGAAGATGGCAATCAGTCTCGAATCCAAGAAACAGAAGAAGAAGACCCATCTGAGAAGCTTACAACTGAAGAATTGAGCCAAGTACAAGAAGGCTTAAAGATTATGCTCAACCATAAGGATGATTTAAGTGGTCTTCTATCACATGTTTCCAGTTATTTGGATTACAGGAAGAAAAATGATGTCTCAACTCACACTAAGTTGGACATTATCAAGAAATCCACATCAAATTCGGGCTGAGATTCTCATCAAAGGAAAACTTGAACAAACCACTATGGAAGATCGAGAAACTCATGCTCAAGCTGAATGGCACCTCAATCAACGGATTTATGTGTTAGAAACTCAACTCAGAGATGTCCTCACCTCCCGAAAGAGATGTCAACAAATCGAGAAGGCAACACATCAACTAATCAATGAGTTGTATGATGCCAAAAAGGAGAAGTAGAGGAAGAAAAGTCAAGTTTTGTGAAGAAAAACTAAAGCTTGAAACTAAGTTGATGAGAATCAAGAAAGCAAAATCAACTCTGAGAATCAAACATCAGACAAGTTGAAGAACTAACTGATGAGCGTCTGATACTCAAATACAGTCAACCTGGTGACAGAAGAGCAACTCTCACTGAAGATATTTGGATGAAGTTTGTTGAAGACTACAGTCATGTCAAAGCCAACTACAGATACAAGAATTATGAAGAATCACTCAAATACTTTCTGTGTGATCTTTATAGTAAACAAAAAATGGCAAACTACAAGAAGATCAAAAGGATTGAAGAAAAACTAAAAATCAGAGACAAAACTGAACAGATGAAAGCATATGTCAATGAGTTTGAAACTTATTACAAAGATGAAAGTCATTTGCCAAAGTTAGCTATATAGAGAAAATGGAAGCTAACAAGCCAAGTGGATTACCTCAAGACTTTCAGTAATGAAGACACAAAAACTGAAGGAGAATATCGCCTTCATGACAAAAGAAGGAAGTATGTCTTAGTTAAACAGAAAGCTGTTTAAAGTTTATTTCAGTTTATACATAATGTGTAACATGATCCAGTTTATACATAATGTGTAACATGATCCAGTTTTTGCAAATCTTAATGAAATCCAGTTTCCAGTTTTACTTTGTTTTGTATTGTTTTTATCTTTAAGCTTTTCTTTTAAGGAGAGTTTTGGCATCATCAAAAAGGGGGAAATTGTTGGGAATAAAATTTAGTTTTGATGATGATTCATCTTATTCAAGAACATACTTGTTTACACCCCATTGATGAAGTCTTTGAAACTAGTCATTATAGTGAAAGGCTAAAAGATGTCTAGAATTGAATGTATAAGTTTTATTAGAGTCCGATAATTGCATAGGTTATATCAGACAAGCACTGTAATAGATAGAAGTGTAGTAAAACTGAAAACTGGAAATCATCTAAGAAAGTGGAAAGACAAGTCATCTAAAACTGACTCAGACTACACCAAGAACTGAAGCTCACTCAAAACTGAAGAAGGTAAGTTCCCTGAGGGACACAGACTCAGTTGGCTTATCTAAAACTGAAGGCTGAGAGAACAGACTCAGTTGTAGAAGATTGAAGAACTGAGGGTTCAAACTCAGTTATGAAAGTCTAGACTATAAAGTTAGAATTCAGGCAAGTTTGTGGTGACCTGAACTGGCTTTATAAATCTTGTATGAAGACCTATGAGTCATAAGGACAATGAACTCTTAGATGATATACGCTTATGGTGCACTCTGATTAAATCAATAATAATCAGATGAAAAAACTGGAGTACTGATATTTGAGGAAGAGTAAAATCTCAGTTAATGCTCTAAGTCGATCTAAACCGAATCAAGAACTCAAAGATGAAACTAATCAGGATACTCAGTTTCATAGTCAGTCATCCAACAAATTGAGAGTACAATCTAACGTTGTAAAGGAAGCAATTTTATTGGATGAAATACTGACAAGTCAGAACGATCACAAAATATAGTCGTTACAAAATAGACGTTGATACAATTCAAATTCAAGCAAAATGAACGTTGGACCTTACACTATAAGTAGGGGACTTTGCACCCAGGATCAATTACCAAGATTTACCAAGAACCAAAAAGATTACAAGCATTTTTGTGCAAGAGTCTAGTTCATTCGATTTATCGTCTATATCTGCGCTAATAAGATTAATCAAGAATTTCTTCAAGTGTTCAAGCTACACAGAATTTATTCAGAATCTGACACCTTGAAGAAAAACAAACACGAATCAATTTATTGATTCTCAGCCCAACTTTTATTCTTAATCAAAGGTTTAGACTGTGAAGCAATCCGGTGAAGGATTTGCCAAGGACAGTTGTATCAGCAGTCGGGTAGACTGTGTTTGTGGTGGTAGATGGTGAAGAGGCATACGTAACCCTTCAAGGACCAGTGGTTCAAGCATTTGAAGAACAGCAATCCAACTTGCTCTTTAACTGTTTAGACAGTGAAGCTAGGATTAGCCAATGACTATTGTTTAGGACTTTTTGGAACAGCTCACCTCAAGAAGTTCTAGTGGAATTTTCCTCCTACACCACAGGGGAAGAGAGGACTGACATGATTACACCACCTGGAACCTTTATAACTCTTGTTTCATTTACTTTACGTATTTACATTCTGTTATTTATCATTACAACATTTATTACTGTTTATTCAGCATACTAAAGAACTGATTGTTACACTGACTCACAGCTCACAAACTGACATTAATCAGAATTCAGTTTAACACACTCAGCTTTCACATAGAATAACAAGATCAAGAAAAAGGCTAAAAATAATATCTACTGCCGGTTGACTCAGTTTGTTATGAGTCAGTTTTGACTTAGACTCAGCTCAGTCAGCTTAACTTCACACAAGTTTTAACTGAACGTAAATCGCTTAAAATCTAGATATTGGTGACAAGTTTATTCACCCCCCCTCTAAACTTGTGTCAACCTTTCCAAGGGACCAACAGAATGCTCGATTTCTTCTGTATACGGAAGGAGAAAAAGCAGAGAGTAGATTTTCTGGGATTACGCGCCATTGAAAGAGGAATCGGCTAGAGAGGAGATGGAGACTTAGGGTTTTCTGAAAATTCGGCTGAGTGAAATCTGAGGGTCGGGTTATTAGGTATAGAAAGGTTTGTGTGTATATCTGGGCTCGGGTTAAAGGATTAAAAAGAAAAAATTTGTATAGCATTGGGCCAGACTGAAGGGGAAGACGGACTGGATTAAGAAAAATGATCAGGCTTTTTAATAATAAGGTCCAGCAGATTTGTATAACCAATAAATTGTAAAATTGATTAATTAAATAACTAGCTAATCAAATAAATGACCAATCAATTAATTTAATTAATCAATTTAAATTCCTACAACATAAATGAAAAATACAAGATTTCCATATGATGTAAATCTAAAACTTCATGGCCATTAGTGTGACATGTAGTAATTAAATCAATAATAACAAAGACTGTCAAATAAAAAGGTTATATCATATAATAAAAACTTTGAATAAGCTATAGTATAAAACAAATATGATATAGAGTGCTTATAAAGTTTTAACAAATGAGATGTTACTTTTGAAAATTAATCAACTCTAAACAAGCGTACCACAAAAAACTCAACACCTTTTGGTTCCTAACCAAAAGGGATGCCTTTGGTTTGTTCCCAAACCACATCAACCTAGGTTATTACCAAATATTTGGTAATGGCCTAGGTTAACCTTAGATCCACAATTGTGGACCATAGGTCAAACCCTTTTACTTAATAGATTGAGTGGTGGTACTTTTCATGTGATGTGACATCTTAATGATCCAAATTATCTGAACCATCAGTTAGCCACATGACATCAACTAAACAACAAGATATTTCAATGTACCATAAAGAATCACAAAAACACAAAACAAAATTTTTCAGGGTCCACCAAAAACCACCAGCCGACGCCGGAAGCCCTAGGGCCGGCGACGCCGCCGGCGACTTCAAGGTGGGGCGCCGTCGCTGATCGGCCTAGCTACCCTACCGTTGAATTAATAATTTTTTTGTTTTTGTTTAACGAATCTAAATCATGCATTTAAAATAATTACTACGCAACTTAACTAATGCTTATTGCTTAAGATCGAGACCGCTCTGCTTATCATTAGGAAATCAACGCGGGAACGCAGCGGAATTTAGAATTTTGATTTCATTTTACCAAGGTCGACTTAGTTTAAGCAACAAGCATAAAAGAAGTATACGAAGAATATACCTTGGATGATCTAAAATATATTGACGCTTTGTCTACGGTTGATGGTCCAGGCACCGAGCTGTCCAAGTGTCCGCCCTCTAGTGGTAATCCACACGAACAACCACCGAAATTCTCGAAGGACTGCTACCGGAAAAAGTCGACGGCTAGGTCGGCTTTTCTTCTTCCCACAAAACTCTTGCAAGAACCTCTCTCTTTCTTTCACTAGAATATTGCAAGAATATTGTGATACAAAAGAGCTTGGCATTCCTCCCCTTTTATAGAGTATGTGGGGCCAGAAATTGCTTGGAGTGGAGTGGGGAACAAGAAACTATTTTCCTTATAGAATAAGGATTTGATAAATCAATCAGATATTTGATTGATTATCCCATTAAGTGTTTTCCTTAATCTTATTAATGATTTTCCTTAAAATCATATCTGCCATATATATTTAATATCTTATATTAAATACTTTCCAAATATTTATTAATATCTAATATTAGAAATATCTTTATTATACTATACTACTAAATATATATCTATTATACATGTGCACACATATATCACATGTACATGTATAGCACACGCATATATGTATATATATATATATATATATATATATATATATATATATATATATATATATCCAATATTAATACATAATAATATAATACTATAATTAATATCTTGTACTTATTTATTGTAATAAATAAATAAATATCATAATATTAATTTCCACTATAACACGTTATAGAAGGCATAAGTACATCATCATCCGGTAATCTCCATAACCACAAATTATTTCCGGCTAGTGATTTATATGTGTGTGACACGATAGGTTTCCGAATATGTTGGTCGTAAGCATAAATTGCAATGACTAAAATGCCTTCACACCTAACGATCATGATTAGCGCCTAGCAACACATCATGACCCCCAATCATCGGAAAGAGTCAAATACTATGACTACAACCTTTCATGTGAAATCATTATCGTGTAAATAGAATCCTATCATTTGTAATAATATCCATACGGTCGATCTCGAGTGTCAAACATTAACGATCAGATCTTATAATCTGAATATCCTACTCTCTTGAAGTAAAACATTACTTTCGCTTTTGCAAAGACTTTCGAGAATAAGACATTCCTTATAAGAAGTTCCTTTCGGATATTTACTCTTACTATTAGGATATGTGATTTCCGGACGACCAACATGAATCCTACGTATGCTTCACTATCACACCCAATCACTACTGCACGATCGCCCCATAGCTAGGGGAAACCTCTATAGCGTCAAAGTAGGACAATCCACACCGTCATGTCATGAAGGCTCCGGTCTTAGGATAATTACACAACCGACATATAATGTGACACTTAATAAAGTAAGTGGGTTAGTCTAACAAACGCATTTTCTAATACATGTCCACATACAGTCCAAGTGTCTCTACACTTCGATAGACGAGATCTATCCCTATCTCACAAGATAGAAAACATCTAATACGTGCTAGTCTAATCGTACTATTAATGTCCCATTTAATAGCACATACGACTAAAGACAATTATGTATCAAACCTTTTGACATGAATCGAGATCTCATCAACCATAATCACTTATTATGATTTCTCTATCATAGTTTGACGCTAGGGACGTTATCATATATACAATATCATGATTGGTTCATTAAACGAACAAATATATAATAACATAAAAGCCATTTAATATATGTATAAACATAAAGAAATAGTAGAAATGATCCGACCCGGTCGGATTCGATCCAACCCGATTGGGTTTAGAACACTATTTCAACACTTAATTTCTTAAATGAAAAATACGATCATGATTTAGAAATGAACCCAACAAATTCTATGCTTCAGAATGGATCTAATGTGGGTTCGGATTTAAATATTGAAAAGCTTGAAATCAAGTGGTATGACAATCCTTTGTTTGACGAGGTAGAAACTAGCATAAATGATTCCGTTGGCCTTGATAATTTTCAAATGGAACCTAATGCACTTAATTTTCATGAAAGGATTGAATTGAAAGATGCTGATATGAGTAAAAGTCTTGATGTTATTGAAAGAGAATCTTTTGTTGGTAAATCATATTTTGTGCAGGTTGAAGAATCTCCACCTCATGTTGGTGTTTGTGGAGATAAAGATAGGAGTTTTATGAAAATAAAAGACTTCAGATCTTTTCATTATTATTTAGATCCATTTCTAAGTGATAATGAAATCATCTTTAATTCTCATCATTTTGGTGAAAGCGATTTGCATATATCTCCGTTGTCCAATCAATGTTCTTGTTTTGAGAGAAAGAAATGTGATGAAAATGAAGGTAAATTTGTCAAAAATGATTTAATTGACTTTGTGAGAAATAAAGTGCAAGTTGAAGCATATCATCTTTATTTTAGTTGTTTACTATATGAAAATGTCGTGCTTAGTGAACTTGAAATTTTGCAGAACTCTGATGCTTTATACTTTTGTCAATATAACTTACGAATGTGTGAATTTTTTTATAAGAAAATGAGAGTAAGTTTTTTTTTTTTTTTTTTTTTTTTTTTTTTTGAACAGATGAAAATGAGAGTAAGTTTTCTTTAAAGGGAAAGGTTTTGAAAATTTCTCTAGATAAATTTTTGCAAAGAAAATATAGTAAAGTTACTTGATTTCTTTGTAATAATAGAGAAATTTATTTCATGTACAATGGAATAAATTTATTGGGGAGGAATACTAAAAACAAAGTTAGAAATACTAATCTACTAATCTTTTGTTTTAGCTTTGTTGTTTTTGTTGGTTGTGGTTGGCAGGATCATGATGATGTATTAAGATTCTCCATGATGTCTTGGATTCGAAGACGAATCTTTTCAAGGGGAGGTTATGATGGAGGACCATCAAGCCATCATCATATTTTACACATCTCTTATGGTCCATAATTTCACATTAATGATCGTTAACCGTCTGAGGCTTATATCAAGAGATTTGTGTGAGATATGCATGCCTTTCGACCTGAAAAACTTATGGAACTTTAATTTATCATTTATTGATATTATTAAGGTTTCTCATAACTATCAAGAGTCGGTTCATTGGAGAATACTAAATTTGGTTTTCATTTATGTGGGCTAAATTTGGCAAATCCGACTCTTGAATACGTGGGAGATTTGCAAATCTGCCAAATTATTTTATGTGGGCTAAATTTGGCAGATTTGCATATTCTAGGTTCATTTTTATTTTACATCTTCTTATTTCATTTTTATTTTCTAGAAAATAAAATGTCAACTTCCTTGGGCTATAAAAGGAGGGGCACACCATATGTATTTGATACCTTGAATTTTAATCATATTGAGAGTTATTTTCTCTGAGAGTTTTACTACTTTTTCTAAATGCATTTTAAGTTTGTAAGCATAGCTTAAAGTATTTCATTTTATTCGCTTTGTTTAAGGATCATTAGAAAGGGTGGTGTGATCTAGCCCAACAAGATCAAGAGCGAGAGCAAAGATGAGCTTGGATGAGTTATTAATTAGTTATTGGACTTGTTTTATTTTATTTTGCATTGAGTTTAGTTAATAAAGGTCTTTTGAGCCTATATTGTAGTAAGACCCATCAAAAAAGGTGGCTATATGATAGTATATTGGGTTATGTGTTTATTTTCAGTAAATAAAAGCCATGTGAGCTTATTAGAGTCAAGTTAGGGCACTCTTATCAGAGGCCTCAAATTTTATCCCTAAAATAATATAAAATAATACATATCCCTATTTTATAACATCTCAATTCAAAAACATCCACAACAGAATCCCTATCATTATCCCTATAACATTTCAAATAATATTAAATAATATATATTTTACCTCACAACCCTATTCATGCACATTAAATATTTATTATTTCACTCCAGCAGCATCCCTATCCCTATCCCTATAATTTTTAATAATTAAATATGTTTAGGGACGTGAATAGTGCATCCCCACAAGTAAGGATGCACTGTTCATATCCCTAAAAATAAATAGGGATAGAGACTCTGCTGTGGAAGCTATTTTGGGGTAAACTCTATTTTTTATCTTCCTTTTAAGGATAGGACACCATATAGGGCTTCCACTGCTAGCGCCCTTAGGCCCAATAAAAAGTAATGTGGTGAAAGTTATTAATTAATTTGTCCCACATTCCATAGGATTTTATTAGTCTTTTATTTTGTAGCAAATATGATGACATTCTAGCTACAATTTTATACAATGAATTATGTGGAACAATATTATTATTATTTGAGGATATTTCTTGGTTAAGTATATTCGGCTTAATTTTATCACTTATGAGTGAGCATTCTCTTCGTCGTTGAGAACCACCGCTCAAGAATGAATCGTTGTTTTTGAGCGAAGCGTTGTATATTCTTGGCCTAGATCTTAGACTGGATTTTCGAGGACTGGGTTTTAGATCGTCATTGATCCCTTAGGAGGTTTCGGGCACGTTCGATCGTGTTTCCTACCCGGAATCACATCAAAGGGTCTTGGCTTCTTCATAGTCATTGGTTCTTTGTTCGGTAAAAACTAGTTTTATAATTTATAAACCGAAACACCCCAAGTATAAGGATCGTAGTATAGGGTGTTTACGGTCGCGTCCTAAGGGAGTGGAATGTTTATCGGATTCAAATATAAATCTATATCAATTATGTCACAATTATCTATCTAAACTAAAGTCAAAACTAACTAAAACCTAAACCTAAGAATTGAAACTAAAACAGAAATAAAAAACAAGCGTAAAATAATAAGAAAACAAAGAATATGGACGAAGCGCTCACTAAAGTGAACGAGCGTGCTGAAACGAATCTAATGGACGAGCGCCTCGCTATTGCGGACGAGCGTCTAACTACTGAATCAAGCGAGGTAAAAGTGCAGAAAACAAAGAGGAAATTAGGGTTTATAAAACTAGAACGTAAACTAAACTTAATCTAAACGATTCGATTAAAACAATTAAAGGAAAACACAATGAGGCAAACGAATCCACCCATCAACCAACAACCCCAACTAGATGGTGATCTAAAGATGTAGTTTTTAGTAGTGATTTTTCACGAATTCAATTAAATTTCTTCAACCAAATTCTAGGGTTTCGTTTATCTTTTCAAACAAACTAAACATGCAATCAACACGAAATCACGAGATTGTTTCCAAACTCTTACTCAACTAATCATGCATAATCTCTTAAAACACGAATAATTGCATCACTTGAACGAAATAAAACTTAAACCAATATATTTTCATACATAGATCCAAGCATATAGATATAGATAAATCGTTTCATCAAATCGTTAATTCCAACAAAACATGATCAATACAAAACAGCATCCAAAGTGATGAAAAACTATAAATTAAACTCACTAACATAAAGCATCGAACTCTCTAGTTGTTTGTGTTGATGATGGGCTTCCTCCGTCGACTCACTGCAAGGCTTTTAGCCAACAATCATGTTGAAGATGATTGTTGGATTGGAGAAATTCATCTCTGTGTAAAAAGGCTTGTGGCCGCAGCTTTTTGGTGTAAAATTGCGATCTCAATTATGTGGTATATGAATTAGGGTTAAGAGGCTGCTGCTATATATAGAGTTTTAAGTCGGTTATGACAAAGTCGGCAACGGACGCTCGTCCGGTCTCGTGGACGCCCGTCCAGAATGCCTGGACGCTGAGTAAACGCTCGTTCATCCTCCGTCTGAACTCTCTGAATGTAAAATACGATTCTGGACGCTTCATGGACGCCAGTTCACTTCTGGACGCTCGTTCAAGATCAGTAGACGCCCGTTTGAACTGCTGAGGATCGGATCTCTTCATCTTTATCCAATTTCTTCAAGCCAATTCCAACTCTATCTCTTATAATTCGACTTGAGCTTCATTTATCCTCATTATATGCACGAAAATTAACTCCTACATGATAAATAAACAATGCAAAAATGTAATAAAACTCAACTAATAATAATTCCATTAAATTAACACTTAAAATCATCAATTTTGCATACAACCCTCTTAAAATCATCTTTATTAAATAATTACACTTAAACCCTTAATTCTCATGTAAATTATGCAAATGTGGGGAAAATAATAATGAAATAAACCCTTAATAATCATATAAATATGGCCTTAACAACACCCCCACACTTAACTTTTTGTACGTCCTCGGACAAAACAATCAAAACTATAGCTCAACTTTATAAATAATCCACATAGATCTCTAACTCACGTAACAAAAGATACAACAACTATAGCAAACAATACCATCACAGAGATAGATTCGGTGTATGTGTGACAAGCCATTCTCAATCTAACAAGCCTTTCAAAGAAATATCCTCTCAAAAATTCCAATGACTATCCTAGGTACAAACAAGAATAGCTCCACTCAAAGCCTTCCCACGCACTCAGAGTAGGATAATCCTACAACATATCATGCGGTTCTACTGGGTATAAGATCCATGATAACAAAGACTTCACTTTATTTTTACTCATCGGTTCAAAATTTTTCAAATTTGACGATATCGAAATGAGCTCTTACCCATCATAGTAGAATAGGATGTTTCAGGATAACACCCTACCTTACTCAAATCATAAGGTAGCTATAAACCCACTATCGTGAGCTATTGGTCATCATAGTGGTATAGGACATACGAGGTATACCCTACCGCACTCAAATCATTAACCACTTCCGACAAACGATTTATTAATAATTGCTCACTCACTTTATTCATTCACTTTTCAAAGTCATAAGTTACATCTCACTTATCACATTCAAACTTTATGATATTCACAAAGACACGGTCTAACTTAGTGTAACTATACCGACCTTCCTAAGATAAATCATTAAAAATAATGAAAGGATATAATTCAAAAGTCATGCTTCAAAATCAAAGGCTTCCGTGAGTGAAAAACGAAACTATCTCCATAAAAGTAAAACATGCTATAATTATCTCACTAAGTCACATACTATCATCGTTAGAAAACTACAACTAGCAAGCATCTAGTTCCAATTATATGCTCGAGACTCACAAAAAATTTTAAATTTCGCAGAAATTTAACATTCACTCATATTTCAAAGGATATAGCATAAAAACATACCCAATTTACCCCCCCACACTTAAATCACATTATGTCCTCAGAATGTGCAGAATAAAAGAAAAAGAAAACTTAGCTGGTTTCAACGGTGGTTGTCGGATGAAAGTTGGCAGAGGTCAGGCCGGAGCATGAATGTACCGCTGCAACTCGAATAGACAACACCGGACATAAAAGCTTGTGAACCTGCTCAAAAGTATCTGCCACACTCGACATACCATATAATCTCGGGGTACACGGGGTATATGAGCAACACATAACACAAAACACTCACAATGAACGTAAGAGGAATAACCATCAACACAAAATCAACTAAAGTATTATTTCTAAACAATAAAACAACCTAAGAAAAGAAAACGAACAAAGAAAACTAGGTTGCCTCCTAGGAGCGCTCTTTTAATGTCAATAGCTTGACACAAAGTTCAAGAATCAACCCGGATCGGGCCACTTTGGTTTAACTGCCGCCACCTCAGTATCAGAATCAGGAGCACTTGGGCGGAAATGATTTTCACCACAACAACAAGTCAAGTGTGCTATAAGATCATTAAACTTTTCTCTCCAAACTACACTGACTCTCTTCTTCTTGTTCTTGCGGATGATAGGCATAGACATAGTGGTATGATCGAAGTCTCAATGTAAGGTACCTTACGGGTGGATATAGAACGCGTCATCATCATCGACTCAAAGAAATAAGATGGAATCTCTTCACAAATCGTGACATCTGTACTCTCATCTCTTCTTTGGAAATAAAGAATCTCAGGCTTTTCCTTTGGTTGCCCAAAATATTTCTTAAGTCTATGGCCATTCACTTTAAAAGCTTGATTACCATACCCGTTCAAAGTAATTACTCCACTTGGATTAACCTCGAGAATCTCAAAGGGACCGGACTATCTAGACTTTAGCTTACCAGAAACAAATGAAGTCCGGTATTATAGAGTAAAGCCATTTCACCAACTTTGAATTCTCGGTCCTTGATCTTAGCGTCATGGAGCATCTTAGTTCTCTCCTTGCTTGAGTTTAGCATTCTCGTATGCACGGAGTCCCCGAATTGTCGAGCTCGCTCAATCAGAATAACCTTTTCTCCCCACGAGTTGGCTATCGAAATTTAAGAATTTAATTGCCCGTAAAGCTCTGTGTTCAAGTTCGACAGTAAATGACAAGCTTTGCCATAGACCATTTGGAAGGGTGACGTGCCCATCGGGGTTTAAATGCAAATGCGATAGGCCCACAACGCGTCATCCAACTTAAGACTCCAATTAGATCGATTATTGTTCACGGTCTTCTCTAAATTCTTTTCAAGCTCGTTGCTTACCTCGACTTGGCCACTAGTTTGAGGATGATATGGTGTACCAATCTTATGTTTGACACCATACTTCTCAAGATCTTGTCAAGCGGCGCATTGCAAAAGTGAGTACCTTCATCACTAATGAGTGCTCTCGACGGCTCGAATCTAGTAAAGATATTCTTTTGCAAGAATTTCTTTACAACCTTGTGATCATTAGTTTGAGTAGCTATGGCCTCGACCCACTTTGAAACATAATCCACACAGATTTGTGATATACTTATTACCACATGAGGATGGAAAGGGTCCCATAAAATCTATGCCCCATACATCGAAAACTTCGCATTCAAGAATGGGCTTAAGTGGCATTTCCATCCGACTACTCGCGCTTTTCTGCTTCTCTGGCACCTATCACAACCTTTACAAAAGGCTTCGCATCTTTAAACAGAGTCGGCCAAGAGAATCCAGCTTGAAGAATCTTTGCAACCGTCTTCGTGTTCCATAGTGACCTCCGGTAGACCGCTTATGGCATTGTTCTAAGATATCCCACCGATCATGCTCGGGAACACACCGTCGAAGCAACCCGCCTTTCTGGACTCAACAAATAAGGATCTTCCCATACGAGATATTTAAGATCGTAAAAGAACTTCTTCCTCTCCCGATACGTCATATCCTCTAAATGACCGCCGCTAAATAGTTGACGTAGTCGACATACCACGGCCTAACCGCTTCAAGCTTCATCAATTGCTCGACCGGAAAATCAATGCCTATATCATTGTGATTCTCTCACCCTCATTTACTAAGCGAGATAAATGATCACCACAATATTCTCACTACCTTTCTTATCTTTAATCACAAGGTCAAACTCTTGTAGAATTAGAATCCATCTAAGTAACCTTGGTTTTGCATCCGCTTTGTCCATAAGGTAGCGCAAAGGCCGCATGATCGGTCCAAACAACAACTTGAGATCCTAGAAGATAACTTCTAAACTTGTCAATGGCAAAAACAACAACTAAGAATTCCTTCTCGCTTGTGGTATAATTGCATTGAGCCGGGTTCAAGGTGCGGCTCGCATAATAAATGGGCCTGAACCTTTTATCAACTCTTTGACCTAAAATGCGCCACGGGCGTAATTAGAGGCATCGCACATCAACTCGAAAGGCTTGGTCCAAATAAAAAGCAACTAAAATAGGGGCATCGATAAGCTTGTCTTTCGACAATTGAAAGCTTCTTTGCACTTCGCCATCGAACAAGAAATCGACATCTTCTTTCAAGAGATTTGATAAAGTCTTGGCAATCGTAGAAAAGTCTCGAATAAACCGCCTGTAGGCTTCAACATGACCTAGAAAACCTCGTACCTCTTTCACTGTCTTAGGGTACGTCATCCTTTCAATGGCCTCGACCTTAGCCTTATCAACTTGAATGCCAGCATTGGACACCTTGTGTCCCAAAACTATTCCTTCATCAACTAGAAAATGGCATTTCTCCCGCTTAAGCACTGATTCTTCTCAACGCAACGTTGGAGTACCATATCTAGGTTCTCTAAAATTTCATCAAAACTATCGCCGTGGATCGAAGTCGCCCATGAAGACTTCCATGCATTTCTCAACAAGTCCATCAAAATGGCCAACATACACCGTTGAAAAGTCGCGGGTGCATTGCATAGACCGAATGGCATTCTACGAAAAGCAAAAGTACCGATGGACATGTAAACGTGGTCTTCTCTTGGTCGTTGGGGTCAATGGCTATCCGGAAGTAGCCGAATAGCCATCAAGGAAACAATAATACTTATGACCACTCGATCGTTCAATAAGTCGGGTCAATGAAGGGTAGGGAAAGTGGTCCTGGCGGTGACCTCGCTCGGGGTCTACGATAGTCGATATCTGAGACTCAGAGCGATCCACGAGACGTGGGCAACTTCCTCCCTTTTTTCATTCTTTTCAACCGTAATACCGCCTTCTTTGGCACAACTTGAGTAGGGCTGACCCACTCGCTATCGGCGATTGCGTAGATGATTCCCATGTCAAGCCACTTTATAACCTCCTTCTTGACAACCTCTTGCATATGCGGATTCACCTTCGCACGAGGTTGTCTTACCTTTTAGCTCCTTCCTCCGTTCGGATTTTATGCATGCATATGTCTGGCCGATCCTCGGATATCACCCACTTGCCAACCGAACGCGAGGATGTTTTTCTTAAGCACTTCTATCACCGTGCTTCTTGCTCTTAGTCGAGTTTCAAGAAATGATCAAAGGCAATTTATCTCCATCCTTAAGAAAGATATACTTAAGGTGTTTGAGCGGTTTGAGCTCTAAATCGATGAGGTGGTTGCTCAATACTAGACTTTAACGGGCCACCTTTCTCCTTATGAGCTTGAAGTGGTTGACAGAGAACACCTCATCTTCCCGAGGCTCAACCCCAGAAAATGCATCGGATCAAATCATCCATCGGAATCCTCCGGTCAACACTTGCTTCCTTTTTCTTGTGATCGATCATTTTCCTTAACTCTTCGTCTTTTAGCTCTTCTGCCAGCTCTTCCCAGTCATCCACTTCCCAATGAGTAGCTTCTCTCCAAAATTCTACCTCGTCCCAACTACCCATCAGAGCTTCTTCTTCACCAGGGATGAAGTCTTCCTGACTCAGTTCTCTGAAATTATCTTTTGTTGCTGGGCATCTCCATGCTTCTAACTCAACAACAGGCTCAGTGTGAGCGAGTGAAGATGACTCGTCAATGCCTACGGCTTGAAATGAATTAGAAGATGGTCCGCAGTCAGCCGGATCCTCAATGTCCATGACTTCGAAAACACCTATCTCTGTCAACTCCTCTGCTTCTTCAAAGTAGGCATCTTTTTCATCCTCATAGATAGCTTCGACAAACGATATTTCATCAATTACGGCTCTTTCAGATGTGTCCCCGTGTGAAGGTGACGGATGTGTCACCGACTCTAAGAGTAATCATCCTGCGTAAGTCGATGAGAGCGTTAGAAGTGTCTAAAAAGGTTCGGCCTAGAATTAGAGGCATCTCCTTATCGTGTGGATAGTCTAGAATAACCCGATCGGTAGGGAAGACTAAATGTTCAACTTGAAGGAGAACATTAGCTACACAACCGGCCGCGCGATCCGCTAGATTTATCTACCATCTCAAGAGAAATCGGGCGTTCCGCATCCTTTTATCTAACCCGAGCTTTTTGCATACATTTAATGGCATCACATTAATAGAGGCCCCGAGTCGCATAAGACATTTTCGAATAAATGGCCTTCGATCTCACAGAGATTGAAGGTCCGCCAGGTCACCACGCTAAACAAAGAAATTTTCAGAAACCATCGCGCAATCCTCGCATGAAACACTTCTTCACCATCCCCTCAAGCTTTCTCTTGCTCCCACAGAATTCTTTAAGATACTTAGTACATTTAGGCATTTCGCATAATACCTCAAGTAAGGGCATACTCACTTTAGTGTCCCTAAGTATCCTCCTCACCCATCATCATACGCTTGTCTTTGGCGAGGCTCTCTCCTTGCTCTTCGTGGATAAGGAAGGGCTTTATCATTCTTCGTGGCCTGATTCTTTATCGCCTCATCCTCCTTATCCTTCCATCTCACAAAATTTTCTTCCTTTTTCTTAGTCAAGGGTACAGCCTCCTGACTCTCCTTCCTTTCCTCATCATTAGAATTATTTTCATCCTCCGAAGAATTGTCACTAAGCTCCTCATCGCTGCTTTCTTCGGCATGTGGTTTCGATTTCCCCTCCCGAACTCATGGCGTCAGGAGGGGCTACTCGTTTCCCGACATCTTGCCGGGTCCAGCCTGTTTACCACTTCTCAATGTTACTTCATTCAACTCCTCTTCTTGTCCATACTCCCATTGTGGTGTAATGGTAGTGCAAACATTCACATCAGCTTTTGGGTTTCTCTCGGTATAACTCGGGAGTTTACCGTGAGGTCTGCTTGCTTGCTGGTCTGCCATCTGACCAACTTGTCTCTCAATAGCTTTAACACTAGTAGACAGAGTCTTCACCATGTCTACCAGCTCATCGAATTTGTGTTGAGGGACACATGAGGTGGTATGATTGTTGTTCTGAGTTTGATTCCAGCCACCTTGAGGCCTTTGGGAGTTCTGAACTGGCCTATGATAGTTCGAGTTGAAAGAATTCGAATTTGAAGGGCCAGGTGGTAACTTGGCTTGATTGAAGTTTAGTCTTTGAAATCTGAATAGTTACGCCCGGTTGAAGTTTCGGAAGGGTTGGTTTTGATTATCCATTAAGTTTACCTCTCCGTCATCTCGGTCCCTCGCTGTGTTTCAAGATAATTTGAATTAGAAGGTCAGATCTCAAGATTGGCCACCGCTTGCTTATCAATTCCATCCGAGCAACCAACAGGTTGTGTATCGAGATTGCTTGCGATGACCTTCTTTCTTAACAATATTGGTCTTCTTAGAGTCGACCACATATTGTTCTTGGCGATGGTCTCAGCCACTCTGTAGGCAGTCTCATCACCTCCCCCTAAGAAGGATCCATGAGCTGTGGAGTCAAGATAGTCTCTATTAGGTTGAGAGACACCTCTATAGAACAGCCTCGAAAGAACTCATGTCTCGCTATATCCGTGATTGGGGCACTTCCTCATCAACAGATTTAATCTCTCCCAAGCTTTGCCAACAGCCTCATCCTCCATCTCGCTCAAACGTAGCTATTTCCCATTTCATCTCCATAATCTTGCCTCGAGAAACCCACTTAAGAGCGAAGGCTCTTTTGACATCATTCCATGTATTGAGGGAATGATGTGCTAACGACTTAAACCATCTCGCTTGCTTCACCTTTTAAAGCAAAAGGAAATAGCTTCAACTTTACGATCTCGTAATCAACACCAGGATAATGGCCTCGCTTCACGATTTGTATTTAATGTGGACAAGAAGTCGTATGGTCTTCTTGAGCGAAGCCATGGAAAGAGCTATTTTGGACTAGTGCAACTACTCCATTTTTAAGGTCGAAATTTACTCCCCATATCGTGGACGAATAGGTCTATGTCCTCTAGAAAATCTTGATTAAGATATGGAGTGTAGGGTCCTGGTTCAACTGATTAAGCCGGGTTTTGGCGGAATTGTTGAAGTCGTTGATTTATGCCACTGCTGATTCTCTGCTTTGCTTTCGCAGAGCTTGCATTTGTTGAAGGAGTAAATTTAATCGAGCTTGGGGATCGGATTTGGAATTGGTGGATCTTGATCCGCCATTTTGTCCAAATCGTGGAGAAGCCTTCTTCTAAGGATAGATCGTTCGTGGCTCGTGGATCAAAGATCGAAGTCCCTTCTTACTTCTCGCTTGCATAAACCAGAAGAAAGGAAAAGGAAGAAATCAACCCTTTGGGGTTGATTAGAACAGGTTTAGAAAAGATTAGATGGTTTAGAGGGAGAAAAGAGAAGAAAAGAGAAGAAAGAAAAGAAGTGATGATTGAACAGATCGAATCAAGCGCCCGGTGTTAGTGGACGTTCGTTCGTAATCGAACGCTGCGTTGATTGAATGAACGTTCGTTCGAGGAGGATGTAATTGAGGTGGACGGGCGTTCAAGTTGTTGAACGCTCGTTCAAAAGGTTTTTATTATTATTATTATTATTATATTTTTTTTTTTATTATTTTTTATTTTTTTTAATATCTTATTTTCGAATTTAGAAAAGGATCTAGAAACAGAAACAAGAAAAGAAACCTACCTACGAAAAATTTAAAACAGAAAAGGCACTAGGACGGTAAAAAAACGTGTTGAAACCTTCTAGGGCCAAAATGGAGGGGAAAACAGTGGATTTTGACCTCGAAAACGCATCGAACGGCTCTACGGCGTTCACCACGTCGTCGTCGGCGCCGGAACGAAGCTTTCGAATTGGGGTCCTGCGTTCCAAACGGACACTCGAGCCGAAAGTTACGGCCAAAATACTACTGCGTGCTAAAAACGACCCCTTTTGACACAGAAAACTGTCCTATGAAGAATCCGACAACCGTTACCGACTCCCCGGCAACGGCGCCAAAACTTGTTCGGTAAAACTAGTTTTATAATTTATAAACCGAAACACCCCAAGTATAAGGATCGTAGTATAGGGTGTTTACGGGTCGCCCTCTGGGAGTGGAATGTTTATCGGATTCAAATATAAATCTATATCAATTATGTCACAATTATCTATCTAAACTAAAGTCAAAACTAACTAAAACCTAAACCTAAGAATTGAAACTAAAACAGAAATAAAAAAACAAGCGTAAAATAATAAGAAAATAAAGAATATGATTTGAGCGTTCACTAAAGTGAACGAGCGTCCTGAAACGAAAATCTAATGGACGAAGCGTCTGCTATCATGGACGAAGGCCTCACTATTGTGCGACGAGCGCCTAACTACGAATCAAGCGAAAAAGTGCAGGAAAACAAAGAGAAATTAGGTTTATAAAACTAGAACGTAAACTAAACTTAATCTAAACGATTCGATTAAAACAATTAAAGGAAAACACAAAGAAGGCAACGAATCCACCCATCAACCAACAACCCCAACTAGATGGTGATCTAAGATGTAGTTTTTAGTAGTGATTTTCACACGAATTCAATTAAATTTCTTCAACCAAATTCTAGGGTTTCGTTTATCTTTTCAAACAAACTAAACATGCAATCAACACGAAATCACGAGATTGTTTCCAAACTCTTACTCAACTAATCATGCATAATCTCTTAAAACACGAATAATTGCATCACTTGAACGAAATAAAACTTAAACCAATATATTTTCATACATAGATCCAAGCATATAGATATAGATAAATCGTTTCATCAAATCGTTAATTCCAACAAAACATGATCAAGACAAAAACAAAGATCCAAAGTGATGAAAAACTATAAATTAAACTCACTAACATAAAGCATCGAACTCTCTAGTTGGTTGTGTTGATGATGGGCTTCCTCCGTCGACTCACCGCAGCAAGGCTTTTAGCCAACAATCATGTTGAAGATGATTGTTGGATTGGAAAAATTCATCTCTGTGTAAAAGGCTTGTGGCGCGCAGCTTTTTGTGTAAAATTGCGATCTCAATTATGTGGTATATGAATTAGGGTTAAGAGGCTCTTTGCTATATATAGAGTTTTAAGTCGGTTATGACAAAGTCGGCAACGGACGCTGCCTGCAGTCTCGTGGACGCCCGTCCGTAAATGCCTGGACGCTGAGTAAACGCTTCGTTCATCCTCCGTCTGAACTCTCTCAATGTAAAATACGATTCGACGCCGCGTGGACGCCGCTTCACTTCGACACTCGCTCAAGATCGAGACGCGCCCTTTTGACCTGCCGAGGATCGGATCTCTTCATCTTTATCCAATTTCTTCAAGCCAATTCCAACTCTATCTCTTATAATTCGACTTGAGCTTCATTTATCCTCATTATATGCACGAAAATTAACTCCTACATGATAAATAAACAATGCAAAACGTAATAAAACTCAACTAATAATAATTCCATTAAATTAACACTTAAAATCATCAATTTTGCATACAACCCTCTTAAAATCATCTTTATTAAATAATTACACTTAAACCCTTAATTCTCATGTAAATTATGCAAATGTGGGGAAAATAATAATGAAATAAACCCTTAATAATCATATAAATATGGCCTTAACATTCTTCTTGTCTTATTCTTGAGTTTAACTACTTTTTGAGCAACTTATTCTATTTTCCTTTTATTTTGGTATCTAAACATGGTTATTCATTGTATTACTTAGGGTTCTTGACAACTTCATTTTTAAGGATCCAAGGTATAGATCAGTTAATTTTAGGGTTGTTAACTACAAATTATTGCATGGCCCTCCTTATAGCGCCAAATGACGATACCGGAATGTCTTCGGATTGTTTAAGTGGGTAACCACACTCTTTTAAGAGAAGTCCAACTACAGAAATGAGAGATTTGGATGTTTGATTACAGCTGCATCGTTAGAGACTGCATACGTACCCTAGTATAGTAAGAGATCAAGCCAAAGTAACGTAGTTCCGAAGTTGTGGATGAGGATCCAGAGCTCTGGAGGGGAAGTTATAAGCACGAATTCCCGAATATAGAACCTGTGATTGAAGGACAGTGTTATGCCAGACGTGGGGCTGTCATAAATCAATGATGATAAGATGATGGGATGTGCTCAAACGTGGATTTGGGACAGTTTACTAGAGGCCAGTCATGGGAACATTCTTAGCAATGTCGTATAATTGTCTTTGGAAGTCGGGGACGATATGTTTTACTAAGGAGCGAGCCGTGAGGCCAGGTTGGCTGATTAATGATAAGGTGAGGCCGATTGAGCTCTGAAGCGACCCGCATAAGGTTCGAAGGCTAGACTGCAGGCTTATGCTGGATTGACCCATTGACCGTTTTGATCCTTTTGATCTGATTGTTCTCCGTCTAGGCCATGGAGGTGGGTGGCGGATCGTCGGCCGGTTTTTGTTCTTGCCTTGAGCTCCACAGATCTATGGCTTTATGTCCTTTTGGTGGCCGATCTGGGCTGCAGATAGGTTCGGGCTTTGTTTCATCTCCCCAGACGTGGTGGAGATGTTCGCCGGAGTCCCGATGGCATGAAGCTAAATTTTTTTATTTTAATCTGTGTAGTTTGCTTAGTTGGTTTGTGTTTGTTCCCGCTGCGCTGCTTCTACTCTTTGTTGTTCCTGCTGCTGGCTTTCCTATGGTTGATGCGGCTGAGTAGTTCGGTTCCGGGGAGTTGTTTCTCGGAGGTTCAGCCTTCGATTTTCTACCGCATACTGATCTCGAGTTGTAGATGGTCATTTGTGGTAGCTTTCGTTTCTCCGTCACCTGTGGCATCATTCGTCGCAACTCGTGATTTGTTTTTTGGTATTAGGAGGGGCGGCTGGTGACGATGCTGGATTTCGTCTATGAATAAATCCGGGCCGTTTAATCTAGGGATGATTGAATCAAGGATGGTTTTGGGGATGATTTTAGACTGAGCCTGAGAGTCTCTCTCAGGTTGCCTACGTATCCTGTTATGTTCCAGGAATCAAGTCACACGTAGTTCCTGGAAGTTTATATTTATAGGGAGTTCATTCCCCTAACCCTAAACCATGTCGGTTTGGGTAAAATACAGTATTAGCCTTTTGGGCTTTTACTAGCTTATATGGGCTTTACCCACTTATGCAAATAACCATATGGACAATGGGCCGTCGTAGTCGCTATGCGGACTCTATCCTCGACGCCGACTCCGCCCGACTTGGGGTGATCGAGTCCGGATCTCTCGTCCCTACACGCCCCAAGTCGATCGTCGTACTACCGAGTCAAGGAGCAGACATGCGTGCCTTGACACATGTTTATGATATGAGGACTAACCGATAGACGACACGTGGAGTGGACTTTGGCCATCCCGAGCTTACCGACTTGCGGTATCGAGATAGGCCCGACTGTCGCACTTCTCTGATCATGTCGGTTGTCGATGTCTCAACTCGTAACTCGACCATTGGGCTATCACTTATTCTTGTCCAGGAGGAACATCTCGTGACGCCACGTAGAGGTGCGATATTCGGTATCGTCAGCTGGTTTGCAAGGGCACGGCGGAGCATAGGCGGTGGCGGCGGATAATGGTTTTTTTTCTCTGTTTGTTTGATGTTTTATTTTTATGTTTGTGTGCGTCGAATAATAGGTTGCCGAGAGGATCCACGTGTCTGAACGTCTTCTTTGAAAAAACATTTTTCCATTTGTTCAGCACCCTCGTCCTGATCTATTATCCGGCTTTGTTGTTTCTTGTTGTTTGTGCGGCTTGGCCGCGGTGTAGTACGGCATTAGGCCGGGGTGTAGTAAGGCTTTGGGCCGAGGTGTAGTACGGTTTTAGGCCGAAGTGTAAGTTTTTGTTTATTTGGTTATAATAAAGCATTCGTCTTCCGTGAAAAAAAAAGGGGAAATTATTGTATATATAGAAAATGATATTAATGAAGTTGTCGAAATGAAAAAAGAAATAAGATTTAACCCTAAGATAATTATACAGTATTTGAAAAAAAAAGAGTAAAATTTGCATTTTTTTAAAATTTTTTGACATATACTTACACGTACATTTTTTTTTTTATTCTCATTGAGACTCGAATCCGGTTTTATTCTTACTGAGTCTCGAATCCGAAACATTTAGATTAAGGGCCTGTTTGTTTACACCACTTAACACTTATTCTTAAAAGAATAAGTGATTATTAAAATAAGTGTTGTTTGATAATACTTTTAACACCTCCTAATTAATTAAGATCTTCTTGAATTTCCTGTGAAAAATTATGGAAAATTTTAAGTGGTTGAGGAACTACTTAATCTTCGAATTTTTCAATAAATCGGTGAGGTACACCCACACCCATACCTACCTCACACCTACACCCCACCCTCACCCTACCCCCAACCCCACCCCATCCACCCCACCCATACCCCCAACCCCCAACCCCACCCCACCCCATCCACCCCAACCCCACCCCACACACCTCACACACTCATACCCACCTACACCCTCACACCCCCACTCCCACCCTCCCTACACCCACACCCACACCCACCATACACAACACACCACACCCACACCCACCACCCCACACACACACCCACACCCACTCCCACCCACAACCACCCCTACACCCCACAACTCCCACACCCTACACCCACACCCACGCCCACCCGACACCCACCCCCATACACCACACACCCGACACACACCTACACCCACACCCCACCCTACACCCACCTACACCCACCATTACCCCACACCAACACCCCCACCCACCCTACACCCACCCTCCACACACCCACACCCACATACTCACTCACGAAACAAATTCTAATTTCAGATATAATAAATGTTATCAAACAGTCTAATCAATTTCAGCACTTAAAAATATTCAGTTACTTAATTTATTCAATTAAGACTTGGACTTCAGACTTGATTTGGCCTTCATGTAACGCCCGTTCCCGACACCGAGTCCTTATCCGGAAAAGAAACGCTCGCACGTATAAAATAAATATAAATTCATTTTATACGTAAGCCTCTACTACGTCATATCAAAATGAAGGCAAACGGAAGCAAACTCGGGTATATAAAATTTTTCCCAAAATTAAAGAGTAGAAAAGAAATCTAAAGGGTAGAAATGTAAATTATTACATTTGGAAAAGTACGAAAATCCCAAAAGACAAACTACGACAAATCGTCAAAACGGTAGTCTACCTCAAAAGTACGGAAAGTACAACCAAAGAAAAGCGTAAAAGAAACATCTTGATTCTTCAACGAAGCGGCGCCAAACGTCGTCGTCAAACTCTTCCTCGAAAACTGTTCGCCTTCTCGTCCCCAAACACATAGAAAAAGTATGCATTCGAGGTAAGTACAACGTACTTAGAAAGAAAGAGAAGCTATGAAAACAATCATAGTTATAACGAATAGACATTTATTTAATTAGTTGATTAAATGAGACCAACTCCATCTAGGGTTCACTTCATGCTCATCAACACGCTGTGACTAACTGCTTCTAACTTAACCTATCTATGCTACAACCGCACTCAAGGGCACTACGCGCATCCACCTCAAAGAGAGTCCTTCAGACTTAGGGTCATTGACCTCTGAGTTATTCTACCTTGGGAACACTCTATTGCAACATATTAGTGGATCACACCAATACCCACGAAGTCTAGAAAAGGTAGACTCCGATAGCACGCACACCTCAGCAGAGTCCCTCCATACTTAGAGTCTTTTGACCTACGAAGTTCTTCAACCTTCAGAGGTAGCACATGCATCGCGATTTAGCCTGGTGCCTAGCCAAGAGAGACATGTTGTTTAATCTTTTACTAGTCACATACGTTGTTTATTAAGTTATTAACTAGCCAGCCTAAGTATTTTCAAATAATCTCCCTCACACATACTACTCTCTTCCTAGACCACTAGACACGGACAAGTCCTAGCACATACACAGACATTGATGAATGCTAATTCATCAAAGCACAAGCCTATCATGTTCTTCCGACGGATCCGAACTTCAACTCCTTTAAGAGTACATTCGGTGTTTTAACCGAACGAATCGAAGCTCAATTCAGGCTTGTCTAAGTTATACCATGTTTAACATATCATAATTATAGATTTTAAGTAAGTAAAGCATGTATATATGGCTAAACAACAATTAACAATAGAAAGGAGGCGATGTAATCGACGCCCGCTTAAAGACTTGACGCCTGCTCAAGCTTCATCGACGCCCGTCCAAAATAGTGGACGCCCGCCCCACCAAACCCGATTCAATCTCGAATGTAAAATAGCACCTTAGACGCCCGTCCCAATACAACCAGACGCTGTCTAAGGTGGAACCTAGGCTGGACGCCGTCTGCATTACCGACGCTGCTCACCTGGGTTCGACCTAAACCCTAACTTCATCACCATGCGATTTCCGGATCGTAATTCAACACAAAACCAAAGAAATAATCAACACAACAACACAAAATCCCCATCTAAACGCATTACTACAACGACTATAGTCATTAACCAAAACAAAGATTCATATTTCTAACACCAAGTAGCCTTAAAACATGATCAATTCCTTATAGCAAATGATGGAATTCATAGATCTGCTTTCTCTTACCTTTTGCAGCCCCAAAATCGATCAAAATCGCTCAAAAATCTGCTACAATCCCACGTAATCGATGCCAAATTGTCTTGTGCTCTTTTCGCGAGTCCAATTCTTGAATCCGCTCAAAACGATCAACCTTCCTTAGCAAAAGTGAAGAACTTTCTAGCCTCTCTTCTCTTTCTCTCAATCGCATAAGGGGAGGAATTGTTAGATCAATTTCGATTTTTTTTTTAGGCTAGGTCTAAACATTAAAAAGGGGTCAATCTTTTCCTTAATTGCCCTTGATCACTAAAAATGAATTTTTCTTTTAATTATATATATAAAACTCAAAGAAATTATATATATAAAACGTCCCAAAATAATTAACTCCGAATAAAGGAAACCGAACCTAATATTTCGTCTTCGCAAAAAGACACGCCTCGCTTTTTCCTAAAATCGAATATTACATTCTCCCCCCACCAAAGGAGTTTCGTCCTCGAAACTAGAACATACCGTAAATCCCCAAACTCTTGGAACTCACTAAGCATGTCGCTTCCACTTCCCAAGTTGCCTCCTCGGGTGAATGATTGCTCCACTAAACTAACACCAAGCGGGATCATCCGTCTCTTAATCATCTTTTCTTTCCGGTCCAGAATCTTGATTGGTCTCTCGTCATATGCAAGGTTATCTTGTAAGATTCATGGGTCAACCGTAGTTTCCACATCATTCTTCGTCAAACACTTTTTCAACATTGAAACGTGAAACACATTATGGACTCTCGACATTGATTCTGGCAACTGAAGCTTATAAGCTAACGTCCCAACTCTTTCCAAAATCTCAAAAGGTCCAACATACCTTGGACTTAGCTTTCCTTTTTGTCCAAAGCATTTCACTCCTTTCATCGGTGAAGCCCGTAGGTAAACTCTATCGCCGACTTCAAACTCAAGAGGTCTTCTTCTAACATCACCCCAACTTTTCTCGCCTGCCTTGAGTCAGCTTTCGATTCTTCTTGACCAATCAACCCTTTCCTTTGCTTGTTCAACCATCTCTCGCCCTGTAACTGCCTCTCCCCGACTTCATCCCAAAACAAAGGGCGTATGGCATCTTCTCCCATACAACGCTTCAAACGGGCGGCATGCCTATACTTGCATGGAAATCGTTGTTGTAGGCAAACTCCGCTACCGATAGTAATCATCCCATGATCCGCCTACCTCCAAAACACAAGCTCTCAACATGTCCTCGAGTGTCCGGATGGTCCTCTCGCATTGTCCATCCGCGAGGATGAAAAGCCGTGCTCAAATCCAACTTGGTCCCGAAGGCTTCTTACAAGCTCTTCCAAAATCGACTTACGAATCTCGAATCACGGTCTCAAACTATCGAGATTGGAACTCCATGTAACTTCACTATATTGTCCAGATATAGTGTCGCCATCTTCTTTAATGGCATGTCGACCTTGTACGGTAAGAAATGGGCGATTTGGTCAATCTGTCTCACGATTACCCAAATTGCGCCGTGTCCGCCTCTTGTCTTAGGTAATCCGGTGATGAAGTCCATTGTGATCTTATCCCATTTCCATTCCGGGATATCCAATGGCTTAAGCATTCCACCGGTCTTCTATGCTCCGCCTTAACCTTTGACATACATCACACTCGCCACAAACTTGGCTATTTCCACTTTCATCGAGGCCACCAAAATCTTTCCTTTAAGTCTCTCAGACATTTTAGTAGCACCGGATGAACCGCAAAAGCTATCCTATGTGCTTCTTCCATAATTCTTTGTCTCAAGTCGCCAATATTGGGTACACATAGACGATCCCGATACCACACGATTTCCACTCTTATCCAACACGTAACCAACCGTAGGCTTCTCCCAGCAACACGCTTCAAATCCAACAAAACCGGTCTTCGCCTTGCTTTCCCGAATATCATCCATCAACTCGACCTTGCTAACAACGGTGCCACAAACTCGCCTCGTCTTCAATCTGATCAAAGCTTCGATTTCCAACCCATCTAACCTTTCTCGCCATTACCTCAACACCGAAGCCGCAAACATCGGGTTTCTGCTCGGAGCATCCGCCACTACATTCGCTTTACCGGATGGTACCGAATGTCCAAATCATAGTCCTTAACGAACTCTAACCATCTCCTCTGCCTCTCATATTCGTGTTCTCTTGTGTGAAGAAATACTTTAAACTCTTATGGTCGGTGAAGATCCTTGCTTTAACCCCATATAAGTAATGCCTCCAAGTCTTTAAGGCAAAAACTACCGCTGCCAACTCTAGATCATGTGTCGGGTAGTTCTTCTCATGTACCTTCAACTGCCTAGATGCATAAGCTATCACTTTTCCTCCTTGCATCAACACACAACCCAAACCCCTCGTCCCAAGCATCCGTGTAGACATCATAGTTATCAAAAATCTCCGAATCGCTAACACCGGTGCCGTAGTCAACTTACTCTTCAAGGTATGAAAGGCCTTATCACACTCATTAGTCCATTCAAATTTCACATTCTTCTGTGTCAGCCTGGTGAGTGGAGTAGCTATCTTCGAGAAATCTTGTACGAACTTCCGGTAGTAACCACCAACCCAAGAAAACTTCTTACTCAAATCGTGGTAGGTTTAGGCCAATTCTCAATCGCTTCGATCTTTGCCGGATCAACTTGAATGCCATCTCCGTAAATGACATGACCCAAGAAACTCACTCGATCCAACCAAAAGTCACACTTAGAAAACTTTGCATACAACTCGATTCTTCTTCAAGTGTGTCCAACACTATCCTTAAGTGTTCCTCGTGTTCTTTCTCATCCTTAGAGTAAACTAGGATATCGTCTATGAACACTATCACGAACTTATCCAAGACGCATGAAAACTCGCCGCATCAAATCCATAAATGCAGATGGAGCATTAGTGAGTCCAAAAGGCATGACAAGGAACTCATAATGTCCATATCTCGCATCGAAAGCCGCTCTTCGTATATCTCGCTATTTTAACCTTCAGCTTGATGATATCCGGACCTCAGTCAATCTTGGAGAACACTTTCTTACCCCAGCAAATCGATTAAACAGGTCATCTATTCTTGGTAGAGGATACTTATTCTTGATGGTAAGGTTGTTCGCTGCTCAGTAGTCGATACACATTCTCATGCCGCCATCTTTCTTCTTCACGAACAAAACAGGGGCTCCTGCAACGCAGGTAATCGGGCTGAATTATGTTCCTTTCAAGCATATCTTTAAGTTGAGCTTTCAACTCCTTTAATTCGCCGGTGCCATTCTCGTAAGGTGCCTTAGCAATCGGTGCCGCTCCTGGTATCAACTGGATCTCAAACTCTATCTCTCTCGTCCGCATGTTTCCCGGTAGCTCTTCCGAAACACCTCGGGATATTCCTCACTATGGGAGTCTCTCGAACTTAGGCTTCACTTGTTCCACGCCCACTACATACAACAAGTAGCCCTCACAACCCTTCCGACAAGCCCTTACCGCTTTAACCGATATGATCGGATGTTTCTTCTTACTCGCTTGTATACATTCCCTTGATACGCCTTGTCTGATTTCCTGTACTTTAAAAGTCACTTTCTTCTCTTTACAATTCAAGTGTACATAATTCTCGGATAGCCAATCTATTCCGAGGATTACATCAAAATCCGAAAAGTCCAAAATCAGAAAGTTGCTCTTACATCGATAAGGTCCGACTCGAACTTCCACTTGTGGTATCATTCTAGTTACCCTTGTTACCTTCCCTAACGGCGAGTTATCTCCAAAGTGTTTCTTAAAGGCTCAAGGTAAATCCAACTTCTTAGCTACCTTGGTTGACACAAAAGTATTTGACGCCCCGTGTCAAACAAAGCCTTGACCACTAGGTTTTCTAACATTATCGCATTTCTAGGATGCATATTCATTTATTTAAATATAGTTACAACATGAATAATCACGCTATAAAATATCTTAACAAAAGAATGAAACAAAACATGGTACCGAAATAACGCTATCCTCTCGGTTCCACAAAATTAGCATCCGCCGCAAAAACTCGAACCGGTCGGCTCGGGCCGCCTCCCGCTACCTTGGCTCGAACCACTCTTGTTTCCTCTGCTTGGACACGCTCTAGAAAAGTGTCCTTGCTCACCACAAACGTAATAACCGTTACTACTCGCCTCGCACTCTCTCGTATGATTTCTCGCACTTGGGGCAAAGTGGTGCACTGCTCGGGCTTTAGCCGATGTAGGTGCCGTAGTCTTCTTGGTCGCTCGCGTGGCGCCCCTATAATCGCTTTGACTTGTCCCAAATTTCTCTTATTATTGACAACCATCAGTAGTTTCTTCCCGAAAGTCTCGACTTCCAAGGCTTTATTCATCAACTCGCCATATTCCTTGCCGTGAATCCTAGCATGCCCGATCAATCTCGTAGGCCAACCCATCCTTATAGAGGGCCATCTTTCTCTCTTCCACTTTCATCAATTCCGGATAGAACCTTCCTAACTCATTGAATTTATTAGTGTACCGACACCGCTGATGATTACCTTGATTGTGCTTCAGAATTGACTTGCTTTATCTCGCTTGAATCAGAATCGGGAAGTACTCATTATAAAACATCGCCTTGAACCCTTCCCAACTGCTACCTTACCGCTGTCGCTTTTTGAAAGGCATCAATCCATGCTTCGCCGCTTCCCAACATAAAATCGATCGCTAGTCTGTGCCATCTTCTGCCTCAGAACATGTATGTTCCTACAAGCTTTCTCGAATCCTCTTATCCATTCCTCTGCTTTAGAATGCTCCACATTACCAAAGAAGTTCTCAACTCGATTTCTCCTCAATCTTGTATACCAATCCACCGCTGGTGCTTGCTCGAAAGTCGGTCTAACTGGTGGGTGAACCGGAGGGTAACCAAAAGATACATGCGGCTGATACTGCTGATGTTGAGGATAAGGTGGGATTACTTGAGGCTCATTCTGATACGGATAGTACCCCTGATAAAACTGATGCTGTTGAGGCTGCTGAAAACCAAAGGGTAGATGACCGACGCCTTGCTGGTGGTCAAAGCGTGGTGAAGGGCATCAGAGGGTGAGGAACATGACCTACAGGAGGAGGGTAAAAGACCCGCCGCCTTGAGAGGATACACTTTGGAGGATATGCACTGATGGTGGAGGATACACATTGGTCACCGGTGGTGGCGCACTAATCGGTGGGATGTCGCCATTACAGCTGACACGAATAGTGCTTGTCCAGGCTCTCCATAAATGTAGTTATATCTTGGCGGTGGTCGGGTGACAGATTCGATGCGGCCTCGGTGACACATCCTGCTGAGACCGTGGTGTAGGCGTGGTGTATGGGGTGGTGGCGAAGACTCAAACGAGGCGAAGGATTCGCCTCACAAAAATCGCCCCTACTACGGGCACTGGGCTCTCGCCTTGACTAACCCCTCGAGCTCCCACCCACGAACGCCTCTCTTGTCGTTACCATGCCGAAAGATCAAGAAAACCAGACGTTACTAAAGATCTAAAGAAACTTATCTTAAGGAAAGGAAGTCTAAAGAACGCTTTCTCTCGATACCAATCAGAACGCCCGCTCCCGGACACCGAGTCCTTATCCGGAAAAGAAACGCTCGCACGTATAAAATAAATATAAATTCATTTTATACGTAAGCCTCTACTACGTCGTATCAAAATGAAGGCAAAACGGAAGCAAACTCGGGTATATAAAATTTTTCCCAAAAATAAAGAGTAGAAAAGAAATCTAAAGGGTAGAAATGTAAATTATTACATTTGGAAAAGTACGAAAAATCCCAAAAGACAAACTACGACAAATCGTCAAAAACGGTAGTCTACCTCAAAAGTACGGAAAGTACAACCAAAGAAAAGGGTAAAAAAGAAACATCTTGATTCTTCAACGAGCGGCGCCAAACGTCGTCGCCAAACTCTTCCTCGAAAACTGTTTCGCCTTCTCGCCCCAAACACATAGAAAAAGTATGCATTCGAGGTAAGTACAACGTGCTTAGAAAGAAAGAGAAGCTATGAAAACAATCATAGTTATAACGAATAGACATTTATTTAATTAGTTGATTAAATGAGACCAACTCCATCTGGGTTCACTTCATGCTCATCAACACGCTGTGACTAACTGCTTCTAACTTAACCTATCTATGCTACAACCAAGACTCAAGGGCACTACGCCAAGATCCACCTCAAAGCAGAGTCCTCTCCAGACTTGGGTCATTGACCTACAGAGTTATTCTACCTTGGGAACACTCTATTGCAACATATTAGTGGATCACACCAATACCCACGGTCTAGAAAAGGTAGACTCCGATAGCACGCACACCTCAAAGCAGAGTCCTCCGTGCTTAGGGTCTTTTGACCTACGGTTCTTCCACCTTCGTGAGGTAGCACATGCATCGCGATTTAGCCTGGTGCCTAGCCAAGAGAGACATGTTGTTTAATCTTTTACTAGTCACATACGTTGTTTATTAAGTTATTAACTAGCCACCTAAGTATTTTCAAATAATCTCCTCACACATACTACTCTCTTCCTGACCACTAGACACGGACAAGTCCTAGCACATACACGCATACATTGATGAATGCTAATTCATCAAAGCACAAGCCTATCATGTTCTTCCGACGGATCCGAACTTCAACTCCCTTTAAGAGTACATTCGGTGTTTTAATCGAACGAATCGTAAGCTCAATTCAGCTTTGTCTAAGTTATACCATGTTTAACATATCATAATTATAGATTTTAAGTAAGTAAAGCATGTATATATGGCTAAACAACAATTAACAATAGAAAGGAGGCAAGATGTAAACCTGACGCCCGCTTAAAGACTTCGACGCCTGCTCAAGCTTTCATCGACGCCCGCCGTCCACCAAACCCGATTCAATCTCGAATGTAAAATAGCACCTGAGACGCCCGTCCAATACAACCAGACGCTGCGTCCAAGGTGGAACCTGGGTCGACGCCGTCGTCCAGTAATACCGACGCTGCTCACCTGGTTCGACCTAAACCCTAACTTCATCACCATGCGATTTCCAGATCGTAATTCAACACAAAACCAAGAAATAATCAACACAACAACACAAAATCCCCATCTAAACGCATTTATAACGACTATAGTCATTAACCAAAACAAAGATTCATATTTCTAACACCAAGTAGCCTTAAAACATGATCAATTCCTTATAGCAAATGATGGAATTCATAGATCGCTTTCTTACCTTTTGCAAATTTCAAAATCGATCAAAATCGCTCCAAAATCTGCTACAATCCCACGTAATCGATGCCAAATTGTCAGTGCTCTTTCGCGCGAGTCCAATTCTTGAATCCGCTTCAAAAAGCGATCAACCTTCCCTTAGCAAAAGTGAAGAACTTTCTAGCCTCTCTTTCTCTCAATCGCATAAGGGAGGAATTGTTAGACTCAATTTCTTTTTTTTTTTTTGTGGCTAGGTCTAAACATTAAAAAGGGGTCAATCTTTTCCTTAATTGCCCTTGATCACTAAAAATGAATTTTTCTTTTAATTATATATATAAAACTCAAATTATATATATAAAACGTCCCAAAATAATTAACTCAGAATAAAAGAAATCAACCTAATATTTCGCTCTTCGCAAAAAGACACGCTCATCTCTTTCCCAAAATCTAATATTACACTTCGCTTTTAACAAATCTACTTCAAGAGCCCACATTCTATACTTGGCCAATGCTTGGGCATTATTATTTTAATTTAAAACGGGTTGATATATATATATATATATATATATATATATATATATATATATATATATGGCATTTAATAATTACTTCCACACGCGATTACTTCTACACTACACTCGCATGAATTGTGAAATCATTCCAGATTCAAATTACGAAATTATAAAATTCGATTCTGGAGAGGTTGATTGATTGTGATGCCATTAACGGTGTGGCCATATACCATTTGTGCTCGACTCTTTTGTCATTACGGTCACGATCGGAGAATTACCAAAAAAAAGCAGGAAAATTTCGAAACTAGAATGAATTGGTTGAGAATCCATATTCACAATAAACGGCGACGCGTAGCCTGTTTAAATATCTCGATTATTGCGATTTAACCAGGAACACAGAGTCCACTCAAAAAAAAATAAAAAATAAAAATAAAAACAGGAAGACAGAAATCTGGAAACAGAAGCCAAAGGAAAAAAAATGGGTGCTAAAGACGTCGAGCAGCAACTGCTGAATCAACAACGAGGACAAAGTCATCCGACACGTAACGTGAATCGCATTACGGAATCTCAGTTTCTCTTGTGGAAATGTCGTAAGGTCCGGTTTCCTGCTGTTTTATTTTTTCTGCTCATTTTGTAAGTTGATTTTTTAGTGTTTTGAGTATTGAATATTATTCAATTTCTCTTTGTTCGTTTTGTTCTGTCTGCTTGAAATTTAGACAAATCTTATACATACATCGCTATGAAGAGATTTTCGCTTTCTGATTGGATTAATTTGACAAATAGCATATATATTGCTCTCGATAATCTTGATCAGTTTCTTAGCCAGCAATCCCAATATATATATATATATATATATATATATATATATATATATACACACATGTGTGTGTCAGTGTGTGTAACAAGACTCCTATCATTCAAAATGAACTTGGTCCGGTAAAGGATTGGCTTCCCCGCTGGATTTTGTTCCATTCAAAAGGAAAAAGTGGTGGCTTAGCTTTAATGTGGATCTCTCCTTAGCTTCTTTTTCGCTGGGTCATATTGGCGCTAAGGTGAGATTAAATTATGGAGTTTATTTTAGATTAACAGGCTTTTATGAGCATCCAGATCATTCTTGCCCTAAGCAATCGTGGGATTTGCTTTGAGGGATGTTTCATCAATGGCAAAAGATGTGGATAGTTGCTGGAGATTTTAACAAAATATTGTGGCTTTAGGAAAAGCCCGAAATGTGTGAAAGACAACAGATATGGACTGCAATTTGGTTGATTTGGGGTATATTGGCTCTGATTCTTCTACATGGCTTGACGACAGAGACATTGGCATTGTCCGTGAATGCATTGATCATGGTCTTGCAAATATGAAATGGACCTAGATTTTCCCACGACATGAGGTACTTCATTTCCTCGCATCATTCGGACCATTTCCCTCTGTTAGTAACAGAGCGACAAAACACCCAAGCCCGAGAAAGAATGAAATGGAGGCATAATCCAAGGTATGAGTCATTTTGGCATTTTGATGATGATTTTCAGTTAGTTTTGAGCAGAACTAGCATCTGCACTACTATGTATTCGGTTTAGGAGCTGATAGATGCAATAACTTATATCCGAGATATGCTGAAAAATTGGTCATAAACATTGAGGAATCAAAAGATAATTTGGATTCTCTGAATAAGGAGCTCGAAAAATTGCTGGCCCACTGTTTTTCTCTATCCAGGAGAAGTGGCTATTGAAATCAGAAACTTAGTATCTCATATGGAAGAAGAGTATTGGAAATCCAGAGGTCAGGTTGATTAGCTCAAATGCGTGAATAGAAATAAGACATGCTTTCATCATAAGGCCAACTCAAGGAAGTCTAGTATTTCCATATATTAGCTTAGATTTCTGATATAGAAAATATTTTCCGTGTTGTTATGGAATATTTCCAACACCTCTTTCAAGCCAAGGGAGCTAATACTGATCTAGTAAGCAATCTGAATTTTAAGAGAATCAACAATACAATCTATAACCGACTTGCCATGGTTTTTCAGAATTGTAATTGCGTAAATAACACAAGCTGTTATGAATGTCGAAGTCTTCAGTTTGTGTAGTCTGTTTTGTTTTAATCATTAAGGGTCTTTTGGGTTCTATACGTGTATTATGGCGCTATGTCTATAAGTCGGCCTAAGTAGTTTATTTCTTGTTGGTCAAAATTCTTAATTGTCAAGTTTAAGGCTCTCTTGTAACCATAAATCCATAGCTTGGGTTTTAGTAAGTTTATGAATACAAATTATTACAGGTTATCACTCTATATTTCTACATGGTATTAGAGCTATGCAGTCTTAAAGCCTAGAATCTCGACATAAATTAGGACTTGGGTTTGAAAAGAACCTGAACCAACCAAGATTGGCTATACTACTGGTGTCAAGGAGGCTTAAGGGAAGAACTACCTTAAGTGGGCACAAACAGTTAAGTTAGCGATTGATGGGAGAGGGAAAATCGGATACCTCAAGGGTTATACACCCCAGCCAAACTTTGAAGAGCCAAAATTTAGGGTCTGGAATCTGAAATTTTATGGTGATGGCTTGGCTTATAAACGCCATGGAATCAGCCATTGCACGACTTCACATGTTCCTTTCTACGGTGAAGGATATTTGGGAGCAGTCAAGGAGATGTGATATGATGTGGAGAATACATCTCAGATTTATGAGTTAGAAATTTTACATTGGAATATGAAGCAATAATCACGTGATGTAACTAATGTATTACAATGACATAGTCGCATTATGGCAAGAATTGGACTTGCCGCATGATGATTCTTGAGATTGTCCGAGTGAAAGTGTAAAATTTCGAAGAAGTCAGAATGAAAGGGTTTACTTTTTCCTGAGACTAAGGATTTAGGTCCTCTCTTATATTTCTTAGGAATGGAGGTTGCAAGATCAAAGGATGACATGGTTGTATCACAGAGGAAGTATATCTTGGATCTACTAACATAAATTGGGATGACCACATCTAAGCCAATTAAGACTCCAATGGAACAATACTCTTAACTCAGGGAGATTGTTCATGAAGAGCCAGTTAGTATGGAAAGATATAAGAGGTTAGCTTTTGCTCCGAGTATTGTCAGTCAATTTATGCATTCTCTTACTCAGAGAAACATGGATGCAGTGTATAAGATTCTGAGGAACGTAAAGGCTACCCCTGGTAGACTTATTTCATAAAACAGATAGAAGAAGAATCGGGATTTTCTGATGCAGACTGGGGTGCTAGTCTCAAAGACAAAAGATCAGTGTCTGGGCGCTGTGCATTCGTGTGGCAAAATTTGATCATGTGGAGGAGCAAGAATGCCAAGAAACAAAGTGTGGTAGCTCAGAGTAGTGTAGAGGCAAAGTTTCATTCTTTGGCCTTGGGAGTATGTGAAGGTCTGTGGCTAAAACAAGTGTTACAAGATTTGAAGTTGTCGCTTTCAGTGGCCTAAAAATTGTTCCGTGATAACAGGGCTGCTATTGATATTGCTAATATCCAGTCTACCATGATAGGACCAAACACGTGGAGATTGATAGACATTTTATTAAGGAGAAGCTAGAGAATAGGTTGGTGTGTATACCATTTATGCCTTTGGTAAAACAAGTGGCAGATTGATGGACCAAAGCACTTGGAAGATCAGGCTTCGAAGAGTTCACGAGCAAGTTGGGCATGATTAACATGTTTGCAGCGACTTAAGTTAAGGGGGAGTGTTGAGAATGGCGAAATCTTTAGATTGTGTGGTCTGTTTTGCTTAAATCATTAAGGGTATTTTTTGGTACTATGCTTGTATTAGGGCGCTATGTCTATAAGGCGGCCTAAGTAGTTTATTTCCTGTTGTTCAAGTTTCTTAATTGTTAAGATTAAGGCTCTCTTGTAACTATAAAACCATAGCTCCGATTTTCAGTAGGTTTGTGAATACAAACTATTACAGTTTATCACTCTAAGTTTCTGCACAATCACTTCATCAACTTCCGGGAAAGAAATCTCGAGGTCCGGATAGAATGCACATTGTTTTTCTTCAAAAAATTTGGCCGACCTTGGACCTTCAGTTGCTCGAATTCTCCAAGACTGCTTAAACATCGGAGGTGATTTTCAAAGTACCAATGACACACACATAGTCCTTATCCCCAAATTGAATGAAGCAAAAACACCTGTGTTCCGCTTTGTTTTGGCCGGAGTTTTTGGGGCGTTTTTTTACATCACATCACCAATCATTTCTTACAATTCTCCCACCAATCAAATCTTCAACTACAAATAAAAAATATTAAATCATCTCTCATCATTTCACTTTATCAACTTTATTACTTTTTACCATTATTTTATTCATTATTCTACTTTATTTCACCAATCATTTTATAATCTACACCAATCATTATTCTACTTTATTTTACCCCATCAACTTTCTAATCATTACTTCAATCACTTTATCTAAAAAAAACTCCAAAAAAAACTCCAACCCAAAACAAACGCAACCCCAGAGATTTTTGACCGATAAGCCTTTGTAATTCGACTTATAAGTTGTTCCGCACGATAGTGAATCGGCTTCGGTTGGTGCTCAACGACATCATATCAAACAATCAGTCGGCCTTCTTAAAGGGTGCTCAATAACAAACAATATTATGGCGGCTTTTGAAACTTCACTCAATTAAAACTGGTGTTCAAGGATGTGGTAAACATATTGCATGAAAAATTAGATATGGGTAAATCATTTGATCGTGTGGCAGCCACAGGGTTGTTAGGTAACTTGATTTCTTTGATTATGCGATGCCTTTCCACAGTCTTAGTCTGGGAGTTATTGAATGGTAAGCCTTCTTCCCTTTTTTTAGCCTATACGTGGTATCTGTCATTGGGATCCTTTATCGCCTTTCATTTTATTATATGTGCCATAGGTATGTCCGCTTTGCTCTCAAAGGCGCATGTTGATGGCACTTAACGGGGGTTACGTTTGGCAGCATTGAGGTGTACTTGAATCACTTTATTCACAGACTATAGCTTATTATTCGTAGAAGCAAATGAGTATACAACAATGGAATTAAAAATCTGCTTTCATCCTGTAAGGCCCGCAAGGGGGCAATCAATTAACTTGGCAAAATCTTCTATCTATTTCAGGAAGCTAGTTATTTCAGCTTGCGAAATTCCATTTGTTCTGACTTGGGAATTCCTAGCACTAATAGGGCATTTAAATACGTGGGACTCCCCTACCTCATTAGAGAAATCTCTCATGTCTGTTGGGAAGGAAATCCTTATCAAGTCCGCGATCCATGCTATCCTGATGTATGTGATGAGGTGTTTTGTATTGCCTCGCCCACTGCTTAATTCTATTAAATCCATGACTTGATCCTATAGAGGACCGTCTCTTTTGCAAGGCCACATGAAATGTGATTTAAACTTGGTACGAGACCTCGTTCTGCCCCATGAAGCAAATAGCATTCTTTCTATACCACTGGCTCATTTTTCAGCTGATGATAAGCAATGTTTGATGCCATCTGCTAAGGATTATGCTTTGTAAAATCTAGATAGTGGCTTGTAGCAGAATGAGAAGAGCTCCAGAATACTTTTACGTCCCATCTTCTGGTTCAAATTCTTTGTGGAAAAATATTGTAGTCTTAAAATTCAGCCTAATGTTGCGGACTTCTTATGGAGAGCCTACTACACTTACTTTATGCCAACTTCTCTTACTCTGGCAAAACGAAATATCTCAAATGACATGCACTTTATGTGGAAATGTGCCGGAAACCTTATATCACATGCTATCTCGATCTTCCATTGCCGAGAATGTTTGGCGCCAGGAGAAAGCTGGCCGAAAATGGGGTACTTGGGGCTATCAAGTTTCTAAGATTTGGTAGACTTTATTATAGCCATGAGGAAGAATCATTAGGGGCATTGTTAAAGGCACCACAATGAACTTACTGTGGCACCACTCTTTGTGCTAGGTTCGACTTTGCAGAGGTCGAAAATGGACATTCGACTTTTGCAAAGTTGAATGTTGAGCTTAGATTCGACTTTCTGAGGTCGAATGTCACCGTGTGCCCCAAAGTAGATTCATTGTGGTGCCTTTAACAACCTGTCATCCACTTGTTGCCGCCTTGTATATCTGTTCTAGTTTATGTGGTAATCTGAAAGTGATTGGATTTATGAGTGAAGAGGTGTTCATATTAACTCTCTTTATACCACATCAGGGACATTATCGGATGAGTATTTTCATGTGCATTCGGACTGTTCTCCTACTTTCTAGACAACACTGAGGTCCTGGCGACCCCCACCACCTAGCACGGTTAAATTCAACGTGAATGCTTCTTTCCAGAAAGGAGCCCTAATCATTGGAGGACTTTTCCGAAACTCTTTTGGTTACATATTAGAGTCTTTTACTTACTATGTGGGAGATCAACGTTCGGTTGATATTGGGGAGGCTCTCGCTATTTACCATGGACTCACTTTTGGCATGGCCTATGGTTTCCATAGATTGATCATGGAAAGTGATTCTCTTTGAGTTATTCAGAAAGTTGAATCACAGATTTGGAGGACATGTCTACTCTTGGTGAAATTGTTGATGGAGGCAAAAGTTTGATGCCGCATTTCTCATCCTTGGCTTTTTCTTTGTTAAATGTGAGGGAAATTTCTCCACACATTTGCTTATGTGAGATTAGGTCTATTTCAGTCTCTTTTTCTGAATGGGGTCATCTCGCCCCCAATAGTGTCTGCCATGCTTGTAACTTTGACATGAATCAATAAATTTGTTTTCTCCTAAAATAATTTTGCTGATTAATCAAGCAAGTAAGACAAAAGGATGGATAGAAATGTGAGGTCCACTATTTAATTGTCATCTCGCTTCTGATTACTTTTCTGTTTGTCTTGATTCTATTGTTCAGCGAATTAATAGGTTGTTGAACCATTAGTCCACAACCTCCATAATTTTTTTTCTCTCTAAACGCTCTTTGGTACTGTTTTAGTTGACAATGAATGATGTATATGTTTGGTAGGTCATGTGAAGGATCTGTTTATAAGCTTTATTTATGTCAAGAGAATAGCAAGAAATTAGTCAAGGCGATGTTATTTTTTACCACAGTAATAATATTATCAAAGCTAATGTTTGTGTTCATCAGTTCAAAAGAGCATATGTACTTTCTTAGGTTAGATTGATCAGTGAGTAGTTGGATCGTATTCGCTGGGCATTGCTTTCTTCCATAACTCAAATTGAGATAGCCTTTCTTATTTTCCCCTCATTTTGTTTGTTTACTTGATTTACATTATGTGGTATTTGTGCATATATGAAGTGCTTGCATTATGTTGTTTTTCTGGATTCTTTTCTCTCCCACTTTCCCGTCATTGAGATAGTTTAGGAACGCCCATAGATTTTTACCTATTGGAGGGGCGAGGGGTAAGAGTGGGCCGGACTGGGTAGAAGTTGACATGTAAATGAGAGATGGAGACTTGGTGATTTGGGGAGGACAGTGTTTATACACTCTGCTGCAAACAAACTGCAACATTATTGTGTCAACTGTCTGTCAGGTGAAAATGAAACTTTTCTGCTAAATATACTAATGGATCGTGTGACAAGAGGACGCATATACGTACTCGGTGATAGCATGGATTATATCCCTTAAGTTAGTGTGTGTAGTGTGTATCAATCATATAGTTGCGTAGAGATTTTAACGACATACATACAGAGATGGTAAAAGTATATTTGAAGTTTTATCTCATCTATAATGTCCTTTTTGGTGAACAACAGCACTGTAACATCTTTTACTATACATATTACAAAATACTCGATTCATACTGCATATCACATACAGTAAATTCCATCATGTAGGATGCTGAAGCATCGGCTAGAAAAGCTGAAGCTGTAATGAAGCGTGCAGAGGATATGGCTGCTGGACTGGTGCAACCGAATGGCCGGGAACTTTTTGTGCATGAACCCGAGGTGTTCGACAACTCTCGCTATTAAGTTTTACTGAATTATTAGGACATTTACTTGCAAATGTCTGTTTTATTTGTATCAATATATTTCAGATGTGTGCTATCGTATCATTCACTTTTTAGTTGATTGGTTTTTAACAGAAGAAAACGGGGGTGTGGAATTGGTGTAGGAGGGCTTCTTGTTTCGTTTCAGTCTATTTAAATTTTTTTTTTTTCTTTCAAAAGACAAGATGTTTCTTCTCAAAAAAAAAAAAAAAAAACAAGATGTTCTCCTCTTCTACTTCAATCCTTTGCGCTAATTTTCCAGAGTCTACCATCGAGCCGAGTCGAGTCGGTCTACCATCGAGCCGAGTCGAGTCGATACTCCCTAGGGCTCGACTCGACTCGACTAAAAAAGTTCAGGCTCGAAACTCGCCTCGAGCTCGATCGAGCCATAAAAAGGCAAGATCGAACTTGACTCGTTAAGTATTCAATATAGCTCGACTTGGCTCGTAAGCTCGATTATTTTCTTATAATTCATTTAATTTTAATGAAATACGGCAAGATCGAACTCGTCTCGTCTAATACTCGACTCAAATGATATTTTTTGAATTATAAAAAATAATATTTTATAATAAATTTAATTAATTAAATAATTATTTAATCAAGCTCGGTAAGCTCGTGAGCTACTCGATTATCATATTTTAAAACTCGAGCTCGGCTCGGTTAATTATTCGAGTAGCTCGACTCGAGCTCGAATTCGAAAAAAACCGAATCGAGTTGAACTCTCTTGCGAGTCGAAGACTGCAGTAATTTCACAAGAAATTTTCACCATTTACAATTTCTACCTACCACTCACATTGCCTCACCAGAGGATCTTTACTGAGGTGCGGAACTAGTAAGGGCGTGTGCTTTGGTGGAAAAAAAAAAGATATGCATCATGGCAGAGACTAAAGAGCGTTGAGATTAACACAATGCCTTTTCCAACCCTGGACAGGCTGACGAGAAGCTCTGATGGGTGCGCTGCTCGCCCATTAGCACACTTATCCGACTCATTGCTTGGATCAAGCCCGCTAAAGGCAACGACAGTTAGAGAGAGACGGTTTCCTTGTGGTCCAAGAAAGCATGGCCAATCAGAAAGTGACGTAAACATATGCATTTTTCTTACTATTGTACCCACGCCTATAAATAGCGGCATTTTTGTACCCTTTAAAGGACAACTTATTGGCAATGACAATAAAACTCTGCCAATTTGTCTACTCGCTTTACTTCTTTATTTATCTTGTGATATTTTGCTATATCACTCATAAAAAGAATTAAGCTGAAACTCAGCTTCATTGTCAGATCTAATTACATTAATAATTTTGCTAAATATAGTAGAAACAAGCTTTATTGCCATAATTAGAGCTGGCGGCTGACCTAGGGTTTGGTAGTAATCTAGGGTTAGAAAGGCGGCTCATATGATTTTGGAGTTTGCTTGGAGAAGGGTTCTGGCCCCCTTTTGGTATATTTAAGATGGACACTTTGCAGAATGTAATCATCATCGTATTATCCATAAAATATTCCTTCTTTTCTGTTTTCTATTTCTACATGGTATCGGAGCAGATGTCACGAAATCAAACCCCGGTGTGAACATTATTTAAAAAAATTGTGCAACTGTTCGGAGAGATTGCCCACATTTGGGGGGGTGTTGGGAGAGATTGCCCACACTATTGAATAAAAATTGTGCAAGTGTTGGGACAGATTGCCCACACTTGAGGGGGGGGGACGTTGGGAGAGATTCTCACACTCTTGAATGTATAAAAGATATAGTAGCGCATTTACTAGCACCAATTGGTTTTAGTAGAATTGTTAGCACTTGATCTTAACATGGTATCAGAGCATAGTTGCTTGATCCTTCAGCAATCATGAATTACAGGGCACCCATGACTGGAGAATTAAAAAACTCTGCTACATCAGGCACCTCTTCGAGTATAACATCTGGATCAGCCATGACAAACATGGTTCAAAGTCTCGGCCGACTCGGCCGACTCGTCTCTGACTCGGAGCATACCGGTACAAAGTTACGGATTCATCTCGGTTTAGACTTGAATCGGGTACGTATTGGCCAAACTCGGCCAATCTCGGCAGAGTCGATCCGATTTAAGTGGGAACTTTAGTGATTCGATTGGAAACATGAAAAAGGATAAATCAAAAGCAATCATACACAATATTCAGCCAATCTTGACAATAAACTTCACTCCAAAAGCATAGTAGTACATAAAATCTTTACTATTTACTTCTTTACAGAAGAAATAGTACACCTGTGACTTTGTCAATTGTCAAGAATCAAAACAACTCACATACCTTCAATAATTATCCAGTTTTCCAGCCTCTTTATAAGAAAAAAATCATACACAATTATCATAGCAAAACTTCACAACCCACAACACAGCTTTTATTCACCACAACTCCTCCATTTTCCGTTAAATTTCTTCAATTTATGAAGCATACAAAACGTAATTAAATCCCTGATGCTAATTACCCAGATAAAGAATCAAAACCACAAATACACATGTTAAAACAACAAACAACCACAAATACTCTTGTTAAAACGTAACGCGACAACGCATATTTTGTTGTATTTAATCAAACGAAATGATCTTGATGATTGTTTTGGGACATTTTGATGTTTTGTTTAATTATTCATTTTTTTTTGAATTTTTTAAGATTTTTTTCAAATTTTTTAAAGCATTTTTTATGGGAGAAAACCCGTCTCGCCCGAAACGATACCGATACGCGACGAGTTATGTGACTCAGTGGTCTTCGGGTCGGTTACCGAGACCGCGACTTTGAACCATGATGACAAATGCTGATCATGTTGCTGGGTGTGATTCCACTCATAATTCCTCAGCAGTACTGCTAACCACTCACCGGTTGAACAGGAAGAACTACGTAGAATGGTCTCAAACAGTAAAATTGGCCATTGATGGAAGGGGAAAGCTATGGTACATCACCGAGAAGTAAATCGATCATACACCACAATGTTTTTAGGAATAATAAACGTGATGTCATGCATGCGCTTTATCCTACCATTCCAAGGATTTAATATCACACCAATCGTGCCGCTTAGGGTAGGTCAAATATGTGACGATTAAATTGAGACAATCTCTCTCAACAATTAATCGAGAATCGGACATCTCCATTTAATTGTTGATTACCTTCATTTTTCAGCCAAGATATTTCCAAAAATATACTTGTGAGTGTGACCTATCGCTTTAGATCTCAAAGTACGGCCTGAGTATGCCGCCTTAGGATCGGTCAATGACCCGACGAGTACCCAAAATCCTATCCTTCGAGACCAAACCTTGCATTTTGATAGCGGTGAAGGCCATCCTTAGAAATTTGAAATCAAAGCGGCATGAGGCGCCACCATTCTCTCACGTGCTTGTGTCAACAATAGAGGTCGTGGGGGTCGGTTGTCACCTTCCCCGCTCCCACTCATTATTTTGAAAATAGGTATTCTTATTGGGATTTCGGCAGAATGATAATCATCCAAGAAACAATAAATCATGGATATTTATTAAATCCTCTCACTAGTTCATCTGTTCCAAATACCGTCCAACTAATATCACTATATCCACAACTTTCCAATTTCTCAGATTCATCAAACTTCTATGTGTAGACACTACACAACAAAACTCACCAAGAATTTTATCCAATCCCAATAACTATGATGAAAATAAGTTTCACCATACTAATTTTATATCCCGATAAAATTCTCTTGGTTCAATTAATTTTGTTAATTAATCTAAAAATTACGTATTCATACATGCCTAATTAATTACAAAATTAATTATCTACATGTATGCATATGGTAGGAGTGAAATTTATGAATATGATACATGACATGGTATGATATGGTTATATCAATAGATGATTTTCTTAGGGAGTTTTAATTATAAGATTTTTAATAGTCTGTGATTATACAATGATAAGGCTAGTGATAAGTAATATTATTATATTTATATATCCTGACCAATGATTGCAATTTCTTGATTGTCATTTGATTCCTAGCTTTTTCTTTGTTCCAAAAAAAAAAAAGATAAATTCTCGAAAGATCTGCAATTTATGTATCATTTTATATTTTTATCATTATTCATCAATGTATACATAGGGCCGATTTCGTTATATATCACACCATGATCAACAATGATAAAAATGTATAATGATACATAAAATAATTTATATTATGGTGTAAGATAGTGTTAGTTTCATGATTAACGGCCATGTCAAGTGTTGGTAACATATTTTAAATTACGAAAACATTAATTCGTTGATATGAACTCGATTAATATGAATGAGTAATGATAAAGTTTTTTTTTTAATATCCCAACTTTTCGGAAAAGAGCAGACGTGTCTTTTTGCGGAAAACGAAATATTATGTATAATGATTTATATGTTAAATTAATTTATGTATATATATTTTGATACATATATATATATATATGTATATATATATATATATATATATATATATATATATATATATATATATATATATATATATATATATATATATATATATATATATATATATATATATATATATGTAAGGGCAATTAAATGATTTAGTTATTTTTTAAAAGGGGTTTATTTAATAACTCAGAAAAGGGAAGAATTACCTAATAATTTCCTCATTATGTTTCACGAAAAAATTTCTGGAAAACGAAGAAAGGCGGCGACGCCATTAACAGAGAAAAAGGGAGAAGATGCTTCTCCAAAATCCTCACTAGATTTTTTACGGTTTTCAGAACGGAATAGAGATTCGGAATCAGCAGGAAAGGAGAATCGTTCTGATAGCAAAAAGATGGAGCTTTGAGAAAGGTAACGTTTTAGCCCTAGTTTTGGTTCCTCTCGTCTTGATCACGTTTCAAGGCGCCATTTGGTGAATTCGTAGTCCTTATCATTTAGAAACCCTTGATCACAATTAATTCTTGATTGGTTGTTGATCAATTAGGTTTAGAGTTGAGGGCTTAGAAGATCTGTAGTCCCTTGGTGTTTTGCGTCAGTTTCGCTTGCGTTTAAGGTAAAAGGCTCTTCCTAATGTGTAATTAGGTTTTATGATGTTAAGGTTAAGTTTTAGCGTTGTTTTATGGTTAGAATGCCTAGACGTTGTTAATGTGGTATGATTTGTTATGTAATGTTTAGAACCTATTTTGCTACTATTTTGTTGAGTATTTTGATGTGGAATATGTTGGGAAAGGGTTGGAAATCGATAGAGTGTGGAAAGGCATGTTTAGTGTGTTGCAGGTGGAATGTGTGCGCATTCATGAGGCAATGCACACGCATTGCACTGGCAGAATGTTTCAGGGTGCTCAATGTGTGCGCATTTCTGAGGCAATGTGCATGCATTGCCCTGGCATAATCATCCTGAATGTTGAATGTGTGCGCATTCAGCTGAATGTGTGCGCATTCAGCCCCGTTTTGGGGAAGTGTTATGTTTTAAGCTCCGAATCTAGTTTTAATTGTTATTTTTTGATCTAATAACATTAAATGAACATGAACAAGCCATGATTAAGCTTCTGAGGCGTTTAGTTCCGGCACAGAATGAATGCTTCTAGAAAAGTTGAAGTTCGGGACCATGGGAAGAGTATGATTGGCTTGTGCTTTGATGAATTAGTATTCATCAATGTCTGTGTAATTGCTAGGCTTGTCCGTGTCAAGTGGTCTAAGTAAGAGTATAGGAGTTGTGAAGGAGCTTACCTGAAAATACATAGGTGGCTAGCTAATAACTAATAACAAACGTACTTGTGTAGTAAAAAGATTAAACATCATGTCATTCTTGGTAAGGTACTTGACTATATCGCGATGTATGGGCGTTCTGAAGGTGAACAACTCCGTAAGTCTACCAGAATAGACTCCAGGTGCGGAGGGACTTTGCTGAACGTGAACACTATCGGAGTCTACCTGAATAGACCTTCGTGGTTATTGGTGTGATCCACCAATATGTTGAACCCAGATACTTTGTGGTGAGTTACACCATGCGTAGTACCTTTGAATACTTATGTAACAAAGATAAGCTAAGTTAGAAACCAATAGTCACAACATGTTGATTAGCATGAAGAGAACCTTAGAGTTGTGTCGGTCACATTTAATTAATTACATGAACCTCTTCGTTGTAAAGTTTAATTATTCATTAGCTTCTCACTCATGCTATGTACCTATGTACTTGCCTCATTTGCATGTTTATTTTGTATGCATTGTGGGGTGAGAAGATGAACGGTTGTCCATGAGTTTGATGAAGAGGATATGTGATGAAGATGATGCTTTGATGATGCGTCCAGTTTCCTTTATTTCATGTTGCACTTTTGTTTTCAAGTTGTAAGACAAGTTTCTAAGTTCTTTCTTTGAGACATCGTATGTGGTAAGTTTCCTTTGCTCGTTGTTGTAAGTTAAAATTTTCATCTTTAGTTGGTCAATATTCTATTCTTAGTAACATTTATGTTTTCACCGAGCCTTTGGGCTTCCGTTTGCTTTATTTTGATATGACGACGTAGAGATTTATGTATAATGTTAGATTTATTTAATGTTATGCCGCACGTTTTCTTTCGGATAAGGGCTCGGTATCCGGGAGCAGGGCGGTACATTTTGTTTGAAAAACGTGTAATAATAAAGTTACTCTATCAAATCTGTATCACTTTTACACCCAGCGTAATCTTGTGGTTGTAATTGTTTCATGTTTTTAACTGTTATATCACAAGTGAAAAGTAAATGATGGCGTAAAAATGATGTAGAATTGAGAGAATAACTCTATCGCCCTCCAATTAATGATATGAATGAACAATGTAAAAATGAGTTATATATCATCGATTATTATATATTCATTGTATATGCAATGCTGAAGTGACATGATACTTATCTATGACACGTGTCAATTATTTTAATATAACTTTGATGACCCATTCGCGCTTTTTCACAACATAACTACGTGTACAACTCTAAAATGAAAACGAAAATGAGTTTTGTAATAACACATTCACATAGGGTGGGGTTTGCGTTGAATGAAATTCAGAGAGAGAAAATAAAATAAATAAAGTAAACTAATGATTATTGTAACGCTGCTGGAAATAAAATTTATGTTTTGATGATGATTCATCACTTATTTAATTATTGTTCTTAGACCCCATTGATGAAGTGTCAAACTAGTCATTATATAGTGCAAAGCAAAACGATGTCTAGAAATTAATGTATATGATTTAATAGAGTCCTGATATTTGTATAGGTTAATCGGACAAATCAGTAATAGTTCTAGGTTCGAATCGAGAAATTGAGTAAGTAACTTGAGGAAACTAAGATCCAAAAGAGATACTGGAAAACTGACATAAGAGCACACCAACAGAAACTGAAGAAGGTAAGTTCGCTGAGGGACACATTCTCAGTTGACTTATCTAGAAGATAGAAGAACTGAGGGTTTAAACTCAGTTATTGAAGACTGAAGAACTGAGGGTTCGAACTCAATTTATGAAGACTAAGTCGAGACTGTAGAGTTAGACTTCAGGAAAGATTGTGATAACCTGAACTGACTTTATAGATCTTGTATACTGGACAAAGAATCATAAGGACAATGATATCTTAGATGTTCGATTATAAATGGTGTACTCTGATTTAGTCAATTAGAATCAGATGAAGGATAGAGTACTGAGATTTTGAAGAAGAGTAAAAACTCAGTTAATGCTCTTAGAAACTGGAAACTGACTAAGTCATGTTTGAATCAGTTTCTAACTGAAGTTAAGAAAAACTGAAGATGGATCAGACCGTTATGAATGTCAGAAAGGACACTGACACACATAAAGAAAAGCAGGACCACTAACGGCTATAAGGATTCAAATTCAAATGATCTAACCGTTAGAGAAACCCCTATAAGACTGCTTCTACCACAAGAAGTAGTGTGGAATTCTTATAATCAATCAAGTCAAGAAAGCTCATATCAAGGGGGAAAGTAAATCAAAAGAATTCCTGCTAAGCACTTAATTGCATGATCAAGAAATTTCTTCAAGTGATCACAAGCATTCAAGAAACATCAAGATCATTCATTTGAAGAAAAAGAGTCAGGCATAATCTGTTTTATCTAGAAGAGAAAGCTCAAATCACAAATTGAATCATAGTTATTGATTCAAGTCTCAACTTTGATCAAAGGTTTTAGACTGTGAAACACCAAGAAGGTGTGAAGGACAATTGAGCTGCAGTAAGGAAGACTGTGTTTGTGATGAGCTGGTGAAGAGGCAAGACAGCCCTCCAAGGACCAGTGTTTCAAACAATTGGAGAGAAGCCATCTCACCTGTTCTACAAGTTTTTAGATAGTGAATCTAGGGATTAGTCAAGGACTATCGGGCTTAGGACTTTTTGTAATCGGGCCATCTCAAAAGTTCTAGTGGAATTTTCCTCCATCACACACGGGGAGAGAGGACCCGACAGGATTACACCACACAAAACCTCTATAATTCTTGTTATTTACATTACGCATTTATTTGTCTTTGCATTATAGTAATATTCATCCGTATCACATACTCAGCAAACACTAGAAACTGAGTCAGCATATTAACTGATAACTCATATTTAACAAAGGTTTAATAATCCGATGCCTGTTAACTAAACTAATGATAAGTCAGTTAAGACTTATACTCAGTTAAGTTAACTTAACTCCACACAAGTTGTAGTTAAACTAAATTTGGTTTAAGATTCAGTCTTTAGGTTAGGTTTTTGGTGACAAGTTTATTCACCACCCATCTAAACTTGTGTTAGCCTTTCTAAGGGACCAACAATTGGTATCGGAGTAGTGCTTCTGTTCCAAAGAGATCCATAGCCGAATCTCAATATCAGTTTGGTTGCTTAAGTCTTTAAAAAAAATTCAAAACTGCATCATGGATACATAGCACCACTTAAAAAAATTGATAAACTGTTCATTTTTAAGATTTGATGAATACAAAAACAAATTGCAGGCTCTGGTGGCTGAAACTCAAGAAAAGCTGATTGAAACATTCACTGATGAACCATCCCCCACAAACAATGAAGATAATACTGAAACCTTACCCATAAGCTTTGGTGGAAATGATCATGGTGAAAGTGGTGAAGAAATCATACTTCTTGGAACTGACCTGGTAAACAACAATACTGGATTAGAGAAAGGAAAGCAGATAATAGAAGATGAAGAAGCCAGAACTGAAGACTCATCTATCAAATATCTTGAGGCAAGTACTTCCACTTTCGACACTCACACTGCCATAAACAATCATAGAAATGAAGATTTCAATGAAACCTTGGACATACTCATAAAAGAATTAGAGGCAATTCAAAAGAATTATGAGAATGTGAAAAAGGAAAAAGATCTATTGAAAACTGAAGTTTTAAGATTGAATGCTGAGATCAATCTTATTAAGGCTAACAATATAATCAAGAACAACTGCACAACTGATGAACTAACTGAAGTAATAAACATAATAGAATCATCGCTTGATATAATTCCAAGTATTCGGCTTCAAACCAGTAAACCATTTGGAGACAAAAGCGGTTTATGGTTTGACAATCGAAGAAAATTCTAAGTTCGGACTTAGTACAGCTTGCACCTAAGTTTGTGGTCGCACAAAAGTCGTGAACTCGAAAATCGACAATATTGTTAGAATCGACAATTACTCAAAGACAACCTCAATCTAAAATCGACAAAACTATAAAATCGGGCCAAGAGCAAACAAAGAAACTCAATTTTTATAGAAAATATCGTAAGGTCGACAAGGGCGTAATCGATCGTAGATTAGTTAAAAGGACGCTCAAGTCTTATTCATCTAGAATGAAAATCATTCATGGAATACTAGATTCGAGGGAAAGGAACACTTTTTCCCACCGATGAAGACCGAATGGACCAATGATCACTCGGGCCACGAAACTCCCAAGAAAAGGATGTTCAATCCAAAAATAAGAATTTTATGAAAACCGACCATGCACTACCAAAACATCAAGATAGGTATAAGTATAAAACTGATAAGTCATTTAAGACTTATAGAAAGACTATCAAAAAGGACCCAAACAGATATGGGTACCAAAGATCTCTCATTTTGTTTTGCAGGAGAAAATCATAAACAGAAAACTGAGAAGTTGTAATTCTTAAAACTGAGTTGTACTCACAACTTAGTTTTTGAATTAACAAAGGACATTTACTGCAAGTTCTGGATAAGGACAAAACTGGATGTTTAAAGCTGGAGATACAATGCTTCTACCACATTTACTGTTACAAGCTACAGATGACAGAACATATGTGACCTATTTTAATCTCAATCGTCCATCTTTTCTCATCTCCCTTTTCGCAATCTCAACGAAACGTTTTGAATCCCAATTTTTTTTAACCACAACTTCCATCACCTATAAATACCATTCTATTTTCCCATTAATTCTTTACAATCAGTTTCTATAAAATCATCCTTTGAAGTTCTCTCTCTCTCTCTCAATTATCTCAAATTCAACCCAATCTTCAGAAATAATGGCCTTTACTAGAATTGAATCTGGAATGATCATTTCACTTGATCAATTCATTGCCAAGTACACTGATCAGACCCTCGCCAAAGAAATTGTAGCAAAAATTCGAGGAATCAAGGGATTGGAGCAGGTGTTCTATATAAATCTGCCAAGTGTCTATCTCGATAGCATTGGAGATTTTTATGAATTTGGAAGACGCCCATTGAAGGAGAAGATGTTCATACTCTTACAACCACCGTCAATGGAAAAGAAATTAAAGTTACCGAAGATCTAATAGCAGATATTTTTGGTTTTGACAAATCTGGAGGATCGGCATCTATCAAATTGAGCAAGGAGCAGAAATATAAGTTATGGAAAGTTATTGAAATAAATTCAGAATCATCAGTATTGCAAATCGGGAGCACAAGTCTACTCAAGCCTCGAATTCAACTTTCGACCAATATGCCGGCAAATTACGTGATTGGAAACGTAGAAATCTTAGCAATCTTTTAGAACCAAATTGGATCTCTTCAGACGTCATTTGGTTCAAAGAAAACTTCAACTGGCAAATGTACATTCTGGATCAATTGATGGCACAATCTTTTGATGTACCCAAGAAGAAAACTGATGTGAAGAAAGGCAGATTCTATCACAAAAAGACTCTGGCCATATTAGTTCAAAGAATTATTGACTACTTTAAAATCACAAAGAAGGTGGAAACCAAATTGTTGACGGAAAAATGCAATCAAGGAAAAATGAAAGAGGAAAGTGGAGGGTTCTCAAATCGAACCTAAAAAGAAGAGCGAGAAGATCTAAGAAACTCCGAACCAAAGGTTGAATTTTTGGAACAAGTTGATAAACCGTTAGAAAGGAAGAGGAAAGTCGGATGCTTCAATTCAAACAAAGGTTACTAAAATCGCAAAGAAGGTCTTGAGCCTTCACTAGCAAAATCGACTACTTGATTCTTGGTCGAAGCTCAAAGAAAGAAATCGAAAAAACCCTCACCGAACCAATTCAAACTGAGGTTGTCACTGCTGAAAAGGAAACTTCAGTTAGAGAAGAAGTTGTTCCTTCACTACCAGAAGCTGACATTCAGAAGGAAGCTGACACTCAGGAGGAACATACCCTGAGAGTTGAAGTTGATGAAGAAGATACTGACAGTGAGGAGAGGTTGATTGACTTAGAAACAATGACCATGCTCAAGCTACTCTCCAAGTCTAGATCCACGCCACAAAAATTGGCATCTAGAATTGAGTATGAGGAATCATTCAAGGAAATTGAAGCCTTAACTGGTAGGGAGGTTTTCTCAGCTGGTGCACTAAGTGGTGCACTAAGTGGTGCGGTGGTGATATTAATCGGTAGGAGGTTTTCTCACTGGTCACAACACCGATGTATGTACATCCGTTGTTTGTTGATCGTGTGAGTTTATTTCCTTACTTGTTTGTTTAGCTTTTAGTCCATCCAGCTTCTTTCTTTAGTCTTTTATATTCCTCTCTTAGATTCTCACACTCCTGCTCCAAAATTTCATGGTGCATCTCAATATTTTCAAATTTACTCATGAGATTTTGGATTAAGTTTGCGTAATCTAATGGGAGAATAGAAGATTGTGCAAAGGTCGATGTGGATGCACTTGATGATGAGTATGAACTAGAAGTTACCTCTGTTTCATCACTTTCCTTAGCCATAAGTCATAGACATGCTTTTCATTGTCCGAGTTGTTGGACTCATCTTCATCTCGAATCATTTTCATGATTCTTCATCATTTTCACTACTGGTTTCACTTTTAAAGTGCCTTCTTCTTCTTTCTCTTATCTATTGTTTTGTACTTTTTCTTGTCCTTATCTTTATCCGCTTCTTCAGGGCAATCGCCTTGAAGTGTCCTTCTTTTGCAATTGAATCATCCGTATTCATCATCTTTTTTTCTTCCTGCCTTTGCTTGTGTTTGACTTCTTGTATGATGATGAACCTCTTTTGAATTGCTTCTTCTTGCTAAACTCACAAAACGCTTAACCAAGAAAGCTACCTGCTCCTTCGCCTCCTGTGTCTCTTTGCCGCTTGCATCACCGCTTTGCTTTGTTTGTGGTGCTACCAGCAGGCACCGGCATTGTGTGCCTCACCGGATTATCGTTCACAGATCAACTCAAATTCATGAGCCTTTATTTGAGACATCAGAGTCAAGATGTCAGTGTTTGCAAGATTTGTTATCCCTCTGATTACTTATTTGATTATCTTCCATCTCTCAGGTAAGCCTCTCAATATTTTTAGACAAACTTCCTTCTATGGCTATGTATGTCCAAGCTGCTGCAGTTCATTGATGATGCTTGAAAATATATTGTCCATTTGATCAATGGATTCACCAGTCTTCATTTTGAAGTTCTCAAATTTCTGTTTTGCAACATATAATTTGTTTCTTTAACTGCTTCTGATCCTTCATTAATCAATGCTAATTTGTCCCACATCTCCTTTGCTGTTTTGTAATCTTTGATCCTTATTAACATATTATTGTCCAGAGTCTTCAAGATCATGAATTTTGCAACAAAGTCAAGATTTGCTCTTCTCCTGTCATCCTTGGTCCAATCTTTCTTGAGTTTATCTATTTCTTTTCCTTGATCTGCTCCTGTGATTATCACAGTTGTGATCTTGATTGAGCCATCATTAATTACATCCAGCATCTCCTCATGAGTTGCTGCAAGATGAGACAACATCCTTATTTTATATTCATTGAAATTATTGACATTGAATACAAGTACATTTGACATGAAATTTGAGGAATCCATAAGTACCAATAAGAAAGAAATTTAGAAAGCACAAATTTGAGAACCAATTTGAAAATATGTGATCTCCTTGTTACCATAAATTAGATCTAAACAGGTTCTGATACTAGGAACACTGCTTTGCTACCAATTGTTGGTCCCAGAGAAGGGTAAAACTATAGTCAGAAGGGGGTGAATGACTATAGTGGAGTTTCAAAAACTTTTCTTATATTTAAAAGCTATTGGGCAGCGGATAAGTCCCTTTTTTAAATGTTGGTTCAAAGTAGATTATACAGTCACATATATAGTATGCAATGAAATAAAGTGCTGAAAAGTAAATTGCTGAAAGTAAATAGACACAAAGGTTTATAGTGGTTCAGGGTGGTGTAATCCCTTAATCCACTCTTCTCCTGTGATGATTGGATGAATTCACTATTGTTTTCACAGATACAATAGTTAGATTGTCCTTGGCTACACAAGCTTCACAATCTTCCAAATTATCACTCCCCGGCTACAAAAGCTTCAGTGACTCAGTCTCTATCACTGGTCCTTGAGAGCAAATCTTTCAGCAGCTATCACAAAGATTGCAAATCCTTCTCAGATTCCTCTGATTCAATTTCTTCAGTTGATGTGAATTGGATTCACAGACTTGTGACCAATCTCAGTGCTTGATGTGGAATTTGAGATCAGCTTTCTGAGTTGATCTCTGGATGTTTCCTTTAAGTACAGATAGAAGGATTTTCAAATTGACAGAGTTTCAGCTTGTTTCTTATCAGATTTAATCGTTGTTCTTCTTGTCTGTCAATGCCTTCTATTTATAGCCTTGATAATCCTTGATTTGAATTTCCGTCCATTGGCTATTTAATGTGGAGAGTAATCCTTAATTTAAATCTTGATTCCTCCTTAATTTTATTCTCCTTGATTTTAGTGATCAGATTTTTCTTGAAACATTTATCAGAAAATCCGTCCTTGATTGATCCTCAATTGATTGTGCATTTAATGCTTGATCTTCATCATTTGAAATCGAACGAGTAAAGTTTATCGGGCCGCTCCTCTGAACGGTTAAGTGATCCTTCCGACTTTGTTTGCTTAGATCTTTATCATTTGAAATCTGAATGAGTAAAGTTTATCGGGCCGCCTCTCGAACGGTTAAGTGATCCTTCCGACTTTGTTGCTTAGATCTTCCTTCACCGCTTTGTCTTCACTCAAATGGATAGTCGAGCTCACTCTCTGGGCTTACTTCTTTGTTATTTTCTTTGATCTTTCGTATTTCTTGTACTTCACCGATCCTTGATTTGGGTAAGATCGATGTACACCATGTTTGACAATGTATTTCATCATTTGAATTATAACTTAGACTTATCCAAGGTCATCACAGACTTCCTTGGTTATAACTCAGACCATAATGTCTTCATGCTTCTCTGTTGGTACTTGGCTGGCTTCACTCTGCTGGATTTCTGTTTTACTTTGCCATCCTACCAACTAGTACAATACTTGTCTGACTCAACTTATACAACATGTCAAACTCTAAGTAAAGACTTATACAGAGATTTCTAACTTATTTCAGGCTTTCTATAACAGCTAGTATGGCCATCATCAAAACATAAAAAAATGTTTCTAACAACAGTTTAGGGTAAAGCCTGGAATGAGTCAAAATCAGTCGATAGCTCTTCAAACTCATGTGCACAAGCAATGGAAAAGGCTCGCTGACCATGAATTCCTGCACGTAAATCATTCATCCACTCGTAGTTCCTCTCAAAACCTAACATCATATTGGCATTCAATGCTACCATTCCATCTCGAATAACTGCCATTTCAGAAGCAAGAGAGTCTAACCTAGCACTCATAGCTAGGTCCTGAATAGGAGGATGTGGAAAAATAAGAGGGGTTGGTTGGCTCGATATGGAAGTATCATAAGAAGGAAGTTCCATGGATGAGACAGGAGCAGCTGAAGATGGAGTGGGCTTCTTAACAAAATCAGGGATGCTAGGACCAATCATGATATTGGATGGGGGAAACATGGGATCAGTAGGTAAACGCTTAACCTTAGCTCGAGCGTAGAGTTCAGAAATGAGCCATGGTAAAGGCATATTACCATCCTTACAAATGAGTGAGAGCAAAGTCCACTTGCCGCTTGGAAAATATGTCGCCTTACGCCTATAGGCACTCCGGCTAAAAATGGCATAGACTAGATGGACTTCAAAGATAGTTAAAAGTATTGATCTTGTGTGATGGAAGGATGTTATGGCCGACAAAATACTTCATAACTCTTACATCCTTCATCGCACCGCCAAACTTAAAGCGTTTATCTTGTCAAGTAGCAAAGCAGGTAAAAGGTCGCCTGAGCTTATAAAGCTTTCAAGTACATGTTGGCTTGATGATCTAGTCCCCAGGACATTAAAGTAGGTGGTTTCGGCCGGGATATCGGGGATACCAAAAAACTCATTGATGACCTTGGCTGAAAAAGTGACAGCCTTGGTACGAACACTAATCGATCCCTCGGCTGCTTTGACCGGATGTGCAACAAGAACATCATAAAACTCCACTACCACTGTGCCATTTACTACAGACGTACGATTGACGGCTAAGGCATCCCACTTACGAGTGCTAATGATGTTTGAAATCTTTTGACTAACTGCTTTAAACTCGATGCCTCGCTTCAAAGTGAAGGGAACGATTACAGAGTATGTGTAAATCTCAATGGCCTTCTTGCTAGCGGTTTTGCAAAAAGACACGACTTTTTCGGCTGCACTAAGGGTTCGGGATTTCTCAATGGCATAGGGGTCAGTAGGATCCTGTGTTTTTCACTATTTGCTAGAGTCATCTTGACGATCGCTACTAGGATGGATCGAGGATTCGAGACATGGCTAAGTGGTGTTCAACACAACAACAATCCAACAATACAAATAAGCCCTTCCTCCGGTTTCAACAATACACTAGTAAAAAACCAAAATAAACTAATTTAAATGGAGGAGTAAACCAAAATACCTTGTTGATTGCAAGAAAAACCACCGGAATTGTAGAGATGCCAGAAAAGATGGAGATGCAGCTAGAAATTGGGGGGATGTCGCCTCCTAGTCAACACGGGTCTCATCTTCAACGGAAAAGAATGAGAATCGAGACTGGAGTAGAGTGGTGGTGCGGTTGAGTGGAAGTTTGAGAGTGAGAGGGTGGTGTGGTGAAATTTGGAAGAAAAATATGGAGAAATGGGAGGAAATTCGATGGTTTTGGAGTTAATAGGGAGAAAGAGGAAAAAGAACCGCTTTTATTCAAAATCGCCGACATGACGCGACGCCATGTGTAAATGGCATACGCCATTTCCCTTCCTAGCCCTCAAATCCTACACCTTGGACGCACGTAAAACCAAAAGATGACGCACGCCATTTACTCACCCAAACTCTCTGTATAGCTACAGTAACCCTTGACGCGCGCCAATCATCCATGGCGTACGCCATTTGCACTCTCACACTCTACTCAATGTTCCAAGTCCACAATGTTGTTCACTAGACCAACTAGACGTTGTAATGACCCAAAAATAATCAAATAATGGGCTGCCTCCCGGTAGCACTTTTGTTTAACGTCGTTTGCTCGACGAGATTATACGGTAGAATTGGTGGAATTTATACAGATCATCAATTATGGATACCACTAGAAATTACTCACATAAGCACGTAGAAATTAAGCACAAAAGCCAACCAAAAGATGATGCTCAAGGAATAATAAGAAAGATAGTACATGTGGTTTGCTAAGTTTATAGTCTATAGCTGGACTATGCAATTCTTCAATCCAATGGGGATCATCGAGGAACATCGCCTCCTCTTATTGAGGCATGCCCTCCTCTTCAATGAACAATTTAACGTGATGACCATTTGCTATAAATGTCGTCTTACCATCACTAAGCTCAACTGCACCAGATGCATAGACTTTTGTAACAATGAATGGGCCTGTCCACCTGGATCTAAGATTTCCTGGGAACAATCTCAAATGTGAGTTATACAAGAGCACTTTATCATTCACATGGAACTCTCGATCAAAGATCTTCCGGTCATGAAATGACTTGGTTCGTTCCTTGTAAATTTTTGCTTTCTCGTATGCATCAAGGCGAAAGTCATCAATCTCGGTGAGTTGGAGCAACCGATGATCACCAACTAGCTCGGGGTCAGAGTTAAGAAACTTAATTGCCCAATAAGCTCGATGCTCCAATTCAATGGGCAAATGACAAGACTTTCCAAAAACCAATCTATACGGTGAACATTTTATCGGTGTCTTGAAATCAGTGCGGTAAGCCCAAAGTGCATCGTCAAACTTCACCGACCAATTCTTACGGTGAGTATCTACCATTTTTTCAATGATGTTTTTCACCTCTCGGTTTGACACTTCAACCTGCCCATTTGTTTGTGGGTGATACGGTGTGCCGACTTAGTGTTTCATGCCATAAAGTCCAAGGAGTTTAGTAAATGGTCGATTGCAAAAGTGCGAGCCTCGATCACTAATGATAGCCCGTAGTGTACCGAACCTAGTGAAGATGTTATTTTTCAAGAATTTCAATACTACCTTAGAATAATTAGTGCGGTAGGCATGTGGTTCAACCCATTTAAAAACATAATCAACCATTACTAAAATGAATTTGTTACCGTGCGAGTGAGGGAATGGGCTTATGAAGTTGATGCCCCAAACATCAAATATCTCACACTCCAAAATTGGTTGGAGGGGCATTTCATGCCTCTTGGAGACATTTCCCCACCTTTGGAAAGCAACACAAGATTGTGTAAAACGATGTGCATCATTATAAAGTGTAGGCCAAAAGAAGCCATATTGAAAAACCTTGTACGTGGGTTTTCCATCCTCTATAATGGCCTCCGGTGTCTTGACCATGGCAAAAGGAGAGTATACTTGAGATTTCATCATTGGGAACACATATCCAAATGATTCCATCCGAATACTTCCTAAAAAGGTTCGGTTTCTCCCAATAATAAAATTTCAAATCATGGAAAAATCGCTTCTTCTTTTGCCATGTCCAATTAGGTGGAACATACTTGATGTAAGTCAACCGGATGATATAAATTCCGATGATTTACCCCATTTTCTGGTGCAATTAGCGATATTTTGACATCAACTTGAGCAATTTGAATGATGATGGGCACCATATTTTGTGTACATAGATTTTTAGAAAAACCACGTTTTAGTTGTATTATATTAGTTATTAGCCGATTTTGTTATCGATTTACACGTGGTATCTTTGTGTCTATTTTGCAAAGACACGATATCCGCTCGTAAAAACTAGTTTTACAATTTATAAACCGAAACACCCCAAGTATAAGGTTCGTAGGGTGTTAACGGGTCGTCCTAAGGGAGTGGAATGTTTATCGGATCAAGGTGCAGTTATTCTATCGATTATGTCACGACTATTAACTAAAACTAGATTTATACTAATTAAACTAGGGTTTATACTAATTATGAACAGTAAAAATGACGATGAACAGTAACTTCGATGAATAGTAACTTGGATGAATAGTAACTTGGAAACTTAAAATATGCAAAAACAACTAGAATTTTAAAACAACTAAATTTAACAATCAACGATTGATATGAGTGATTTTTGTTTATCAAGGATTAAAAGGAACGGTAAGGCAACGGGAATCCACCAATCAACCAACCCAACCCCAACTAGATGGCAAGTTAAAGATACGATTTTTAGTAATGATCTATCACGAATTCGATTAAATCTCTTTAAATAAATTCTAGGGTATCGTTTTCTTTTTCAAGCAAAACTAAACTAGCATGCATAACACGATCATGAGATTGTCTCCAATACTCTACTCAATTAATCATAAACAATCTCTTGAATCACAATTAATTGCATCAATTGAAAAGATCAAAGCTTGAACAATATTCTCATATAAATTCAATCAAAAAGATAGTTGCATCGATCTCTCGATTCAAATAAAACATAAACAATAAAGAATAATATCCAATTGATGAAAAAAATCATAAATCTAACTCACTAAAGATGTAGCTAAAAATCCTCTAGTTGGTGTGGTTGTTGATTGGTTTCCTCCGTTGTCCCACCGCAAGATGCTTAGCCTTCAATCATCTTCGAACTCCCAAGCAAGATTGAAAGAAAGAAACTCATATTTTTGTGTGATGTGGTGCTTTTTCTTGTGTTTTTCTGTGTGTAAAATTCTGTGCGAATGATGCTGCTTATATAGGAGTTTCGCCGACATAAGGAAGGATCTAGAAAAACGCGTCGATTTTGCAGCTTCGGGGCTCGGTCAACCGAATTAAGACACTCGGTCGACCGAATAGCATGGCTCGGTCGACCGAGCCTACCTATTCACGTGTTTTCACACTGCTGCTTCGTATACCGTGTCCCCTACTTCACTCTTTCGATTTGATCTGATTTATCCTCTCTTCAATGCTCCGATTTTCTTCCTTTTTGAAATCACTTGATTGAATGAGATAAATCTTCTCCATTAATAATATCCCCAAGCATATCTTTTAATTTCCTGCAAAATTGTTGTTACACCAAGTCATCGAATAATAATAATAATAAAATGTGTAACAAAAAATAACAATTAAACTCAATATTTCCTCATAATTAAATTATAACCCCTCAATAGCCATTATAGGAATTTAACGGTTAAAACACGCTTTTCTCATTTATTTCCCTTAAAAATAAGATAAATTGTTCAGGGATTAAGCCCGAAAATATAGTAAAATATACCCTAAACAACTCCCCCACACTTAGCTTTTTTTTCGTCCCGAACAAAACAATCAAAACTAGCTCACTGTACATGTAATCCACATAGATTCCTGACTCACGTAACAAAAGATACAACAACTATAGCAAGTGATACCAACATAGAGATAGATTTTGTGTGTGTGTGACAAGCCCTTTTCAATCTTCACAATCCTCTCAAACAAATATCCTCTCAAATATTTTTAATGACTATCCTAGGTATAGGCAGTAATTGTTCCACACAAAGTCTTCCCGTGCACTCAGTAGGATAATCCCTACAACATATCATTCGGTTTATACTGGGTATAAGTTCATCGACAACAAAGTCTTTAATTTTTTTCACTTTTTTTTCCTTCTTTGACGCACATCAAGATGAGCTCTTACCCGTCATAGTAGAATAGGATGTTTCGGGATAACACCCTACCTTACTCAAATCATAGGGTAGCTTTTCCTGACTGTCGTGAGCTTTTGGTCATCATAGTGGTATAGGACATTTCGAGATAATGCCCTACCTTACTCCAATCATCGACCAGCTTTCGACACACCCATTTATTTACTATTATCTCAACTTTTTTTCCAAAAACATTAGTTACGTTTCACTTATCACATTCAAACCTTCAGATATTCACAGTGCACGTACTGAACTTAGGTGTTACTTCACTGTTACTATTAAGAACAAATCTCTCTAAGATAAATCACTAAAGTAATGAAAGGATAAAGTTCAAAATTCTTGCTTTAATATTAAAGGCTTTCGTGAGTATGAAATGAATACTATCTCAAATCAGTAAAAGCATGCTATAATCATCTCACAGAAGTTACAGACAATCATCGTCAAGAAACTACAACTAGCAAGCCTTTGTTTCAATTACATGCTCAAGATTTACAAATATCCAAGTGTACTTTGAAAAATTTTAAAATTGTCGAGAAAATCACATTTACTCATTTTCAGAAGTATAGCATGATAACATACCCAATTTAGACACCCCCCCACACTTAAATCACATTACGTCCTCAGAATGTGCAAATAAAAAATACGAATACTTAGCTGGTTCCAAAGATGGTTGTCGGGCTGTAGGTTAGCAGAGGTCAGGCCGTAGCATGAATGAACCGCCGCACTAAATATCACGAATGCATAAACACTACAAGTGATAACTGGCAGAAAGCGCTCAACAATATCTGCAACACTCGACATAGCATATAATCTCGGGGGACAAGGGGTATATGAGTAAACATGAATGCACACAGAAATGGGCAAATAAAGCATTCACAAATAGGACAAGGACAACCAACACACCAATCACCATGGTTTTATTCCTAACGCCCTAAAAACTTAACTAAAAAGTAACTTAAAAGACTAGGCTGCCTCCTAGTAGCGCTTCTTTTATGTCATTAGCTTGACAGAGTAAACCAAGTCAACCTGGATCAGGCCACATGGGTTTAAGGCTAACCATTTCTCTTTTAGAATCAGAGTGACTAGGACGGAAATGATTTTCGCCACAACAACAAGTCAAGTGCGAGTAAATCATGAAATTTTTCTCTCCGCATAACACCGACTCTTTTCTTCTTGTTCTTGTTTCGCAGATGCGGCCGAGGTATGCTAACAGGCTCAGAGCATCGGCGTAAGTATCTGCAAGGTTAGGGGTAATAATGTCATCATCCACCCCAAAGAAGTCGGATGGAATCTCTTCACAAATAAACGACTCAACCGCTTTTTTCTCTTTTGAAAGTATAGTACTTCAGGCTTTTCTTTAGGTTGCCCAAAGTACTTCTTAATCCTGTGACCATTGACTTTGAACGGTTGATCGCCGTACCTTTCAACGTAATGGCTCCACCGGGATGAACATCAAGAATCTCAAAGGGCCGACCACCTAGATTTAAGCTTACCAAAGAAAAAGATGGAGTCTCGTGTTATACAAAGAAAGCCATGTCTCCCACTTTGAATTCCCGATCTTTAATCTTAGCATCGTGGAGCGCCTTCGTTCTTTCCTTGCTCACCTTGGCGTTCTCGTGAGGCCATGAGTCCGAATTCATCGAGCTCATGTAGTTGCGAGAATCTTTTCTCCCCACGAGTTGGCTATCGGGTTTAAGAGTTTAATAGCCCAAGAAGCTCTGTGCTCCACTGACCGGTAGGTGGCAAGCCTTGCCATAAACCATTTGGAAGGGTGACGTACCCATAGGGGTCTTGAACGTGGTGTGATAAGCCCAAAGTGCGTCGTCCAACTTCAGACTCCAGTTGGATCTATTTGAATTTACCGTTTTCTCAAAAATCCGCTTTTAGACTTCTCGCTGCTTACCTCGACTTGGCCACTGGTTTGGGGTGGTATGGTGTACCAATTCTATGCTTGACACCATATTTCTCAAGAATTTTATCCAAAGGGTGCATTACAGTAATGCGAACCTTCATCACCGATAAGGGCTCTAGGACGACCAAATCTAGTAAAGATATTCTTTTGCAAGAATTTCTTTACAACTTTGTGATCATTGGTTTGGGTGGCTATAGCCTCTACCCACTTGGAAACCTAGTCAACGCAGACTAGGATATATTTATTACCGCACGATGATGGGAAAGGTCCCATGAAATCGATGCCCCACACATCGAAGACTTCACATTCCAAGATAGGCCTCAAAGGCATCTCCATCCTACTACTGAGTCTCCCTACCCTTTGGCATCTATCACAGCCCTTGCAAAAGGCTTCAGCATCTTTAAATAGAGTAGGCCAGTAAAAACCAGCTTGAAGGATTTTTGTGACTGTCTTAGGTGCTCCGTAGTGTCCACCAGCGGGACCACTATGACATTGCTCCAAGATATCCAATTGTTCATGCTCCGGAACACACCTTCTAAGCAACCCGTCTTTGGAGACTTTGAACAAATATGGATCCTCCCATACGAGATACTTCAAGTCACTGAAAAACTTCTTCTTTTCCTGATACGTCATCTCTTCTAAATGCCCAGTCGCTAAGTAATTGACGTAATCAGCATACCACGGCCTCACATTCTCTAGTCTCATTAATTGCTCAGTCGGAAAGTCAATGCCAATTTCCTTAGGATTTTCATCACCCTCGTTCACTAGGCGAGATAAATGATCAGCTACAACATTATCACTACCTTTCTTGTCCTTAATTTCAAGGTCAAATTCTGTAGTATCGTAATCCATCCGAGTAACCTTGGTTTAGCGTCTGCTTTGCCCATAAGGTAGCGTAGTCTTCGCGTGATCTGTCCCACACCACCACTTTGGACCCTAAAAGATAACTTCGAATTTGTCAATAGCAAAACGATCGCCAAGAATTCCTTCTCGGTAGTGGCATAATTGAATTGAGCTGGTTCAAAGTGCGGCTAGCATAGTAAATCGGCCGTAACTTTTGTCAATTCTCTCCGCCTAGAATCGCGCCATCACTGCGTAGTTAGAGGCATCGCACATTAATTCAAAAGGTTTAGTCCATCCAAGCGATTAAAATGGGGGCACCGGTTAGCTTATCCTTTAAGCTATTAAAAGCTTTCTTACACCCATCATCAAACAAGAACTCCACTTCCTCTTTAAGCAGGTTAGATAACGACTTTGCTATCGTCGAAAAGTCTTTAATGAAACGCCGATAGAAGCCTACATGTCCTAGAAATCCTCGCACCTCCTTCACCGCCTTCGGTACGACATTTTCTCAATGGCTTCTACTTTAGCCTTATCCACCTGAATACCATCACTTGGACACCTTGTGTCCCAAAACAATCCCTTCTTCGACTAGAAAATGGCACTTCTCCCAGTTAAGCACCAGATTTTTCTCAACACAATGTTGGAGTACCATATCTAGATTCTTTAAAATTTCATCGAAACTGTCGCCATAGACTGAGAAATCATCCATGAAGACCTCCATGCACTGCTCCACAAGTCCATCAAAAATGGCCAACATGCATCGTTGAAACGTACCCGGTGCATTACGCAAACCGAAAGGCATTCTGTGGAACGCAAAAGTGCCTGATGGACAGGTAAAAGTTGTCTTCTCTTGGTCATTAGGGTCGATGGCTATTTGGAAATAACCAGAATATCCATCGAGGAAACAATAATACTTATGACCACTCAGTCTTTCTAGAAGTTGGTCAATGAAGGGCAGGGGGAAATGATCCTTAGCGGTGACTTCATTTAACCTACGATAATCAATGCAAACTCTATAGCCAGTCACAAGGCGTAAGGCAACTTCTTCCCCTTTTTCGTTCTTTTCCACGGTAATGCCCCCCTTCTTTGGCACAACTTGAGTGGGGCTGACCCACTCACTATCGCCTATGGCATAAATAATTCCCATGTCAAGCCATTTGATTATCTCCTTTTTGACAACCTCTGCGTATAAAGCGGATTCAGCCTCCTTTGAGGTTGTCTCGACTTTTTCGCTCCTTCCTCCGTTCGAATCTTATGCATGCACACGTCTGGGCTGATTCCTCTAATATCGCCCACTTGCTATCCGAACGCGAGGATATGTTTCTCAAGCACTTTAATTAATTCTGCTTCTTGCTCCGGCTCGAGTTTAGATGAGATGATCAAGGGCAACTTATCACCGTCCTTAAGGAAGATGTATTTTAGGTGTTTGCGAAGTGGTTTCAACTCTAAGTCACAGGTGGTTGCTCTATACTAGATTTTAAGGGACCACCTGCTTCCTTGTGAGCTTGGACCGGTTGGACTGAAAACACCTCATCTTCCGAGGTGTGACCCGTGAAAGGTATTGAATGACATCATCTAAAGGAATCCTCCGCCGACTTCCCGCTTGTTCTTTCTTATGCTTAACCATCTTCTTAAGTTCTTCTTCTTCAAGCTCTTCTCGCAAGTTTGCTCCCAATCATCCAACTCCCAATGAGTAGTTTCTTTCCAAAATTCTATTTCATCCCAACTACCCATTAAAACTTCCTCCTCTCGCGAGGTTAAAGTCTGGGCCGGTTGAGCTCTTTCAAATCATCGCCATCATCCCTGGAATGTCCTGCATTTTCCGCTCACTCATAGGCTTAGTAGGCGCAGTTGTTGAGTTATAACATCCAGGGCTCCTATCTCCGTGAGTTCTTCATCGTGGTCAGTCCATCTCCATAGATTGCTTCAATGAATGAAACCTCTTGGGTTGGGGCTTCCAGAACTTTTCCTTGCCCGAGAGTAATGTATGTCCTCTATCCTCGAGTGATTTGGCCGTTTGGAAGTCAATGGTGGAGGCGTATGTTTAAGAAAGGCCGCCCCGAATCGTGGGCATCTCCTTGTCGATCGGTAATCCAAAGATGACCCAATCGATTGGAAAAACTAAATGTTTAACATGGATAAGGATGTTGTTAACACAACCAGCCGCTAAACGGCTAGATTGGTCCACCAATCAAGAGAGACGGGGCGCTCCTTTAGCCTTTTGTCCAACCCGAGACTCTTGCAGGCTCAATGGCATCACATTGACAGAGGCCCTCGAGTCACATAAGACATTGTGGAACGTGTGGCCTTCAATCATGCATGAGATTGAAGGTCGTCCGGGTCACTCTCGCTTGATTGCAACGCTCTGTGAAACCGCTTGAACATTCTTCTCTTAGCACTTCCTATGCCATTTCCTTTAGCTTCTTTTACTTCCACAGTATCCTTAAGATACTTACAAGACTTAGGCATCTCGGCTTAATACCTCAAAGAAGTGGCATAGTCACCATAGTATCTCTAAGCATCTTCCTCACTCCGTCATCTTGCTTGTCGAGTTTAGGATATTCTCTCTTTTCTTTTCCGGATAAGGAAGGGTTTTCGAATGATTAATCATAGGTTGACTTTTAATGGCTTCATCCTCCTTATCCTTCCATCTGACGAACTTCTCAGTTTTCTTTTTAGTCAAGTGTTCACCACCCGACTTCTCTTCTCAACATCCTCATCACTATCCCCGAAGAATCATCACCACTCAGCTCTTCCTCACTGCTGCTTTCTTTGGCATTTAACTTCGATTGCCCCTCCCGAACTTATGGCGTCGGGAGGGCTACTGCTTCCGACATCTTTCGGGTCCAAATGTCTTACCGCTTCGAGGGTGACTCGCATTCAACTCCTCATCTCCATACTCCCATTGAGGTGTGATGGCGGTGCAAGCATTGATATCTGCCTTAGGGTTTTTATCTCAGTATAACTCGGCGCCTTCCTTGAGGTCCGCTTGCTTGTTGATCGACCATCGACCAATCTGCCTCTCCATCGCCTTTTGACCGGTGGCTAGTGTTTTCACCATGTCAACTAGCTCATCGAATTTCTTCCTCGAGACGTGGGTGGCCTGTTGATTTTGCGTTTGGGCCCGCTTACCTTGGGGGTCTTGGGTTATTGGATGCACCAGGCGGTGTATAATAACTATTCCGCAGATTTCCCGAAAAGTTGCGGTTTTGAGTTTGACTCGATTGACCAGAATTTTGACTGAAGCCTCTGAAAGGTTGATTCTGGTTCTCCATGGCTTGTACTTCCTCATTCATCACATTCCCGGCCTGTATGCCCGAGTGATTCACATCTGCTGGCCCTTCTTGCTGCTTCATTTGCATGTTGGCTAGTTGTTTGTTCATTATTTCCATTTGAGCAACTAGCGCCTTGTCTCCGAGTTACTTTCAAGACCTCCTTTTTTTGCTTCCACTAACATGGGTCTTCCTTTGAGTAGCCCACATGTTATTCTTAGCTATTGTTTCTCTACCTACCAGCAGGCAAAGATCATCTCCTCCTCCTAAAAACGATCCATGAGTGTGGAGTCTAAGTAATCTCTATTGGGTTGAGTAACACCCTGATAGAATAATTCTAGAAGTTCATGTCGAGTATATCCATGGTTAGGGCATTTTCATTAATGATTCAACCTCTCCCAAGCCTTTCCCACACTCTCCCCTTCTAGTTGCTCGAAAGTGGCTATATCTCTTTACGCTCCATTATCGCTCCAGAAACGACTTCAGAGCAAAGGCTCTTTTAACATCACCCAGCTTATGAAGAGAGTGATGGGGTAAGGACTTAAACCATCGATTTGTTTCACCCCTTAAAGCAAACGGGAAGAGTTTCAATTTAACAACTTCTGTAGGAACGCCAGGGTAGTGACCCGCTTCACATATTTGCACAAAAGTAGACAAGAAGTCATGTGGGTCTTCTGCAGCAGTGCCATGGAATGAGCTATTTTGAACCATCCCCACAACTCCATTCTTAAGATCAAAATGCAGTCCTCCCATCTCTCGAGGCCGAATTGGTCTATGCCCTTCCAAGAAGTCTTGATCAAGATAGGCGCATAAGGGTCTTCTTTGCGCACAACAATTTGCGCACCGCCTGGGTCATGTTTCATTGAACATTCTGAGGTTGTTGTTGCATCTGTTTGGTTTATCCAGCTTGTCGTTGTTGGCCGGGTTCTGCAACATTTGCATCAAAATTTGGTTTAACTGAGCGGGATCTTGGTTATTATTCCTTGGTTCTCCGGTTCGTCATCGCTAGAACCGTGTTCGCTCATCTTGTCGTAACTTTGAAATAATCTTCTTTTGACAATGTCTCGCTTAGGTTCGGGTTAAAGATAAGATTTCCCTTCTTACTCCTGGTTTGCATAAACCAGGAAGCAGTATCAGAAGAAATCAACCTTAGGGTTGATGAAAAGGAATGTAGAGAAGATTAGAGGTTTAGAGGTTTGGAAAGAGAAGAGACTCAAAAGTGAAATTTTTCGTAGAGATCGAATCATGTTCGGTGTAAGTGGACGCTAGTTCGAGAGGATTCGTGAAGTGAACGCTGTTCAGAGCAATCGAATCAAGCGTTCAAGAGAAAGATGAAGCGGGACAGGCGTTCAGTATGGGTGAACGCTCGTTCAGAAGGTTTTTAGTGTTTTTTTATTTTTTATTTTTTTATTTTTTATTTTTATTTTTTTATTTATTTATTTATTATCAAAGCTAGAAAAGATAAAAAAAAAACAGAAACAGGAAAAGAAACCTACCTACGAAAAAGCTAAAATAGGAAAAACACTAAGACGGTGAAAAAAAAAAATGTGTTGAAATCTTCTAGGGCTAAAATGGAAGGGAAAACAGTGGATTTTGACCTCGAAAACGCACTGAACGGCCTACGGTGTTCACCACGTCGTCGGCGTCGGAACGAGCTTTCCGAATTGGGGTCCTGCGTTCCAAACGGACACTCGAGCCGAAAGTTACGGCCAAAATACTACCGCGTGCTAAAAGCGATCCCTTTGGACACAGAAAACTACACTATGAAGAATCTGACAACCGTTACCGACTCCCCGGCAACGGCGCCAAAAACTTGTTCGGTAAAAACTAGTTTTACAATTTATAAACCGAAACACCCCAAGTATAAGGTTCGTAGTATAGGGTGTTAACGGGTCGTCCTAAGGGAGTGGAATGTTTATCGGATCAAGGTGCAGTTATTCTATCGATTATGTCACGACTATTAACTAAAACTAGATTTATACTAATTAAACTAGGGTTTATACTAATTATGAACAGTAAAAATGACGATGAACAGTAACTTTGATGAATAGTAACTTGGATGAATAGTAACTTGGAAACTTAAAATATGCAAAAACAACTAGAATTTTAAAACAACTAAACTTAACAATCAACGATTGATATGAGTGATTTTTGTTTATCAAGGATTAAAAGGAACGGTAAGGCAACGGGAATCCACCAATCAACCAACCCAACCCCAACTAGATGGCAAGTTAAAGATACGATTTTTAGTAATGATCTATCACGAATTCGATTAAATCTCTTTAAATAAATTCTAGGGTTTCGTTTTCTTTTTCAAGCAAAACTAAACTAGCATGCATAACACGATCATGAGATTGTCTCCAATACTCTACTCAATTAATCATAAACAATCTCTTGAATCACAATTAATTGCATCAATTGAAAAGATCAAAGCTTGAACAATATTCTCATATAAATTCAATCAAAAAGATAGTTGCATCGATCTCTCGATTCAAATAAAACATAAACAATAAAGAATAATATCCAATTGATGAAAAAATCATAAATCTAACTCACTAAAGATGTAGCTAAAAAAATCCTCTAGTTGGTGTGGTTGTTGATTGGTTTCCTCCGTTGTCCCACCGCAAAGATGCTTAGCCTTCAATCATCTTCGAACTCCCAAGCAAGATTGAAAGAAAGAAACTCATATTTTTGTGTGATGTGGTGCTTTTTCTTGTGTTTTTCTACGTGTGTAAAATTCATGCGAATGATGTCGCTTTATATAGGAGTTTCGCCGACATAAGGAAGGATCTAGAAAACGCGTCGATTTTGCAAACTTCGGGCTCGGTCAACCGAATTAAGACACTCGGTCGATCGAATAGCATGGCTCACCGACCGAGCCTACCTATTCACGCTGCGTTTTCCATCTTCTTTAGCTTCAGATACCGTGTCCCCTACTTCACTCTTTCGATTTGATCTCGATTTATCCTCTCTTCAATGCTCCGATTTTCTTCCTTTTGAAATCACTTGATTGAATGAGATAAATCTTCTCCATTAATAATATCCCCAAGCATATCTTTTAATTTCTGCAAAATTGTTGTTACACCAAGTCATCGAATAATAATAATAATAAAATGTGTAACAAAAAATAACAATTAAACTCAATATTTCCTCATAATTAAATTATAACCCCTCAATAGACATTATAGGAATTTAACGGTTAAAACACGCTTTTCTCATTTATTTCCCTTAAAAATAAGATAAATTGTTTAGGGATTAAGCCCGAAAATATAGTAAAATATACCCTAAACAATATCACGTTTGGGAGTGTGGATTCTGACCTCAGGATGGCTTTTGATTCTTTTGTGATGATTTTGTGCCGTGGCAAGGATTCCAACCCATGAAGATTGTTTGATACACATTATAGGGTTCAATCCAAGCCAGCCGGGAGAATAAAATTTTGATTTTGTGATTTTTTATATTGATGGCCTGCGCCATGTCACATGAACTACGTCACGGAGTGGTTGAGCAATTAATGCAGATGTCAATCAGTCAGTCACCACAACTGGACGTGACACACGCCAAGAATCTTTGACTTGCGCCACTAGTGCAATTTTGGGCTGGCGCGCGTCAATATGTGGTGACGCGCGTCAAGAGTGCAGAGTCAGCAAAAGTTTAATCTCTTTTATTCTTCCATTCACATTATCAACAACACAACAGACTTTATCTTCTTCAACTCTTCCATCTTGCAGGCACCATTCACCCCAAGGCTCTTATAGCCGAATTTTAGTAGAAATTAGCACTTGAATTTGATTGTGAAGGCTAAGGATTCTAGTTTAGCTTTGATTTCTTGTTGAAGTTTAACACACTAGTGTTGGCTCCATTAAAGCTTTTGAGGTTGGATGATGAACACCAACTCGAATTTCACCATTTGAAGTGGTAATCTCTAATCTTTGTTATCATTCAGTTGTTCTTATGTTTATGAATGTTAATCTTGAGATGATTATGTTTGTAGACATGAGTGGCTAGGTTTTTCTAGCCAAGATTATGTTGTAGTATTAGTTTATCCTCTTGTGATTGATTGAGAATGATTGTTTATGTTGTTAGTTTTGATTATTGTGAAGCTTTGCCTACTTGTTTGCATTGTTGCTTGCATTGGAGTAATTGCCTAGTGTTAGCATTTACATGTTAACGGATACCGAACGGAGATGTTAATTGTGGGAAGAGGGTAGGTGAACCGGAAGGTAAAATCGACCTCTTCGAGGCATTCGATTTCTTATCCGGGGATAGTTGGCTTTGCCATTGCATTCACGGGCGTAGCATACCGAATCATTAGGTTTAGTTCGTCTAGACAAATGAGGAGGTAGAGAGCAATTTCATTCACTCGTATTAGGGGGAATTTCTTGATTAGGAATGCACCGTTTCACATTTTCAAGCACGAATGGTAGGAATGTAGGAAGTTGTTCCCATGACATTGCAAGAGGATAGCTAGACTACGCGTTATCTTGGTTAGTTTATTTTATTGTTTTACCTCTTCGTTATTTCAGCGCTTTATTGATACAATTGATTAATCCTTCACTAAATTGCGACCTAGATTGAATTAATATAGACTCTTTAGTGTGTAACCTCATAAGTGTGTGTTCTCGAGAGACGACCTTGACTCACCAAACTAGACTACGAATGACCCGGTACACTTGCGGTTAGATTGGACCTCTCGCTTTGGCCACATCAAGCTTTCTCGGCACCGTTGCCGTGGATTATTTTCATTCTTTTTGAGTAAAAGTTACTACTTGTATCACCTTAAATTTTTCGAGCATAGGTCAAGTCTCTTTCTAATCACATTTCACATTTTACTTATGTGGTACATACTATTTGGTAAGTTACCAAGTGTGTTTGATCGCTTTCTTGTTGTTTCACTTTTGTAGTTGATGACTCGGTCCCGAACCGGTAAAGCTCCCCTTACTCCATATCGTTCGGACATTAACACGTACGAAAGACAATTGAGAGCTGAGCATAAGGTTGCTCAGTCTAGTGGAGAATCACTTGGTGAAGAATCATCCCGAGAATCATCGACCAGAGAAGAGATGGCGGAAAATCTTGACAATGCACAAATTGATCCTCTTTTGGAAGATCCAATTCCCTAACCAAATCCCAAAAACCAAGGCCAAAATAACCAAAATAACCGAAACAACCGAAACCGGCAAAACCAAAACCACAATCAAAACCAAGGCCAAAATAACCAACTTTTGAGACCTCTTTGTGATCAACCTTTGAGAAGGAATGCACCTAATGATCCTATTAGACTCCCTAATGAAGGGGCAAATAATTTTGAAGTAAAAGGGCATCTTTTTAGGTTGATTGATAACAAATGCCAATTTGCCGGAGAAGATTTCGAAGATCCACATTATCACCTCTAATCTTTTGAACAACTTTGTAACACAGCCAAGAGTCATGGAATTCAAAAGGAATTGACAAGATTTTCCATGTTCCTATACTCTTTGACCGGAAGAGCTAAGGAATGGTTTGTATCTTTACCCCATCACTCCTTAACTACTTGGGATGAAGTACAAAACGAGTTCTTAAAGCAATATTTTACGCCCGGAGGGAATTGAAGTTGAAGGTTGCAATAGCTAATTTTGCACAAGGCCCTGATGAAACTTTAGGAAGTGCATGGGAAAGATTCAAGAAATTGTTGAAGGCTTGCCCCGATCATGGTTATCCATTTGATACACAAATACAAATTTTCTGTAGGCAGTTGAGGACAGAATCCCGTGCTAATATTGACCACGCCTGTGGAGGATGTTTGATGTCCCGCAATGCTCAAGAAGTTTATGATGCTATCGAGAGAATTTTGAAGAACCATCGGATGTGGGAAGCTGGAGCTAGCACAAGGAAGGTTAGTTTTATAGAAGGACCAAAGGACAATTCCGAGCTTATGGAAAAAAATTGATAAGTTGTCAAAGAAGTTTGATAATTTGCAGTCAAGCAAGAGAGTGGAAGGAAACTTTTTGATTGAAAGCAAGAGAGACAATGTGTATGGCAATGAGGATGACATATCTATTGAGACGGAAGAGGCCGGTGATTTACAAGCGGAGGAAGTAAGCTTTATGCAACAACACCGGAATTTGAACAATGCATACTCTAACTCTTTCAATGCTATTAAGAGAGATCATCCGAATTATCATTGGAATGAGAGCTCATACAAGCAGGGACAACCCCCCTTTGCTCCACAACCACGAAACTCCTATAACACCAACACCTCAACTCAATTACCAACCACTGTTCTTATCCTCATCCTACCACACAAACTATCCCAATAATCGAGAGTTCCAATCAAGCACGAGGAGATAGATGGGACAACACTTTGGATAAACTGTTGGGAGTAGTTGCCACTCAAGCTCAGAATATGGAAAATGTGATGACTTCGTTTAGTACAGTCACAAGGGACATGGGAATGATGAAAACAGCTATGAGTGGACATGATGTGAGAATGAAAACGATTGAGGCATCCATGAGGAATGTGGAGGAACATGCACTTGAGTAGAGAAGTTGAGAGGAATGCTAGTAGACCACCAGGTGGTTTGCCAAGCAATACAGAAAGGAATCCGAGGGGAGTGAATGCTATCATAACCCGAAGCGGAAAGGTTTGTGGAAATCGGGAGTTTCATGAAAATCAAGTTGGAAACGAAGTTGAAAATGATTTGCATGATGCCGAAAAAGAGAGAGAGTTGAGCGAAGAAGAGGATGAAATTGTTGATATGTTTTTGCAGAATGACGGATATGTCAATGTCGAAAAAGAAAACGAGGATGTGGTGAAAGTCCCGAGGATTTTGAAGAATCCGAGAGCAAATGATTTGAGGACCCTTTTTAAGGAACATGTCTCGGTGACCCCCGCCAAGGATGAGCTGATGCGAGCCAACAGTTACTATTCACATTCAGAGAGTTTTGGGCAAAAATTGACCTGCTCCAATAGGACCCTGACGGACACCAACAAGACCTCGACGTGCGTCAAGGGTGATCCAAATAAGGCCATGACGCACATCAAGGATACTTTGACTCAAGCCAATTCTTAGCAGGCATTTTCTAAGAAAGGTAAAGAGAAAGTAGTGCACACCGACGATGAATGGAGGCCACGAGCAGCTCAAACATTGTGGAAAGCTTCCGATGATGCATCAAGCGACAAAGGTAAGGAAGGTATGAACTCTAAACCTAAAGTTATTGATCTTGAGTCATTGACTTACCCACCTAGAGAAGAAATTAAGAAGAAGAAGCTAGATAAAAAGTATGCTCGCTTCCTTGACACGTTTAGACACTTGAATGTTAATATTCCAGTCATAGAAGCACTTACTAACATGCCTGTGTACGGTAAATTTTTGAAGGATATTCTCACTAACAAGAAGAGGTTAGAGGAATATGAGAACATTTGTCTTTTGAAGGATATGCTCAGCCGTGTTGCAACATAAGCTTCCACCTAAGCTCAAAGACCCCGGGAGTTTTACCATCCCGTGTGAAATTGGGGGCTTTTTGTTTAAGAGGGTGCTTTGTGACCTTGGTGCTAGCATTAACCTCATGTCATATGAGGACTTTATCAAACTTGGAATAGGAAAGTTTAAAAACACTGAGATGACTCTACAATTAGCAGATAGGTCCATAAAACGGCCTAATGGAGTCATAGAAGACGTGTTAGTGAAAGTTGATAAGTTCTACTTCCCCGTTGATTTCATGGTTATGGATATGGAAGAAGGGTATTCAACGCCTCTTATTCTAGGCCGTCCATTCCTATCCACGGGAAGGACTATGATAGATGTTCAACGGGGAGAATTGATTTTGAGAGTTAACGAGGATGAGGTCACCTTCAATATTTTCAAAGCCATGAAACACCCGTATAATTCATGAGAGTCATGTTCTTTTGTTGATGCAATATCTTGTGTTTGTATGGAAAATGCTAACTTGCAGGTCTTTGAAGATAAGCTTGAAAAGTGCCTAACTTTATCCATATTTGAATGTGAGAGTGATGATGAGGAAATGCAAGCGGTGATTTCTTATTTGGATGTCGGCCGTGTGTTTAACAAACAACCATGGCACCGATATCCGAATTGGAAAATGATGGACCGTTGTTGAAACTGGCCCATGAGGAGCCACCAAGGAACCTTGAGTTGAAAACTTTACCTCCTAACTTGAAATATGCTTTTCTTGAAAATGATAATCTACTTCCTGTTATTATTTCTTCGTCACTAACCAATGTGCAAGAAGATTTGCTATCGAGGATGCTAAGGAAACACAAGAGAGTGTTTGGTTGGACTGTAATGATATTCGGGAATTAGTCCCAAAATCTGTGTTCACAAGATCATTCTCAACGATGACGCTTAAACCATATGTTCAACCACAACGCCGCTTTGAATCCCAATATGCAAGAGGTTGTCAAGAAAGAGGTTATCAAATTCATCGGAGATGGGTATTATTTTTCCTATATCCGATGGTGGAGAGTGGGTGAGTCCTACTCAAGTCGTGCCTAAGAAAGGTGGATTTACTTGTGAAGGAAAATGATAAAAATGAGTGGGTACCAACAAGGGAAGTCACAGGATACCGCATGTGTATTGATTTTCGATTTACTCAATGACCATACCAAGAAGGATCATTATCCCTTCCGTATATTGTCCGGATGTTGGAGCGGTTGAGTGGGCATAATTTCTATTGTTTTCTTGGTGGTTATTCAGGCTACTTGCAAATATTCATTGTGGCTGGAGATAGAGAGAAGACGACTTTCACTTGTCCTTATGGAACGTTTGCATACAAGAGAATGCCATTTGGTTTATGCAATGCACCTGCTACATTTCAAAGATGTATGACAGCCATTTTTCTGATATGGTGGAAAGAGTTTTGGAGATTTTCATGGATGATTTCAGTGTCTTTGGGGACTCTTTTGAGGAATGCCTCTCTCATTTGGAGCGTGTGTTACGAGATGTGAAGACACGAACTTAGTGCTCAATTGGGAGAAATGTCATCTTATGGTATCGTAAGGTATTGTCTTTGGCCGGTCACGCACTTCAAAGGTGGTATTGAGGTGGACAAAGCAAAAATTGAAGTGATTGAGAAGTTACCTCCACCGGTTAATTTGAAGACGTTGAGAGGATTTCTAGGGCACGCGGGCTTTTATAGAAGATTTATTACGGATTTCTCCCGTATTGCCAAACCTCTCAGTCATCTTCTTGAGAAAGAGGTACCATTCGTTTTTGATGACAAGTGCATTGAGGCTTTTGAGACTTTGAAGCAAAAACTAGTTAGCGCACCCGCTCGTAGCGCCATTGGAAAATACCTTTCGAGTTAATGTGTGATGCAAGTGACTTAGCAGTTGGTGCTTGGCCAACGTCATGGCAAGGTACTCAAGGCCATATATTATGCTTCTCACACGTTGAACTCTGCTCAAGTCAACTATGCAACAACCGAGAAAGAGTTACTAGCTATAGTATTCGCCCTCGACAAGTTTAGATCTTATCTTGTTGGTTCTAAGGTCATTGTTTATACCGACCATGCAAATTTTGAAATATTTGTTGAACAAGAAAGATGCCAAACCGAGATCGCTTAGATGGATTCTCCTACTTCAAGAATTTGATATTGAGATCAAGGACAAGAAGGGTAGCGAGAATGTCATGGCGGATCATTTAAGCCGGTTGGATTTCGCTGAAGATGAAGGAAAAATAAGAGAGATTGATGATTATTTCCCGGATGAACAACTCATGATGGTGGATGCTTCCCGAAGATGCAATTTATTCATGATGGTTCGAATCGAAAGAGAGCTCACCATGGTTTGCTAATATTGTGAATTATTTTTCATGTGAGTATGTTCCACCAAGTTGGACATGGCAAAAGAAGAAGAGATTCTTCCACGATTTGAAATTTTATTATTGGGAAAGACCAAACCTTTTTCGGAGGTGTTCGGATGGTATCATAAGAAAATGCATTCCCGATAATGAAATCTCAAGCATACTCTCCTTTTGCCATGGCCAAGATACCGGAGGCCATCACGGAGGATGGAAGACGGCATACAAAGTTTTACAATGCGGATTTTATTGGCCCTCTCTTTACAAAGATGCACATCGTTTTGCACAGTCTTGTGTTTCATGCCAAAAGTGGGGAAATGTGTCTAAGAGGTATGAAATGCCCTTCCAACCTATTTTGGAGTGTGAAATATTTGACGTATGGGGCATCGACTTCATGGGCCCATTCCCTCACTCATTCGGTAATAAATTCATTTTAGTGATGGTAGATTATGTTTCTAAATGGGTTGAAGCACAAGCCTATCCAACTAATGATTCTAAGGTGGTGCTAAAATTCTTAAAGAAGAATATTTTTACTCGATTTGGCACTCCCCGAGCTATCATTAGTGATCGTGGTTCACACTTTTGTAATCGACCATTCACTAAACTTCTTGAGAGCTAAGGTGTAAGACACAAAGTCGGCACACCGTATCACCCACAAACAAGTGGGCAGGTTGAAGTGTCAAACCGTGAGGTAAAACGGATTATTGAAAAGACGGTGGACACTAACCGTAAGAATTGGTCGATGAAGCTTGATGATGCACTTTGGGCCTACCGCACCGCTTTTAAAACACCAATAGGATGTTCACCATACAGATTAGTTTTTGGCAAGTCTTGTCATTTACCCGTTGAATTGGAGCACCGAGCTTATTGGGCTATAAAGTTTCTTAACTTTGACCCCGAGCTTGTAGGAGATCATAGGTTGCTCCAACTCACCGAGCTTGACGAGTTTCGCCTTGACGCATATGAGAACGCCCAAATTTACAAGGAACGAACCAAGTCATTCCATGACCGGAAGATTTTTAATCGAGAGTTTCATGTGAATGATAAAGTGCTCTTGTATAACTCACGTTTGAGATTGTTTCTAGGCAAACTTAGATCGAGGTGGACAGGTCCATTCATTGTTACGAAGGTGTATAAATCTGGTGCAGTTGAGCTAAATGATGGAAAGACGTAATTTGTTGCCAATGGTCATCGCATTAAGCATTTTATTGAAGGAGAGGGCATACCTCGAGAGGAGGAGGTGTTGTTCTCAAGACCCCCGTTGGACTAAAAATTTGCCATAGTCTAGCTAAAGACTATAAATATAGCACACCACGGGTACTACCTTCCAATTTATCTTTTAAGCATTATCTTTTGGGTGTCTTATGTGCTTATTTGCTCGGTGCTTACTTGAGTAATTGTGGTAGTATCCCGATTTGATAATCTGTATAATTCCATCATCTCTACCGTATAATCTCATCGAGCCAACGACGTAAAACAACAACGCTCTCGGAAGGCAACCCGTTTCGTGATAATTGCAGTTATTTTTATTGAATATTTTGATAAGTTTGGTGAACCTTAGAATTTTCGAATTAATTGTTTGGTTGAGAGTCTCTTGACTCACGCCAACAATCACTATTCACATACTTGAGAGTTTGGGCGATTTGGTGGCGTCGTCATTGGGTGTTGGACTCGTCAAATAGCTCTCGACACGCGTCATAGGGGTAGTTTTTTGAATAAAAAACGGTTTTCCTCTTTTCTCTCCCCTTCATAACTCCCATTTCACTCGAATTCATCTCTTTTCACTTCCCATTTTCTTCAGTTTTCACCCACCACTCCACAAATTTCTCCACTTATCACAACCCCTCATAACTTACTCTTTCTCCATTCCTTTTCTTCTTTTGGTTTGAAGAAGTGGAGGCTCATCTTTTGCTTCCAAGGCACATTTTTCTGAATTTCCGGTCATCTCCATAGTTTCCGCGCACCTCCATTTCTGTCTCTGCATGTGTTCAACATTCCAACAAGGTATTTTGGCTCAGTCCTCCTTTTGCAATCTAATCTCTTTTAATCATTGTGATGTTTTTCACTTTTTCCTTTTTACAAACCGGAAGAAGGGCTGATTGTTTTCTTTTGTTGCTTTTGTTGTGGCACAGCAGCCATGTCTGAATCTTCTGCTCGTTCTAGTGGTCGTCAGGGTGACCAGAATAAGAAGAGGAAAGCCCCTGCCCCTATCGAACCTGAACCTGTTGTCTCTTTTCCTGCAACACCCTTTGGTAGGAGAGCAAAGAAGCATTTTACGTCGTTCTTTAGTCAGTGCACATTGCATTTCGAGCGTATTGATTTCAAGTCGGTCACTCCTAGGATTCAGAAAATTGTTACAGACCGTAAGTGGGAACTCTTGGCGGCCAACCATACTTCTAAGGTCAATGGCACAATTGTGGCTGAATTTTACGCTAATTTAGCAACTGATCCTGTTGAGGCAGCCAAAGGTTCGGTGCCCGTGCGCGTGGTAAGAACGTTGCTTTTTCAAGGGTTATCAATAACTTCTTTGGTATTCCCGAGATCCTCGCCGACATCATGTTTTTCTAATGTTTGGAAGTTGAGTGAGGACGGAAATCAGGGGCTAAGGCTCGAAAGGCTAAAACTATCTCTCGTCCGTCCGCCACTTGGGTAGGTAAGCGCTTCAAGTATGGTCATGCGATTAAGGATGTGACGGTGATGAAGCATTTCATTAGTCATAACATCATTCCATCCCACAAGGTTAATACTTTTAATTATACTGAGTCCTGCCTAGCCCTTGCCATTTTCACCGGTTTACCTGTGGACGTTGGATACTACATATATCAGGGAGTGGTGGACTTTTCCATGAATCATCGTGCGAATAGCAATATGCCCCTGCCCTGGCTGATTCATGAGCTTTGTGTCCTTGCCGCAGTCCCTACTTTGCTTGATGATCACTTGTTCCCACCAGTTACTCTTATGATTGGCCCTAGTATCCCAGAGAATGTTAAGCCGTCTGACTCTCTCTCCCGACCCTCGCTGTCTCGCCTAGTGCTCCACCTCCTGTTGATGTTCCTACCTCCGGTCCACCTGTCTCGTTGCTTCCTCGCATTCGTGATGCGGGCGTGAGAGCTAGGTTTGTGTTTCTTGAGTCCGAGATGGCAATATGCGTGGAGCATTGTGGGCGGCCGACACCACCCTAGGCTAGGATTTGAGAGTGTGTTTGCGTGGTTTGAATGATCTACGGATTGGTTCCCGTGGTCATCGTTCCTTTGATGAGGTTTGTCATCCTGGTTATGTGGATCGTGCCAACGATTTTGATACCCCTACGGAGGACGACTATCCGGTCCCTGTTTGGATTCATCCTTTCCCTAGGCCAGCTCGACCTCCACCCAATCTTGTAGCTCCGGGTAGCACTTCTACCTTTTCTTCCGCAGTACAAGTTCGGCGGGTGTTGGTTTTGTTTGCTTTTGCGGGGACAAAGTTTGTCGTTCGATGATTACGCCTATTGGTGACGGAGCCGGTAGTTCTTCTTTTCGCCTATGCTTTCCGCCGCTTCCGGATTTTCCTATTCGGATGCTATCCAACCCGCTTATGCTAATGATCGTGGTGCCGGTTTGTTCCATCCTTCGACGATCCCGCCTACCAAGACGATTACTCCTTTGGTCGTTCATGTGCTTGTTGATGAGGATGATGAAGAGGAGCTTCCTTGCATCTCCTCTCTGCTCCCGCATCCTTTGCCGATGCCGCTTTAGTGCTTTTGTTCACCATACTTTGTTTGTTTTTATTATCTTGCCGTATGTGGCTTTGTTTTTATTTTCTCAGCTTGTGTCGCTTTTGTTGAACTATTTTGTCATTTTGATCTTTGTGTGGATGTTGCAATTGTTGTTTCACTTTGGGATTGCCGCTTTGTATTCAAGTACTACCAAAGGTGTGTTGAATTTGTGTTTTATCCGTCCGCCCAATATTGTTAAATTATCTGTAATTAATTTGGGTAGATATGTCTCGTCTGTGTTTTGACTTGCGCTATTACCATTTTGGCGTGCGTCAGTGTCTTTTTGCCTTGTGGACGCACGCCATCCCTCTTTGACGCACACCATTACCTTTTGTCCACATCTATCACACACACAATAGGCTTGGCGTACGCCAACCTACACGTGGCACACGTCAACCGACTTGACAACCATCAGTCATGCCTCTGCCACCACAGAACCCTAGGATCAGTCTTTGTCCCCTTGACGCACATCAAGATAGGCTTGACGCATGTCACCTACGCGTTTTCAGCCTATTAAATGCCTCAAACCCTAAAATCTTCTATTTTAACTCCACAACTACCTCTCTCATTCTTTCCCTCCCTTTTGCCCTCTTTTCTTCTTCTGTGTCCTGTTACCATGTCTTCTCCTCAAGATGATCGTCCCGTGCTTTTCTTTGACATGGCTTGTGCAGATGCCGTGCACAACTACACCAAACTCTTCAGTCGTCATCCAATTCTCTTGGAACGAGGTATTAACTCTAAGAAGCTGTCAGATTTGACCGGGTATCGCATAGAGTGGGGAGGATGGAATCGTTTGGTCGCACCACCGCAGGGGCGCATCAACGAGACTGTCGTTCGTGAGTTCTACGCCATGTTTTCGGTCCATCCTGAAGAACGATCCACTAACTCGATCATGGTTCGTGGAATTGAGGTTCTCTTCCACTGGATGGATATCAATGACGCTTTTAGCCTCTCTTCCACCACCGTTGCTCCTCATCAGCATTATGAGATTAAGTGGGGTCTCAACAACATTGGTAGTTTCATGGCTCATCTCTCTCACTATCGCTGCGCTTTTCCCGGGGCGGAAGGTCCTAGGTGGACTATTCGGCCGCTCTTTTTCTTCGAGACGCGGGCATGGAAGCGCTTTATCAACAACCGCATTCTCCCTACAGACAACTTCGAGCAGATGACGGATAACGAGTTGCTTTTGCTTTACGCAATCAGGCGCGAGGTGTATATCAATTGGGGTAAGTTGATTCATCAAGCTGCATGGTCCTATGCTAGGCCTACGTGCACTTTCCCCTTCATTCCCTTTGTGTGGCTGATCTCCAATTTGTGCACTCGTGTAGCCCGAGTCCCCGCCTACTCTCATGATAAGTTTTTCCCTAGTCCGGTAGAACGTCGTGGTCTTGTACCCCGAGATATGCTTGGTGCTTCCCCATCTTCTGATGAGCCTGTTAATGAGCCTAACGTCGAGTCTGATTAGTTTGCGTGTTTGCTTGTTGGTTGGTTGGCCTAGTTTGCAGTTTATTTGGTTATCTTTTGATGTTGCTTCGAATCCTTGTTGCACTTTCCCTTTCATGTTGAAAACAATGCTTCTGCCATCCGAATAATGTAATATAATTGTCTTTCATTTCATTGATTTTGCTTGTTTCATGTTTCACGCCTTTGTACAAATTTAGTTTTGCCTATTAACCCCCCACCCCTGCATGAAAACCCTAATTTTCTTGAGTTTTTACACTCATCGACCCACGCCAATAATGCTCGATGCACGCCATACCTCTTACTTTTGAGAATGACGTCGTCCTCACTAATGTTGGCGTACTCAGCTTTTAAAGGCTAAACTCTCTCAGATAGAAATAGTAACTTTGGCGCGGGCCATTTTGCTCTTGGCGTGCGCCACCAAGACTTTTACCCCAATTTTGCCCTTATTTTGGTGATGGTCATATCATTCATTTTACTCATCCTGATTCCCCATTGTTCCCCTAACTATATCTTCATTACTCACTTCGCATTGAGGACAATGCAGACTCGTAAGTGGGGAGTGGGAGTATAGTTAGGCTAACAACGGGTAATGCCTTTAATTGCTTAAGAAAAAGCTTACCTTTGATCATCACCGAGAATTTAGAGCTGTATAAATTATCCTTTTGGCATGAATTACGATCTTGTAATTGATAGAGCGAGTATTTCAATAAAAACGAGTTACTTTGACAAAACATAGGTGCATGTTATTCGCTAATCTTTGTTGGTAGTGTGATCCTTTGTGCACGTATATTCCGATCTTGGTGTTAACAAACAACATTTCATGAAATTGTGCATGCATACTCTTATTTGCAACCTGAATTTAGGAATGTTATTCTTTTGAGACGAAATAACCGGTGTTGGAATCGGAATAGGGATGACGATTTTTGGCATTACCTTGACCAACCATAGCCAAATGGCCTACCTGAACATGAATTTCCCTTTTTGTCCCCATCTTAGCCTTGTAGAGTGGTGAGACCCCACTCGAACTAGCCATTCAGATTTAGCCTCATTATAATCCGACCCTTACCCAAGATTTTGGTCTACATTCCTTTGACTTCCTACAAGCATAGGAAGAGTCTAGTAATGGTGAGAGTGGTGGTTGGGTCTAAGAGTTGGATGGAAGTGCTAGTAGGTTGAGATGGCATATTGTGAAGTTGGTTCGAAACCATTGGTGTGGTATCTTTAAAAAAAAAAGCAGTCTTTTTATTTTGTATATATTTCAAGAGTCAAATAAAAGCTTTTAACAATTCAACCTCAAATTAAATAGAAGCTTACAGTTGTAAATACGCCACCATCAATAATGAGTCATTGAAGGTGATTTAGAAGTGGTAATCGTAAGATCTTACGTGATGTACGGGTAGGAAGTGACTAGTTTGGAAGAGTGGTATCATGAAGGAGAAGGTGCGGATTCTTGCTATCTTGCCTTATTCTTTTGATTATCCTTTTATTTCCTTTCGTTAGCCACTACGCTAGCCTGAACATTACAAGCCGATTTTTCAACTACCTGACCTAGTTCCTTGATTCCGAGTACTTCATTAGTGGAGATCGATCTCATTCCTAAACTTTTGGTTGCATGTTTTGAGCAAGGGTTGCATGATTTCATGATCGTTAGTTGATAACAAGCTTAACGAATATTCACTCACACACTCCACTACTTCTTTAGATTATGGAGAACATGTCCTTGTGATTTTGATAGGTTGCATCACCTAATTGGATTCTCACTTCATAATGTTGCATGATCGTATTTTTTGTGTCTCTAGATAACCTTATCGCTCTAGTTGCTCGAGGACGAGCAATCGCTAAGTGGGGAGTGGTTGATGTAAGTCAACCGGATGATATAAATTCCGATGATTTACCCTATTTTCTTGTGCAATTAGCGATATTTTGACATCAACTTGAGCAATTTGAATGATGATGGGCACCATATTTTGTGTACATAGATTTTCAGAAAAACCACATTTTAGTTGTATTATATTAGTTATTAGCCGATTTTGTTATGAGATTTACACGTGGTATCTTTGTGTCTATTTTGCAGCACAGATATCACGGTTGGGAGTGTGGATTCTGACCTCAGGGTGGCTTTTGATTCTTTTGTGATGATTTTATGCCGTGGCAAGGATTCCAGCCCATGTAGATTGTTTGATACACATTAGAGGGTTCAATCCAAGCCATCCGGGAGAATGAACTTTTGATTTTATGATTTTTATATTGATGACCTGCGCCATGTCACATGACCTGCGTCACAGAGTGGTTGAGCAATTAATGTAGATGTCAATCAGTCAGTCACCACAGATGGACGTGACGCGCGCCAAGAATCTTTGACCTGCGCCACTAGTGCAATTTTGGGCTGGCACGCGTCAATATGTGGTGATGTGCGTCAAGAGTGCAGAGTCAGCAAAAGTTTAATCTCTTTTATTCTTCCATTCATATTATCAACAACACAACAGACTTTATCTTCTCCAACTCTTCCATCTTACAGGCACCATTCACCCGAAGGCTATTATAGCTGAATTTTAGTAGAAATTAGCACTTGAATTTGATTGTAAAGGCTAAGGATTTTAGTTTAGCTTTGATTTCTTGTTGAAGTTTAACACACTAGTGTTGGCTCCATTAAAGCTTTTGATGTTGGATGATGAACACCAACTTGAATTTCACCATTTGAAGTGGTAATCTCTAATCTTTGTTATCATTCAGTTGTTCTTATGTTTATGAATGTTAATCTTGAGATGATTATGTTTGTAGACATGAGTGGCTAGGTTTTTCTAGCCAAGATTATGTTGTAGTATTAGTTTATCCTCTTGTGATTGATTGGGAATGATTGTTTATGTTGTTAGGTTTGATTATTGTGAAGCTTTGCCTACTTGTTTGCATTGTTGCTTGCATTGGAGTAATTGCCTAGTGTTAGCATTTACATGTTAACGGATACCGAACGGAGATGTTAATTGTGGGAAGAGGGTAGGTGAACCGGAAGGTAAAATCGACCTCTTCGAGGCATTCGATTTCTTATCCGGGGATAGTTGGCTTTGCCATTGCATTCACGGGCGTAGCATACCGAATCATTAGGTTTAGTTCGTCTAGACCAATGAGGAGGTAGAGAGCAATTTCATTCACTCGTATGAGGGGGAATTGCTTGATTAGGAATGCACCGTTTCACATTTTCAAGCACGAATGGTAGGAAGGTAGGAAGTTGTTCCTATGACATTGCAAGAGGATAGCTACACTACGCGTTATCTTGGTTAGTTTCTTTTATTGTTTTACCTCTTTGTTATTTCAGCGCTTTATTGATACAATTGATTAATCCTTCACTAAATTGCGACCTAGATCGAATTAATATAGGCTCTTTAGTGTGTAACCTCATAAGTGTGTGTTCCCGAGTAGACGACCTTGACTCACCAAACTAGACTACAATGACCCGGTACACTCCCGGTTAGATTGGACCTCTCATTTTGGCCACATCAATACTCACATGAAAAGTAATTGACAATATTGGCAAACCATGGTGTGCTCTCCTTCGTGTAGAACCGGCATGAATAAGTTGCATTGTTGGGGAAGCATCTACCATTAAAAGTTGTTCATCCGGGAATCAATCTCGAATTTCCTTCGCTTCCTTCTTTTCTCAAGAATTCCAACCGGCTTAAGTGATCTCACACGACATTCTCACTACCCCTTTTATCTTTGATCTCAATGTCAAATTCTCGGAGTAGGAGGATCCATCGACTGAGTCCCGGCTTAGCATCATTCTTGTTCAATAAATACTTCAAGGCTGCATGATCGGTGTAAATAATAACCTTGGACCCAACTAGATAGGATCTAAACTTGTCAAGGGAGAACCCTATTGCTAATAACTCCTTTTTCGGTTGTTGCATAATTAACTTGAGCGGAATTTAATGTGTGAGAGGCATAGTAAATGGCTTTAAGCACCATGTCTTGACGTTGGCCTAGCACGGCCCCAACCGCCAAATCGCTTGCATCACACATTAACTCAAAGGGTAAATTCCAATCCGGTGCCACGAGGACTGGTGCACTAATCAACTTTTTATTCAATGCTTCAAAGGCTTCCATGCATTTCTCATAAAAAACAAACGGAACTTATTTCTCAAGTAGGCGACTGAGAGGTTTGGCAATGCGAGAAAAATCTACAATGAAACGCCTATAAAAACCGGCATGTCCAAGGAAACCTCTCAAGGAGGGGGTAATTTTTCAATCACTTCAATTTTCGCTTTGTCTACCTCAATGCCTTCTTCAGAAATTCTGTGGCCCAAAACGATGCCTTCCGAAACCATTAGGTGACACTTCTCCCATTAAAGTACCAAGTTTGTATCTTCACAACGTTGTAACACACGTCCAAATAAGAAAGGCATTCCTTAAAAGAATCTCCAAAAACACTAAAATCATCCATGAAAATTTCTAAATTTTTTCCACCATATCCGAAAAAATTGCCATCATGCACCTTTGAAATGTAGCTAGAGCATTGAACAACCCAAAATGCATTCTTTTGTAAGCAAATGTACCATATGGACAAGTGAAAGTCGTTTTTTCTCTATCTCCTGCCGCAATGAATATTTGTAAACATCCCAAATAACCATCAAGAAAGCAATAGAATTTATGTCCACACAACCGTTCCAATTTGGAGAATATACGGAAGTGGATAATGATCTTTCTTGGTGTGTTCATTTAGTCGTCGAAAAGCTATACACATGCGGTACCCTGTGACTTCCGTTGTTGGGATCCATTCATGCTTGTCATTCTTCTTCAATGTAAATCCGCCTTTTTTTGGAACAAATTGGTTAGGACTCACCCATTCGCTATCCGATATCGGGAAGATAATTCCCATCTCCAATAACTTGATGACTAACACAAATTTCGGGACTGATCCCCTTAATATCTGCAACAGTCCATGTTAAAGCCATATTTATATGATTATTAAAGGTTTATTTCATTATTATTTTCCCCACATTTGCGTAATTTATATAAGAATTAAGGGTTTAAGTGTAATTATTTAATAAAGATGATTTTAAGAGGGTTGTATGCAAAATTGATGATTTTAAGTGTTGATTTAATGGAATTATTATTATTTGGATTTTATTACATTTTTGCATTGTTTATTTATCATGTAGGTGTTAATTTTCGTGCATATAATGAGGATAAATGAAGCTCAAGTCGAATTATAAGAGATAGAGTTGGAATTGGCTTGAAGAAATTGGATAAAGATGAAGAGATCCGATCCTCGCAGCTTCAAACGGGCGTCTCATCGATCTTGAACGAAGCGCCCGTAGTGAATCAAGCGCCCATGCAAATGGCCCGTAATCGTATTTTACATTCAGAGAGTTCAGACGGAGGATGAACGAGCGTTTACTCAGCGTCCAGGCATTCTGGACGGGCGTCCGGATATTCAGACGAGCGTCCGTTGCCGACTTAACCCTAACCGACTCAAATTCCTATAAATAAAGCGGCAGCCCCAGCCCTAATTCATACCACATAATTGAGATCGCACTTTCACACCAAAAAGCTGCGGTCAGAACCCTAATTCCATATAGATGAATTTCTCCAACCCAACAATCATCTTCAACATGATTGTTGGCTAAAAGCCTTGCAGTGAGTCGACGGAGGAAGCCTATCAACAACACAAGCCAACTAGAGAGTTCGATGCTTAAGTTTAGTGAGTTTATTTCATAGTTTTTCATTACTTTGGATCTGTTTTGTATTGTTTAAGTTTTATTGAATTAAGATTTGATGAAACGATCTATGTTTAATTTATGCTTGAATAAATTTATGAAAGTATGTTTATTTAAGTTCTCTTTTATTCAAAGTAATGCATCTAATTGTGTTTTAAGAGATTATGCATGATTAGTTGAGTAAGAGTTTGGAAACAATCTCGTGACTTCGTTTTGATTGTATGTTTAGTTTGTTTGAAAAGATAAACGAAACCCTAGAATTTGATTGAAGATATTTAATTGAATTCGTGAATAAATCACTACTAAAAACTATGTCTTTTTAATCACCATCTAGTTGGGGGTTGTTGGTTGATAGGTGGAACCTAGTCGCCTTGCTGTGTTTTCCTTTAATTGTTTTAATCAAAATCGTTTAGATTAAGTTTAGTTTAAGTTTTAGTTTTATAAACCCTAATTTCCTGCTGCTTTTTCGCACTTTTCTCGCTTCATTATAATCGACGCCGTCCGCAATAGCGCACGCTTCGTCCATTAGATTTAGTTTCAGACGCTGCTCACTTTAGTGAACGCCAAATCCCGCTTTTTCTCGCTTTTCTTATTTTCTCGCTTGTTTTTATTCCTGTTTTAGTTTTAATTCTTAGGTTTAGGTTTTGGTTAGTTTCACTTTAGTTTAGATAGATAATTGTGACATAATTGATATAGATTTATATTTGAATCCGATAAACATTCCACTCCTTGGATTTCACCCGTAAACACCCTATACTACGATCCTTATACTTGGGGTGTTTCGGTTATAAATTATAAAACTAGTTTTTACCGAACAAGTTTTTGGCGCCGTTGCCGGGGAGTCGGTAACGGTTGTCGGATTCTATTTAGGACAATTTTCTGAGTCAAAGGATCGCTTTTAGCACGCAGAGTATTTTGGCCGTAACTTTCGCTCGAGTGTCCGTTTGGAACGCAGGACCCCAATTCGAAAGCTCGCCCGACGCCGACGACGTGGTGAACATCCGTAGGCCGCTCAGTGCGCGCTTTTGAGGTCAAAATCCACTGTTTTCCCTCCATTTTGGCCCTAGAAGATTTCAACACGCTTTTTTTTTACCGCCTTAGTGTTTTTCTTGTTTTTAAACTTTTCGTAGGTAGGTTTCTTTTCCGCTTTAGCTTTAATTTTAGGATTACATTTATTAATGCTTTTATTTTATTTGATTTTCTTTCAATTATTTTCCTTACCTTTTTTATAGCTTAGAATGCAAGCTCGTAATTATAGATTTGTTTGATTTTATTTCCATAAGTCTTTTCGCTTTTATTTTTTATCTCGCTTTTAATTTCTCGTAACCTTAGTTTTTAGGTTTTCGATCTCGACGAAAGGCTTCAACAACTTGAACGCCCGTCCACCTCAATTCTCTTCTCTCAACGAACGCTCATTCAATCGAACGAGCGTTGATTCGCTTCGAATCGAACGCCCACTAACACCGACGCCCGTTCACCTGCTCAATCATCACTTCTTTCTTTCTTCTCCTTTCTTCTTTTTCTTTTCTCCTCTAAACCATCTAATCTTTTCTAAACTGTTTCTAATCAACCCCAAAGGGTTGATTTCTTCCTTTCCTTTCTTCCGGTTTATGCAAACGAAGTAAGAAGGGACTTCGATCTTTGATCCTGAGCCTGAACGATCTATCCTTAGAAGAAGGCTTCTCCCTGATTTGGACAAAATGGCGGATCAAGATCCACCAATTCCAAATCCTGATCCCCAAGCTCAATTAAATTTAATCCTTCAGCAGATGCAAGCTCTGCAGCAACAACAGAATCAGCAAGCTGGCATAAATCAACAACTTCAACAATTCCGCCAAAACCAAATTTTAATCAGGCTTGAACCAGACCCTACACTCCATATCTTAATCAAGATTTTCTCGAGGGACATAGACCTATTCGTCCACCTGATATGGGGGGAGTAAATTTCGACCTTAAAAATGGAGTAGTTGCACTGGTCCAAAATAGCTCTTTCCATGGCACTGCTCAAGAAGACCCGCACGACTTCTTGTCCACATTCGTACAAATCTGTGAAGCAGGCCATTATCCTGGTGTTGATTCTGAGATCGTAAAGTTGAAGCTATTTCCTTTTGCTTTAAAAGGTGAAGCAAGCAGATGGTTTAAGTCGTTAGCACATCATTCCCTCCATACATGGAATGATGTCAAAAGAGCCTTCGCTCTTAAGTGGGTTTCACCAGGCAAGATTATGGAGATGAAACGGGAAATGGCTACGCTTGAGCGTATGGAGGATGAGACTCATTGGCAAAGCTTGGGAGAGATTGAATCTCTTGATGAGGAAGTGCCCCAATCACGGATATGATAGACATGAGTTGTTGGAACTGTTTTTCTGACAGAGGAGTCTCAACCTAATAGAGACTATCTTGACTCCACACCATGGATCCTTCTTAGGGGAGGTGATGAGATCGCGCCTGCAGAGTGGTCGAGACCATCGCCAAGAACAATATGTGGTCGACTCCCAAGAAGACCAATGTTGTTAAGAAAGAAGGTACTGCAAGCAATCCTGATACAAAGCTGTTGGTTGCTCAGATGGAATTGATAAGCAAGCAGATGGCCAATCTTCAGACGCAAATTTTCCGATCCGGGAGTGCGGTAGGAACGGAGATAACGGAAGAAGTAAATTTAATGGATAATCAAAACCAACCCTTCCGAAACTTCAATCAAAGCCAGAACTACTCAGGATTTCAAAGACAAAACTTCAATCAAGCCAAGTTACCACCTGGCCCTTCAAATTCGAATTCTTTCAACTCGAACTATCAAAGGCCGCCTAACTCCCAAAGGCCTCAAGGTGGCGAATCAAACTCAGAGCAACAATCATACCATCTCACGTGTCCTCAACACAAATTCGATGAGTTGGTAGACATGGTGAAGACTCGTCTACTAGCGTTAAAGCTATTGAGAGACAAGTTGGTCGATGGCGCATCAAAGAAGCGTTAGACCTCACGGTAAACTCCCGAGTTATACCGAGAGAAACCCAAAAGTCGATGTGAATGTTTGCACCGCCATTACACCTCGGTGGGAATATGGACAAGAAGAGGAGTTGAACGGAGTAACTCTGAGAAGTGGTAAGAAGGCTGGATCCGGCAAGATGTCGGGAAACGAGTAGCCCCTCCTGACGCCATGAGTTCAGGAGGGGGAAATCAGAAACCACATGCCAAAGAAAGCAACGATGAGGAGCTTAGTGACAATTCTTCGGAGGATGAAAATAATTCGATGATGAGGAAAGAAAGAAAGGAAAGTCAAGGGGCGGTACTTCGACTAAGAAAAAGGAAGAAAAGTTTGTGAGATGGAAGGATAAGGAGGATGAGGCGATAAAGAATCAAGCTACAGGGAATGATAAAGCCCTTCCTTATCCACCAAAAGGAGGAGAGAAAGCCCTCACTAACGACAAGCAAAGATCTTTGAGTGAGGAGGATGCTTAGAGACACTCAAGCTAGTATGCCCTTAGCTGAGGTATTAACCGAAATGCCTAAATGCTCTAAGTATCTTAAAGAATTCTGTGGGAGTAAGAGAAAGCTTCAGGGATGGTCAAGAAGTGTTTCGAGAAGATTGCGCAATGGTTTCACAAAAAGTCGCATTTAGTTTAGGTGACCTGGCACCCTCAATCTCCTGTGAGATTGAAGGCCATTTGTTCGAAAATGTTTTATGCGACTCGGGGGGCCTCCATCAATGTGATGCCATTAAATGTATGCAAGAAGCTCGGGTTAGATAAAAGGATGCGGGAACGCCCGATTTCTCTTCAGATGGTAGATAAATCTAGTCGTATCCTGCAGCCGGTTGTGTAGCTAATGTTCTCCTTCAAATTGAACATTTAGTCTTCCCTACCGATTGGGTTATTCTAGACTATCCACCTGATAAGGAGATGCCTCTAATTCTAGGCCGAACCTTTTTAGACACTTCTAACGCTCTCATCGACTTCTCGCAGCGACAGATTACTTTAGAGTCGGTGACACATCCACACCTTCACACGAGGACACATCCGGAAAGAGCCGTAATTGATGAAATATCGCTTTTCGGCCATATATGAGGACGGAGGAGATGTCTATTATGAAGATGCAATGGAGCTTACAGAGATAGGTGTTTTTGAAGTCATGGACATTGAGGATCCGGCTGACTGTGGACCATCTTCTAATTCATTTCAAGCCGTAGGCATTGACGAGTCATCTTCACTCGCCACACTGGGCCTGTTATTGAGTTAGAAGCATGGAGATGCCCAAAGAACAAACGATGATTTCAAAGAATCGAGTCGAAGACTTCATCCCTCGTGAAGAAGAAGCTCATGGGTAGTTGGGACGAGGTAGAGTTTTGGAGAGAAGCTACTCATTGGGAAGTAGATGATTGGGAAGAGCCGGCAAAAGAGCTTAAAGATGAAGAGTTAAGAAAAATGATCGATCACCGTAAAAGGAAGCAAGTGTTGATCGGAGGATTCCGATGGATGATTTGATCCAAGACTTTTCTCTGGTTGAGCCTCGGGAAGATGAGGTGTTCTCATCACAACCACTTCAAGCTCATAAGGAGAAAGGTGGCCCGTTAAAGTCTAGTATAGAGCAACCACCTCACCGATTTGAGAGCTTAAACCGCTTCCAAAACACCTTAAGTATATCTTTCTTAAGGATGGAGATAAATTGCCTTTGATCATTTCTTCAAACTCGACCAAGAGCAAGAAGCACAAATTGATAGAAGTGCTTAAGAAAAACATCCTCGCTCGGTTGGCAAGTGGGTGATATCCGAGGATCACCCCTGCACATATGCATGCATAAAATCCGAACGGAGGAAGGAGCTAAAAGGTAAGACAACCTCGTGAAGGCTGAATCCGCATATGCAAGAGGTTGTCAAAAAGGAGGTTATAAAGTGGCTCGACATGGGAATCATCTATGCAATCGCCGACAACGAATGGGTCACCTCTACTCAAGTTGTGCCAAAGAAGGGGCGGAATCACAATCGAAAAAGAATGAAAAAGGGGAGGAAGTTGCCCTACGCCTCGTGGATCGCTCAGAGTCTCAGATTGACTATCGTGAGATCGAATGAAGTCACCGCAAAAGATCACTTCCCTTACCCTTCATTGACCAACTAATTGAAAGACCGAGTGGTCACAAGTATTATTGTTTTCTCGATGGATACTCGTTACTTCCAGATAGCCATCGACCCTAATGACCAAGAGAAGACCACGCTTTACGTGTCCATCTCGTACTTTTGCGTTCCGCAGAATGCCATTCGGCCTATGCAATGCACCCGCGACTTTTCAACGGTGTATGTTGGCCATTTTTGATGGACTTGTTGAGAAATGCATGGAAGTCTTCATGGATGACTTCTCGCCGCCACGGTGATAGCTTTGATGAAATCTTAAAGAACCTAGATATGGTACTCCAACGCTGTGTTGAGAAGAATCTGTGCTTAATCGAAAAATGCCATTTTCTAGTAGATTTAAGGAATCGCTTTGGGACACAAGGTGTCCAATGCCGGTATTCAAGTTGATAAGGCTAAGGTCGAAGCCATTGAAAGGATGACGTACTCTAAGACAAAGAAAGAGGTACGAGGTTTTCTAGGCCATGTTGGCTTCTACCGCGTTTCATTAGAGACTTTTCTACCATCGCCAAGCCTTTATCAAATCTTTTGAAAGATGATGTCGATTTCTTGTTCGATGCGGTGCAAAGAAGCTTTCAATTGTCTCGAAAGATAAGCTTATCGCTGCCCTATTTTAGTAGCACCGACCGACCAAGCCTTTCGAGTTGATGTGCGATGCTTCTAATTACGCCGTGAGGCGCAGCTTTTGGGTCAAAGAGTTGATAAAAGGTTCAGCCCATCTATTATGCGAGTCGCACCTTGAACCCGGCTCAATGCAATTATACTACGATCGAGAAGGAATTCTTAGCCGCTGCCTTTGCCATTGACAAGTTTGAAGCTATCTTCTAGGGTCTCAAGTGATTGTATGGACAGATCATGCAGAGCTTTACGCTACCTTATGGATAAAGCGGATGCCAAACCAAGGTTACTTAGATGGATTTTAATTCTACAAGAGTTTGACCTTGATTAATTAAAGACAAGAAAGGTAGTGAGAATATTGTGGCCGATCATTTATCTCGCTTTAGTAAATGAGGGTGCAGAGAATCACAATGATATAGGCATTGATTTTCCAACCGAGCAATTGATGAAGCTTGAAACGGTTAGGCCGTGGTATGTCGACTACGCCAACTATTTAGCGAGTGGTCATTTAGAGGACATGACGTATCGTGAGAAGAAAAGTTCTTTCTCGACCTTAAATATCTCGTATGGGAAGATCCTTATTTGTTCGTAGTCTCAGAAGACGGGTTGCTTCAAGGTGTGTTCTGAGCATGATCAAGTGGGATATCTTAGAACAATGCCATAAGCTGGTCCCACCGGAGGTCATTATGGAACACCAAGACGGTTGCAAAGATTCTTCAAGCCGGATTCTACCGGCCGACTCTGCTTAAAGATGCGGCCTTTTGTAAAGGTTGTGATAGGTGCCGAGAACCGGACGGGCAGAGTAGTCGGATGGAAATGCCACTTAAGCCCATTCTTGAATGCGAAGTTTTCATGTATGGGGCATAGATTTTATGGGACCCTTTCCATCTTCATGTGGTAATAAGTATATCCTCGCCTGCATGTGGATTATGTTTCAAAGTGGGTCGAGGCCATAGCTACTCAAACCAATGATCACAAGGTTGTAAAGAAATTCTTGCAAAAGAATATCTTTACTAGATTCGGTCATCCGAGAGCACTCATTAGTGATGAAGGTACTCACTTTTGCAATGCGCCGCTTGACAAGATCCTTGAGAAGTATGGTGTCAAACATAAGATTGGTACACCATATCATCCTCAAACTAAAGGCCAAGTCGAGGTAAGCAACCGGAGCCTGAAAAGAATTTTGGAGAAGACCGTGAACAATAATCGATCTAATTGGAGTCTTAAGTTGATGACGCGTTGTGGGCTTATCGTCATCGCATTTAAGACCCCGATGGCACGCCACCCTTCCAAATGGTCTATGGCAAAGCTTGTCATTTACCTGTCGAACTTGAACACAGAGCTTTACGGGCAATTAAATTCTTAAATTTCGATAGCCACTCTGTGGGGAGAAACGGTTGTTACAGCTTGAACGAGCTCGACTTAATTCGCACTCAGAGCGCACGAGAATGCTAAACTCAAAAGGAGAGAACTAAGATACTCCATGACGCTAAGATCAAGGACCGAGAATTCAAAGTTGGTGAAATGGCTTTACTCTATAATAATAGACTTCACCTGTTTCCGGGTAAACTCAAGTCTAGATGGTCTGGTCCATTTGAGATTCTTGAGGTTAATCCGAGTGGAGTAATTACTTTGAACGGGTATGGTAATCAAGCTTTTAAAGTGAATGGCCATCGACTTAAGAAATATTTTGGACAACCAAAGGAAAAGCCTGAGATTCTTTATTTCCAAAGAAGAGATGAGAGTACAGATGTCCTGATTTGTGAGGAGATTCCATCTTATTTCTTTGAGTCGATGATGATGACGTTCTATATCCACCCGTAAGGTACCTTCTGCTGAAACTTCCGATCATACCACTATGTCTATGCCTATCGTATGCAAGAGCAAGAAGAAGAGAGTCGCAGTAGTTTGGAGAGAAAAGTTTAATGATCTTATTAAGCACTTGACTTGTTGTTGTGGTGAAAATCATTTCCGCCCCAAAGCTCTCGATTCTAATATCGAGGTGGCGGTAGTCAAACCAAAGTGGCCCGATCCGGGTTGATCTTTGGAATCTGTGTCAAGCTATTGACATTAAAAGAGCGCTCCTGTGAGGCAACCTAGTTTTCTTTGTTCGCTTCCTTTCGTAGGTTGTTTTGTTTTATTGTTTTAGAAATAATACTTTAGTTGATTTTGTGTTGATGGTTATTCCTCTTACGTTCATTGTAAGTGTTTTGTGTTATGTGTTGCTCATATACCCCGTGTACCCCGAGATTATATGGTATGTCGAGTGTTGCAGATACTTTTGAGCAGGGTTTTCGAGTTACTACATCCCCAAAGGTTGTCTATTCGAGTTGCAATGTATATTCATGCTCCGCCTGAGCTCGCCTTCACTTTCATCCGACAACCACCGTTGAAACCAAATAAGTTTTCTTTTTCTTTTATTCTGCACATTCTGAGGACATAATGTGATTTAAGTGTGGGGGGTGTTTGGGTATGTTCTTATGCTATATCCTTTGACATATGAGTGAATGTTGAATTTCTGCGAAATTTAAAAATTTTTTGTGAGTCTCGAGCATATAATTGGAACTAGATGCTTGCTAGTTGTAGTTTTCTAACGGTGATAGTATGTGACTTAGTGAGATAATTATAGCATGTTTTACTTTTATGGAGATAGTTTCGTTTTTTCACTCACGAAAGCCTTTGATTTTGAAGCATGACTTTTGAATTATATCCTTTCATTATTTTTAATGATTTATCTTAGGAAGGTCAGTATAGTTACACCTAAGTTAGACCGTGTACTGTGAATATCATAAAGTTTGAATGTGATAGGTGAGATGTAACTTATGACTTTGAAAAGTGAATGAATAAAGTGAGTGAGCAATTATTAATAAATACGTTTGTCGGAAGCTGGTTAATGATTGGAGTGAGGTAGGGCATTATCTCGAAATGACCTATTCCACTATGATGACCAATGGCTCACGATAGTCAGTTTATAGCTACCTTATGATTTGAGTAGGTAGGGTGTTATCACGAAACATCCTATTCTACTATGACGGGTAAGAGCTTATTCTGATATGCGTCAAATTTGAAAATTTTGAAAAATGATGAATAAGAATAAAGTAAAGTCTTTGTTATCATGGATCTTATACCAGTAGAACCGCATGATATGTCAGTAGGATTATCCTACCGAAAAGCGTGGGAAGGCTTTGAGTGGAGCTATTACCATCTGCACTCTAGGATAGTCATTGGAATTTTTGAGAGGATATTTCTTTGAAAGGCTTGTTAGATTGAGAATGGCTTGTCACACATACACCGAATCTATCTCTGTGATGGTATCATTTGCTATAGTTGTTGTATCTTTTGTTACGTGAGTTAGAGATCTATGTGGATTATTTATAAAGTTGAGCTATAGTTTTGATTGTTTTGTCCGAGGACGTACAAAAAGTTAAGTGTGGGGGAGTTGTTAAAGCCATATTTATATGATTATTAAAGGTTTATTTCATTATTATCTTCCCCACATTTGCGTAATTTATATAAGAATTAAGGGTTTAAGTGTAATTATTTAATAAAGATGATTTTAAGAGGGTTGTATGCAAAATTGATGATTTTAAGTGTTGATTTAATGGAATTATTATTATTTGGATTTTATTACATTTTTGCATTGTTTATTTATCATGTAGGTGTTAATTTTCGTGCATATAATGAGGATAAATGAAGCTCAAGTCGAATTATAAGAGATGAGAGTTGGAATTGGCTTGAAGAAATTGGATAAAGATGAAGAGATCCGATCCTCGCCCGCTTCAAACGGGCGCTCTCATCGATCTTGAACGAAGCGCCCGTATGAATCAAGGCGTCCATGCAAACGCCCGTAATCGTATTTTACATTCGTGAGAGTTCAGACGGAGGATGAACGAAGCGCTTACTCAGCGTCCAGGCATTCGGACGGGCGTCCGATATTCGAGACGGCGTCCGTTGCCGACTTAACCCTAACCGACTCAAATTCCTATAAATAAAGCGGCAGCCCGACCCTAATTCATACCACATAATTGAGATCGCACTTTCACACCAAAAAGTCATGCGTCGAACCCTAATTCCATATAGATGAATTTCTCAACCCAACAATCATCTTCAACATGATTGTTGGCTAAAAGCCTTGCAAAGTGAGTCGACGGAGAGAAGCCTATCAACAACACAAGCCAACTAGAGTTCGATGCTTAAGTTTAGTGAGTTTATTTCATAGTTTTTCATTACTTTGGATCTGCTTTTGTATTGTTTAAGTTTTATTGAATTAAGATTTGATGAAACGATCTATGTTTAATTTATGCTTGAATAAATTTATGAAAGTATGTTTATTTAAGTTCTCTTTTATTCAAAGTAATGCATCTAATTGTGTTTTAAGAGATTATGCATGATTAGTTGAGTAAGAGTTTGAAACAATCTCGTGACTTCGCTTTTGATTGTATGTTTAGTTTGTTTGAAAAGATAAACGAAACCCTAGAATTTGATTGAAGATATTTAATTGAATTCGTGAATAAATCACTACTAAAAACTATGTCTTTTTAATCACCATCTAGTTGGGGTTGTTGGTTGATAGGTGGAACCTAGTCGCTTTGTCGTGTTTTCTTTAATTGTTTTAATCAAAATCGCTTAGATTAAGTTTAGTTTAAGTTTTAGTTTTATAAACCCTAGTTTCCTCGCGCTTTTCCTGCACTTTTCTCTTCGCTTCATAATCGACGCCGTCCGCAATAGCGCACGCCGTCCCATTAGATTTAGTTTCAGACGCTGCTCACTTTAGTGAACGCCGTCTGCTTTTTCTGCTTTTTCTTATTTTCGCTTGTTTTTATTCCTGTTTTAGTTTTAATTCTTAGGTTTAGGTTTTGGTTAGTTTCACTTTAGTTTAGATAGATAATTGTGACATAATTGATATAGATTTATATTTGAATCTGATAAACATTCCACTCCCTTAGACGACCCGTAAACACCCTATACTACGATCCTTATACTTGGGGTGTTTCGATTATAAATTATAAAACTAGTTTTTACCGAATACCATCCAAATGCCTTCAGGCTTTCTCGAGCATCCTCAATAACAAGTTTTCCTGCATTATTGGTTAGTGACGAAGAAATAATAATAGAAGTAGATTATCACTCTCAATAAAAGCATATTTTAAGTTAGGAGGTAGAGCTTTTAATTCAAGATTCCTTGGTGGCTCCTCCACCGAAGGTTTCAATAATAGACCGTTATGTTCCAACTCCAAATATCAATGCCATGGTTGCTTATTGAATGTACGACCGCATCCAAATAAAAATCACGGCTTGCATCTCCTCATCATCATGTTCACCATCATATATAGACAAGGCTAACCATTCTTCAAGCTTATCTTCATAAACCTGTAATTTAGTATTTTCCACACAAACAAAAGACAATGTATCTATAAAAGAACATGTCTCTCGTGAATTGTAAGGATGTTTCATGGCTTTGAAGATGTTAAAATTGACCCCATCCTTATTGACTCTCAAAATCAACTCTCCACGTTGGACATCTGATGGCCAAATTATAGTAAACCAACTTTAACCGGCAGAGTATCGGGTCGGTTGTACTACAACGGCGAGCAAGGTCGTATCCCACGAGGAATCAATCAAGTATCACAATCAATTTCGTATTCAGTTTAGGTTCATAATAGAGGTGGAAGAAGTAATTATAGCTAAGAAAAATAAAAATAATAACTTTAGAATATATGATAAGTGAAATAGCAAAACTATGACAAAAAACACTACTTTTAACACATTTACCGAATCACTAGTGGACGTGCCTTAACTTACCAAAACAACCAATAGCTTCTAATGAATGTGTTGTGGGTGCAATCTTCTAAACTGGTCCCTAGGCGCTAATACCACAACCTAAGCTACCTTATATTCGGTTCAACAGTCCCCTCTATGAGATTTAATTGACCTAATATGATTAAAACAATGAGACACTCCGCATCCACCGAGTTCACGGCTTAGCTAGAAAACCTTACCACGGAACAGTTGCGAAAAACTCGACTACTTGCGCATGGCAATTTAAAACTCTAGTTCGCACACACCTTCACAAAATACATTTATAGAGTTCGTGTGTAGTAAGATCAATTAATGGTTAGTACTCCATTAAAGGCATTAGGTTCAATTTTAGGACACAACAATTCAAAATATTCAATTTTTGCCCTACTCATCCCTGTAGATCATCGTTTAGGATTAATATCGTAATTCTATCACATAATTTAATTTATTATAAAATTAATACTCATAATGAAATCAAGAACGCAAGAAATAATAAATAAATTGGTAAACGACATGATAAAAGATAAATAAAATTACCACTTAAAAGGTTGAAGAATCCACCACTTTGGCTTGGTTAATCCGTCATTGTGTTGAAATCGCAAAATAATGAAAGAAAACTGCTATTGTGTTTGCAGAAATTCAAAGGGAAAAATAACTCATCTAAACTTAAGGGAAAATAAAAACTGTTGTAGAGGAAAAATAAAATTGTGATATGAAAACTGTGTCTTAAAATTTGACCTAGATGACTTTTTAAATAAAACAACATCCGAATACTCCGTAAAAGATATCCGAAAATTCCCATCTAATAAAAGCAACGGCATGTCCTCTTTGATAGCACTCATAGCAGCCTCCACCCTTTATTCTGCATATTGGTGTATTAAATGTCAACACATGGGGCGTGGACCCGTGGCACCAGCTCACGCCTCAAAATACGAAGGGAAGGAAATTTTATTAAAGCGAGAGGTGCAGGCTTGCATATATAAGGACCGTGCTTTTTTTTTTTCTCAAGGTTTTTATGAAAGATAAATAAATTAATATTTTTTTATCTCAAACTTTAATCTCGCGTTATTTCCACTCCCGAGCTCCGCATTAGTTGATTCTCGTCACGTCCTTAATCACACTGCACCTATAATAAATAAAAACAAGAAAAACCAAGCGTGACAAATGCCAATGAAACACGCACAATTCACCGAAACATATGGAGATTTCGGACGTAAACACCCAATAGTCTCATGATTCAACCCGTGGTGAAATGTGCCAATAAAAACGACTCAACTACCCCAAAAGTACATCGAATAGGCTATAAATATGGGGTAAAATGTACACAAAATTATAGCAAAATTGACTCTCATCAACTATCCCCACTTAGCTTTTGCTCGCCCTCGAGCAAATCATGCGATTCAAAAATAAATCATGCGGTCAACATTGCGATCATATGGGAAACCAAAATTTCCAATGAGTAAAAACTTGTCTACAAGTCGAATAAACACGAGCCAAAACGTATCTTATCATGGAAACGGAATGTGTGTGTGTGTGTATAGCTTCTCAATCATTAATCACGATCAACCGGCTCGATTATAAATGCATGACTAATGGTTTTACACCATAGGCTTATACTTCATAATGATCTCCACTAATCGAGGTCAAGTCAAGGCTAACTAAGGTCAGGCAGGACTTGCACGGTTGTAACGTTAGGTTAAGGACGGGGCTAACTGAAAAGATAAAAAGATGTATCAACTGAGAAAATACGAGTGAGCTTAATCAAAACATCTTTCATATACTTCACAGCTCGCCTCCTTTCAACACCGCATCATAAGCAGGAGTAAGATGCAAAAACGGTGACCACCAAGATAAAACTCCAAGATAGCTTGAAAAAATAGTTGTTACCAAGAAAAAGCTAACCTAGAATTCAAGACATCCACTCCAATTTACTTCATCCCCTCGGCATGCATTACATTGGAAGTATTGATTCAAACACTTTCATCCACATTTCTTGACTCAACTTTATTCATTTTTTTCTTTTGTCTTTTGATTGATTTTGATTTTTTTTCCTTCTGGAACCAAACACCAACACTTTGCCATCCCTTCTCATTCGTAATATCAAAGATCCACCAACACCATACTTGGGTACACATCTTCACCACCCCATATTTGTGCTAGCAAGTGTGTCCAAAATAAGATTAAAACTCACTCGTAGGGTGTCAAAGAAATGTAGACCACAAATAAAGGCTGAGGGTCAGTAATTATTGGCTAGTTAATGAATGGCTAAGTTCGGATAGGGGTCTAACCACCCTGCAAAGTCTTAGAGGGGTTCTATGGAAATTACGTACATGGTTGGCTATTTGGCTATGGTCTGGTCAAAGAAATGCCAGGACCGTCATCCCTTAATCTACCAAGATTGACCTTTCTATTTCGCCTCGAAGTTAATGGTATAAGTTCTAGGTAATAGATTAATGTCTATTTCATCTATAATCATTCACTAACCAACCACAACTAATGAAAGCAAAGCTATTACATTTCTACAACAAGATAAAGGTTTGACTCGCATGCATTCAACTCCTGACTAATAATTAACCAAATACGATAACTAGCAATAGGGCGGAACTCTGAAAAATGACAACCTCCAATGTATCTCCCAGGGTACCTGTACAATCACAACATAGAAACCAAGAATCCACTACGACAAAAGGGCGAAACCTTAAGTGTAGGTAAGCACAAGTATGGAGATGTATAGAACAAATAAAATATGGATTATCACAAAGCATGAAATGGAATTCGAGATGCTCAGACAAATTTTCATCACACTTTTAAAAAAAACAAGCCTACAAACCTAAGGAAAAAAGTGGGTTGCCTCCCATAAGCGCTTTTTGTTTATTGTCGTTAGCTCGACTTATTGAATTTCAAAACAAGATAGGTGCCGAGTTTATTGTCTTCGGCAAGACTCGAATCCCCAAATTTTACATTCAACTCTACCTCCATCCTAGGGACACTCTCACTACTCACGCCTCATTGGGTTGCTCATAACTCATGGGAACTCTTCAAAAACTTCCAACTTTTGTACTTCCTCACGCACCCCAATCATTTCCCGGTGCTTAATGGTTTTGTAGACATTAAAGGTAATGCCCTCATCACCCGCTCTCATTGTAATCTCACCTGCTTGAACATCTAGTAAAGTCCAACCCGTGAGCTAAAAAGGTCTACCTAATAGAATAGGGGTTTGACTATCCTCATCCATGTCCAACACTACAAAATCTACCGGAAAGACAAGTTTCCTACTTGAGCCAACACATCTTCCACAACTCCCATGGGCGCCTAATCGACCTATCCGCCATCTGCAAGGCCATGTTGGTCCGTTTAAGCTCTCCTACCCCCAAGCTCTCTAATATCCTCCTAGGAATCAAGCTCACACTTGCACCTAAATCACACAAAGCTGGGAATAACATGCGCCTATAGTGCAAGGGATGACAAAGCTACCTGATCTTTTAACTTAAGTGGTAGCTTATTTTGATAAATGGCGTAACTCATCATTTAAACAAACAACTTTCTCCATCTTAGCCATGTTAGGCAAAATCCCTTTAAAAATTTAACATAAGATGGCATATTAACAATGTCGCATCGACAAGAGGGATTATTATCTCAACTTTTCTTAAAAATCAAGAAACTGGTTTTGATTTTTAGAAATAGTAGCTTAGTAGGTCCACGAGGGGGTAAGTTAACTTAGACAAATCAAAAGGTTTTTTTATAGAATTGATGCCTGAGTCGTTCATACCTTCCCATGTCGTGGTCTGATCGCTTCTCCGGTTCCACTCTCGGCTTCTCCACCTCTTTCTCTGCCTCCTCGCCTTCTTGCTCATCATTGATCACCACCCAATCTTCATCTTCCTCTCTCTGCTCTTCTATCTTCTTCTTCTCAACCTCCTCAGCGCCTCAATATCACTACCCACAACTTTCCGACTTTTTGTAAATATGGAATTCACTTGCTTGGGATTTTCATTATTTGCCCCATTCGTGTCTCCAAGTTCCTCACCACAGATTACAAGTTTATATGGGTATTTTTCACCTCCTTTAATTCCTAAGTTAATTCCAGTTACTCTCCTTCGACTCCCGGCTATTTTCTTTAATGTCTCGGCTTATTTGTTCCAACAGATCGCTCAGGAGCTTTTTGGTTGCACGGGGTTCGAGGTGGTGGTGCTTGATTGTGTGGGCACGTCATATTGCAGGTTTGCATTGGGGTGCATATAAACCCCTTGTTAAGGTCTCCTCCGATCCACAACAGTAGTCTGCAGTTGAGGTGGATATTGACTCTGTTGGGGCTGCACACTTTGTGGTTGAGTGGCTTGCCCGGCCCCTAGATTTCTACCCCACGCGAGATTGGGATTGTCCCGCCAAGTCTAAAAATTCTTTCCCGTGTTCTGATTGGCTAAATATTTCACATCCGTTGGTTTCCAATTCGATGTTAAACTCGGATCTCAGTAGTTTGGTAGACCACACGACTCGAGCATAGTGGATGCATATCCATGTGGTTCATGCCAAGGGTTCTCGAGAGATGGATCATTTAGCATTTGGGTCGTGGTTAACTGACTAACCTATTTAATAGGGCATTTTGACGCCCAGTGTTCAACACCATAAAAAGTACACCCTTTGAAATCATTTTTCCATGCTAGCATGTCACTCGGTTGCTTGTTAAGATGTGCCATTTCAAATTGAATCCTCAGAAATTCCTCACTCGGCCCGAGTTGATCGACCGAGCCAATTACCGATCCAGTTGGCTTCCTCGAAGCTCTTCTCCCCATTTTCCACTGTCTGCTGCATTCTGCAACCATCTCTATAGTAGCCAATGCGACGCCAGGTTGCACACTCATCACATCTCCTTCACACGTTGTATTCAAATTTGACTGATCTGTTTCACGTAAACAACCATAAAAGAGATGTACCTGGTTCCACGCCTCTAATCCATGATGAGTGCTAACGATGCCAAGAAGTGAACTCACCCATGAGGCACCCCATTAGTGGCCCAAAGATTAAATATAGAGAGAGAAGGATCGCTCTGAGGGTCGGATGTCCCAAAGAAATTAACTATAGTAGTTCGGCTACTCTCCCCACCCATTTAGGTCGACCAATGTTTAGGGCTGACCTCTAAGCAATATAGAACGACACTACCCCGACCTTTGCAGGTCGGCCAACACTGTATTCAATCCTACCTCTACTGCGCGTGAGAGTCCGAGCGGACGCCAGCTCATCTCTCATCTCCGACCTCCGCACGACGGTCAAGACACGGGGGTTTCACCCAGCACAACTCAGGCCATCTATGTCGGCTAGAGTCAGTCCTTACGCATATTCCCCGCGTGTGTGGGCTCCAATCTTTATCATTTAAATATAAATATTTGAATATCACAATTATCTCCTAGAATCAAGGGGATTAACTAATCATAATCCACTTCCTCGGGAACACGCCAATCATTGTCCATCTCGTGACCGCCACACGTTAACTCTAGGGCACAAGCCTCTCTAAACGATCCCTAAGAACTACAGAGACTTGATTCCAATCTAAGCATTGATACGTAGGCGCCTTTGATTATCATCAAGTGCGCCTAAATCACCCCCAAAACACCCCTCCTTTTTCTGTTTTCTGTATTCAAGGAGCACCCTTAGGTCATCATCAAGAGAAAGAGCCTTAAAGTTTATACATTTACGAGTGTTTGGATTGTCAATTGTCGCTAGAAGAGGGCTCTTTATTTGATAATCTCGGAAAAGCTCCGTAATCAACATGGTGACTACACGACAACAAGCGTACAATGGCAAGAACGCCAACCATGCGACGGAGTCGATGCTAACAACAACCAGAACCAGTAGCAGGAAGAAGTCTCTCTTGACACAACCCACCAGGCGTTGGTGGACCAACTTATGGCTTTAGATGATGCAACGAAAGAGGTTGTCCTCAATGCAAAGTGTTAGCGTAAGAGGGATGAAGAAGATGAAAACTGGAAGGTCTTGAAGAAGATGACCCCTGAGGAAAACTCACAGGATCGAATCACTGGCAGGTAGAGATCCATCGTGGAGAATTCACAAGAACAAGACTGGAAGATGATGACTCCAATGATGAGACTCGGCAAAGAAACTCCTTCTCCTCTTAGGCATAAAAGGGCCAAGAGGATGATCCATCAACTTCATCGAATTTGAGGAAGCAGCTTGGTCGTGCCCTGTGTGATGGAGTCACCACGCCGAGCTAGATGCCATAGTCGGAAGGAGATCTGCACTCTCGGCTCTCGAATCCCTTTTCGACAGATCGACATCTACCCCCCGACCGACAAGGTTCAAGATCCTAAAGTTGGAACCTTACGACGGAACCAAGGACCTCAGACCATTTGTTCCAAAGATCTTACGATATGAATTTCGATCGTGCTCCCGAGGAGATGAAGTGCAAGGCGTTTCAAGCGCTTCTTCTTCGACCGAGCTCGTGAATGGTTTAAGAAGATACCGCCTAGAACTATTTACAACTTTGATACCTTAGGAAAGATGTTCCTCAACACGCTTATCACAAAGAAACCGCTTTCGAAGAATGCTACCCGCTTGTTTTCTCTCAAACAGAAGAAAGACGAAACCGCATTGCGCGACCTTTAGCGATTCAAAGGAGAGAGTCGCTAAAAATACGATATGCCGATGACCATGTTCGGTCGCGTCCTTTGCGGCAAGACTACGTGAAGGAAGGCTAAATGCTAAGTTGAACAACAAGCTCCTCGCATCATGGAGGAGTGCATGGGGATACCGCTCAAACACTATTAAGGAGAAGAGGCCAACCGCCAAAGTGAGAACCGGAAAAGTCGAGTCCAAGAAAGACAAGGTCGACGACACTTCCGATAAAGAGAAGGAAGTCATCTAGAGATCGAACGATCGGATCATGGGGACGATCCGAGAGAAATAGTGCCTTGTAGCCATGAGACTTCACAAATGCTAAACAGTGCCTCGTGAACAAGTGATCGCCATCATGGAAAGAAAGGGGTTAGAAAAAACTCCTACACCGCTGTGAATCCTCCTGGACAGAAGGGATCAGAGCAAGTTTTGTACGTATCATCAAGATACTGGGCATAATCTGGATAGCCGTAGAGATTTTCAAAGGGATGTGGAGGCAACAATTGTTGAAGGAAAGTTGGATGAGGTCGTAGAGTGACCTCGATATGGCGAACACCGAGGACGGCGGGATTACCCATAAAGGAACTACAATCAGGATCGCAATCGGCAGGAGAGCCCAATAAAGAAGATATCGGTCTCCGGATAAGGATCGCTAGATGGATAATCGGCCGATTAACACCATCAACACTATTGTGGAGGCCCTGGCAAGGCATTCAAGGTCGGTAGCCTAAACGCCCGATCGTGGGGTGTCCAGCGAAACGAGAGGAAGTCGATCCCTTTTAGGATGTAAGCTATGGGCCAAGGGACCCACTCCTCGGTCTCGAACAACGAAGGTCCGTGATAGAAGTTGTGGTTAACAAGAATCTGTAAAGAGGGTTTGCGCGGCACTTGTAGCGCCGCCAACGCCCTGTACTTTGTAGCCTTTCGCATAACGGGTCTTAAGAAGTCCGAGTTGACTCGCTCGCGCTTTGTTCGGATTTGCCGGTCCTCCCGCTCATCCTACTGGGAATGGTTCGCTCACAACAACGCTTGGGAAGGAATCGATGGGAAGGACTTTCATGGTCAACTATGTTGTGGTCAAGTCATCGCCGACACAACATCATCTTGGAAGGCCTGCTCTAATTGATCTATGGGCCGTGATCTCCCAGCTCTATCAATCTAAAGTTCCCGACCGCCCGTGGCTCGGTAGAGATCAAAGGAGATCCGGAGGTTACAAGTAGTTGCCATGCACCACTATCAAGGACAAAGGAATCGCTTTGGCCTCGATCTATTTGGCAAGTCTTTATCATTTGTCTCTTTTCATTATCTCGCCTTGGATTATTCTCGCTTCTTGGATGTTTTTGCTTCATTGAATAAATTCTACCTTTGTCGCTTACTTGCTCCTTTATCTCGATTTATAAGTCCATAAGGGCCATCTAACCAAGATACTCCACCCAAAAACAATAAACGAAGTCAACACTATCCTGGCCCTGCTCATCCTTAAAACTTCATGCGAAGTTAGTCCGACTCACCCTTCGCCGTGCTTTTAAACGAGAAGTCGCACTAGCCGGCCCTGCTCGTCCCATAAAACTTCACGCGAGAAGTCATCCGAATCGCCCCGCTCGCCATGCTTTTAAACAAGAAGTCAACACTAGCCTGGCCCTACTCCTCCTAAAAACTTCAAGTGAGAAGTCAGTCTGACTTGGTCCGGCTCGCCATGCTGTTATGTAAAATTCATCTAACCTAACTTAGTTTACCCTAAAAACGATCAGACTTAGTCCTATAGGTCATAAGATAACATAGAACTCAAGATGATCTTGGGATAATTCGGATTCATAATACCCGAACTCACGAATAGAGTTCGGCCTTACATACAAAAATAAGTGTGTAGTCAAAAGATTCAGAATTGCATACAGGGAGTCAACTAACTTAGGTTTGCACGAGCCGAACCCCGGTGTTGGGCTCAGCAACACGTGCAATCTAAACAAGTATGCCTTCCAAAAGTTGAGACTAATAAATGGCATAATAGGGGTCACACACTCCTCCGATATAACAAAACAAATAAAAACAAAACAACAAAACAAAGATCGGGAAAACAACAATAAAAAAACATAATTCAAGAGGTTTTTTTACTAAAATATCAAACAAAATCAAAATACAAATTCTTTCTAACTTTAAGAGTCTAGTGGTCGGACTCTTCCGAGGCTAGGACGACGGAGCCGACTAGCCACAATAAAGCAAGTCGAGTAGCGTATTTAGAAATAATGTCCACCCCAAATTCTGAAGTCCTCACCCGCTCATCATAAACCTGGCTCGTCGGCGGGTTTGCAATAAACCTTCTTAGAAGATCATCTATAATGAGGAAGGATATCAAGCCTTGCCTCATCTACTCCCTGGGTGTACTGTGGTTTAGGACGGGGACTAGCAACATCCTCAGGGCCACAACAAAGTCCCCGGAGGCTTTATACTCCTGGATAGCCTCGGCACATCGAACCGGGATGGTAGCCTCCAGGTCGGCCACTCTTGCTTAAAGATCGCGACCTCCTTTTCCTTCATCTACTTCTTCTCAGCGAGCTCACTTGCCAAGGACTTCAACTCACCCTCTTAAGCTAGGAGCTGAGCTTGTAGAGCCTTCATGTATGTATCCTTAAGGAGAGCAGCCACCTTAAGTTCTTCACGTGTCTGCCTCAGCTCGACAGTTTTATTCTTCTGGGCAGATAAGTCTGCTGAGACCTTGCACAGCCTCTTGAAAACCTCCTGGCCAATCGTGCCCCCTAAACAATTAGGAAGAGAGAGTTAGGACCTTCAATAATTTGGCTTTAGAACGAAGGGAAACAGGAAAAAGCCGCTTACCAGTTCAACAGTCTTACAACCTATAATCGCCAACTCCTCATCGGACATGTTGGCGACCCACTGCTGCTTGGAAGTAGCCTCCTCAGAAGCCTTGGACTTGCCTCCTTTTGGGGGACAACCTTCATGGGGGATCGGCCTTGATCGCCATTTCTTCCCAAATAGGCCCTTTCTCGTCACTTCCTCGGCCTCTTTAGATCGACCGGTCCTCGAGGGGGAGCAGATTTAAGAAGTACTCATCACGGCCCACGACATGATCTCTCTACAGATACAATCTAGACCGTGGAGTCAAGACAACCTAACGAACCACCACCTCCTCTCCGCTTCCAAACAAGAAGTCAAAGACAATGCCACCGCAAATGTGAACAAAGCATTAGTCGGGTAAGATAAAAATAGTAGCAAAGCTAAATTATAAAGGATAGGCTCTTACAGGACTTCCACCCGGCCTTGGTAAATTCCATGTAAGGGTCAGACCCCGCATCCTCCAGCCGAGCTGCCGTAATTAGATCATCGTATAGATTCTACCACTCGATGAAGTACCCCCGACTCCCGGATCTTCTCCAACAACGTGTCCGGTAAAAAATCCGGACGATCGTCATTTTCTAGATCGGCCGTGTTCCACACACTCACTGGGTGACCTTCATTGCGTGACGTAGAAGAATATCTCTTTCCACCATTTGAAAGAGTCCTTGCCTGGGGAAGTATGGGGAATTTCGCCTCCTGAAAAGTAGTACCAAGTAGGGTGGTCCTTTACCCCTACACGGTGGTAGAAGTGCTTCAAACATCATTACGCTTAAATTTTAGGTTTAGCAGTCGGCATTAGATAGCAAACCCAATGATGGCCTTGATGCCATTAGGGCTATCCGGAAAATCCCGAGTTCATAACGCCGAGTACAATGAGGAGGGCAGGCGTAAAGTTAGCCTTAAACCCGCCTCAAAGTATTCTCGATGAACTATACAGAAACCCTCCACAGCGGGTCCGGAGCGAACAAATACGGTTCCAAGGCAATGTCTCAAGCGAATCTTTCTTTATTAATCACATATCGCTCACATATCTCGGCCCGGATCCTCTTGACCCAAAATGGACCCTCTACTATCCGCAATAGCCATCTCAAGACAATCGACTTAGGGTTCCAAGTAAAATAAGTTTTATATCTAGGGACCAATGAAATTGAGCTATAAAGATAAATTACAAAGGGACAAACACATACTTGCAAAATAGATTTGAAGATGGAAAGATGAAGAAAGGCAATCGGCAACCGGCAAGAGACCTCTCGATTTAATAGCCAACGTTATTTCAAAACGATTGATATGACGGGTTATAACCCCAACTCACCTCGAAAACAGCCCTAATTAGTGTTAGTAGGCACCCACGCCCGCTTCTGGAATAGCTATAATCGTGTTATAGTCGCCTTCGCCACCTGGCATTTCGAATTCAAAACCTGGCAAGTTAAACACCGAGCCACCACTTAGGCAAATCCGAGCCGACCAACCAAAG